>VZDJ01004378.1:9493445-9520506 GCA_008694505.1 Cyanoderma ruficeps
AAAAAAAAAAAAAAAAAAAAAAGGAGGAGGGGAAGGAATACATACAAAAAAACCCAGTAGAAAAAAGAGAAGACAAGAAGGAAAAAACCAGGAAGGAAAGATCAAATGGCAGAATCAATTGCAGGCAGAAGGAGAGAGGGAAGAGAGATAATTGAGCTCCACACAGACAGAAAACAGCAGATATTTGTGACCACGAAAGAAGAAAATCTAAAGGCATGTTGCCAAAGCATATTCAAGAAATAGAAAGGTTTTACTATCTGTCAGGTGGTATCTGAGAATAGTTCAGTCAAAACAAAATGTCACACACAGTTTTTCCTCTTACAAAGCTTTGGTTCAACTGCTAAATATATATTTTACATCAGTACTAAAGTCTCTGGCAGTTTCCTGTTGAAATAGGTGGAAAGAATGAAGTTCACGTATTCAGATGGAGAAATATGGTGGAATCGAGGCTACACCATAGATATTTTAGCAATTTGGTGCAGTGAATGCCAGTGAAATCAATTGTACAAACATGCAAAAACTTGCAGAATTTCAGATGGTCGTGCACTGACTTTATGGATCTCTGGAAAAAACTGCTGAAGTCACCAAGGATTAATAGCAATTCATGCACAAAAGAACTAGTCTCACATGGAGAGCTTTATGATAAGAATATTGTGTGGCATATACAGAAAAGGAACTTCCCTGTCAAAAGACAGAGACAAATATCATAGCACCTAGCTTTGGGACTATGTGTTGTTCACAGATGAGAAGAGGTCTAAACTAAGAAATTGTGTTAAATTGTATGAAGTCAGGTAGAATCCAATGCTAATTCCTCAGGTGCTTTTGCTTTCCTCCTGCTTCTCATAACCTTTAAGTTTTGCCTCCTGCTGGAGGTAAACAAGATAAGAGTAACCAGCTGGGACACTGAAATAAAACCAACAGTTTTAGTGTTAGTCATTTCCCCCCACCTAGAAAAACCCACAGCACAATTCATTTGTGGACTATGTAGAATATGGAAATATTTCTATATTCATAATCCTACAATGAATGCTAATTGAATAATATTACAATAAATGCTACAATGATTTGTCTAAATTGTGTTTTCCTTTAGACAATATTGAAGACTTTTATGAATTTGAATAGAAAGAAACAGACAGCAGTTTACAAGGCTTAAGTTTAGTGCACAGAATTTTGCTTCAATGAGCTTTCTAATATTGACAAAATATTTAACATCACATTTCTTAGAGCAGTTTACACACAGAAAGGTATTTGAAAGGATGTTCTTCTACTGAAGGTGACAAATAATCTAATGACCTCCTTAGAAAAAAAAGAAAGTCCTTCAAGGATGACTGAACCAGCCTAACAGATATTTTTATGCTCTTTCTGAAAGAAGCTTTGTTTCTGTGTTGAGTGTAAAGAAAACACAGTGAGAGAAACAAAGCAAGAAAACCAGCCTCTGTGACTAATCTCCTTCGAGTTAAAACATATTGATTCAAAACTTTGTGGTGCAGTGTTTGTTCACTGGTCAAAGCCTGCTATTAGAACCAGAGTAATTCAGCTACAGAATACACATGACTTTGATTAACCATCAAGCTAACAGAGAGAACAATCCCATCCCCTCTAGAGAAGGGGGAAAGAAAGCAATTTCTAGAACCTTTTGAATCAGACAGCTAGTCTCTTCTGTCCTCTAGCTAATAAGCTACTCTCTGCATGAATCCTCTTTTTGACTGGAAGCCTTTTAAATCTGCCAGCTGGAAAACGGCTTCCATGTGGCTTCTCATCTCTGGCACCTATTTGTCTTGACAAACAGGGCCAGCTGCACTTCTGGGTCTTTAAAAAACTATGTGGCCTTACATAGTTGCCCCATGTATATCATCGCAGTGCAATGAAGATTTTTTAACACCTCAGCAGAGGATTCACCTAGTGCAGAAACTACACTGTACTTGCACAGTTCTTTCTATAGCTGTCCTTCATGCAGTGTATAACAAGGAGATTTACCATAAACTTTCAAACCTGTAGACATTCAGCTCATTCAAAAAGATAGTTACAACACACCATCTGTTCTCAGTCAAAGTAAAATCTAAACAGAATAAAAATAACTTTAAAATCATCTTTTTGCTCCTTCTGACATCTCTTGAGGTTGAGCACACAATTAGACCTCCATGTTATTTATACAGCTTTCTGAGGCAGGCTGGATGCTTTGTAGATCAAATGCAGTGACATTTCTCAGACTTTAGAAGATAGTTTAATTTTAAACTAACTGCAAGTTATAAAAACTGAATAAGACGAGGAGTGAAGGAGGACAAATGTTAAACTAATATTAAAAAAATTTAGAAGATCCATGTTTTGTAATTTTCCTATAAGAATTCTGCTCACAATTTTTGTTATAGTTTATTTTTGGGATACTTTCTTCTAGGCTGAAGGTTAAAAAATTGTCCTCTATATTATCTCCATCCATGATTTTGTGGTATCCTGAATTGGCATTTCTCTCCCCTTTATTTAATAACCCATAACAGCAGCCTATCAATCCCTACTTATATAGATTTACAAAGCTGACCGCTCAAAAAACAGTTTGTGGTGTGCATGTAGAGATATAAAAAGGGAGAAACATGCCATATAGGGAAACATACTCACTGTTTATCTTAGGTTGAGTTGCTTGGCAAATGGCAAGACCAGGTTAATGAAGAAACCCATACTGGAAAAACACAAAGCCATAAAGATTCAGACTGTGCTTTTTCTAATTAGTATTTTCTGTGACTTACTGTACTCCTAAGAAATGTTACAATGGGCGTCATTGCCCTACCAGAGTAAAAACTGGACAAATGGGAATAGATATAGACTTCTTTTCTTAATCTGTTACAAAAATTTAGAAAATATAGAAAAAAAAAGTTCAAGTGTATTAAGTGTATGCTATTACACTTAGCATTCAACAAACTTGGTTGCCAAAGTAAAGAAGTCAGTCCAAATCACTGGGCAACACCTTTTTTGTTATAGTTGAGAAGGTGCAATGCAGATGATCAGCTCACGAGCTCTCTCTCTTTGGCAGAGGCTTGCCTTCTCCCCTGAGTCTTGGTCAACGTATCTGGTTATTTGCTTTCTTCAGAGATCTATTGTTTTCATTTGTTCATACCAATTGGGTATAAGTCTTATGTTTCATGGGGCAGAGGTATTTTACTTATTGGTATAAACATTATTTCTAATGCACTTTGGACTTACATAGTTTGTAGTATATTTGCATAAAGTTATGAATAATAATATGGATTTGTTGAGGTAATTGAAACAATGACAGTGCCTACTTTCTGCTGAGTATTTCTTTTCCTACTGTTGAAATTTTATAACACTGTACAATAAGTGATACTTCAGTGTGTAATCTGCACTCAACATCTCAACATAAGCAGAGATAGCATGAACCTACTCGCTAATGTGCTCACATTAGAGCTCACAAGATTTAACATCACATTTGTGTTGATCTTTATACCACATCAGCTGCTGCTATTCCTGTTTTGACTCTTGGCTGGTAATAAGGAATCAGTCTGTCAGACATTTCAAAGGGTGCAACAACTCAGCAAAACAGATTGGTTATGCTGGAATGGCTGCCAATAAGAAGGACATGACCACCCTGGGGCTCTGGTAGATGTTTTATGCTGGTAGATATATACCCCAGTGCCTACTGTTCACTCTGACATAGTGACCATCACTGTCAGCTTGATCAAATTCCCATCAGGAAAGAAAGTGTAGGACTGCTGCACAATTGCATTAATGTGTGTGAAAGGCTGTATGAGTCATGAGCCAGTGTCTTGAGTCTTACATTATGTATGGCATGCCTGTAGTGTTACAGTGCACATTTATAGCAAGTTATGGAAGACTGGATCACCAAAAAACCAACCATAGATACATGACATAGCAATCTTTAATATCACATTTATTTCTAACAACCTAGATTTATATCTTCTGCATAAGTGGAGAGCAGTTGACTGTACATGACAACAGAAAAGCTGTGATACTTGTAAAATGGGAACTCATTGAAAACTTTTTTTTCAAAGCAGTTTTACAGACTCTGATGAGAATGTACCTCTTCAACATTGTTTTCTCCATAGCTTGGTTCAAAATCTCAGTTAATAGAGTATTCTTGACCTGGATAGAAGCTTCTTCAAGAATTAAGTACAGCTGAGATTTTGTAAAGATTCTGTAATAAATTTACCAGCAATCCTATGGCATAGACCCCTCTTTTACTAAAATATCTTGATATATGCCAAACTAAGAACATTAAAAGGCAAAGAAAGATCTTGTTTATGCATTTGCATGCACACTTAATGTGTAAGACAATTGGAAAATTTCACTGCTCATGTTTTAATACCCTAAAAATGTGGTTTTTTTCTTCCACATAGTCCCATCTCTTTCACAACCAACACCATCCCCCACCCCACCCCCTGGGAAGGGTTTCTGAGTCTTTTATAAAGAACTGAAAACTAAAATACTTTGACCTAGAAATGCCACAGCTGTGTTCTCTGGGACTTTTAGTTTGAAGTACCTATTGTTTTAATTTCCATTTTATTCCCTTAGTCAGTCTATAATGTTTTTATGTGTTTACTCTTCATTGAGTGTAACAGGTGACATGACCTTATCTATATCACAGGAAAGGAAATCTGGTGGAGGAGTAGAATGTATGTACAATTATTAATATTTAAAGGTTCCCTTCTCCCCCAACATGGCTCTAAATATATTTCACAACTCAGCTGCTGGAAAAAGGAGGAAAGTGACATTTTCTCCTAGTATAGACTTTACCTTCAAAAAATTAACACTAAAATAAAGAAAGGAAAACTCTGCCTTTAACTGTGAAATTAAGCTGTGAGAAGAGAATTTATGATTTTTTTTCTTTTATCTCTCAATGCATTTCAGCTAACAGAAAAGTTTAATCTTTCTAATCTTCTTTCTAACATAGTCATTCATAATTTTCATTCTTTCTAACATTCATAATTTTTATGAATCTCAAACACTAAGGTTACAATGGCCTTTGACCATAGAATTATCATAAAATAAGTGACTAATCAGTATTTATTCAACTTTGTTATACATTCCCATTGTTATGATACTGCTTGCTGTTTCAGTAGTGGTATTCATGCAATGCAATTTACAAGTTATTTATTTCACACACAGTGTTTGCAGCATTACCCAGAACACAGTGACTTTAATTGAACTGTTTCCAAATGTCACCATTTACTAAGGACATGTCAAGAGATAAAGGTGAATGCATGATAGATGAGCATATATAAAGGTGCTTAATTTCCTGTCACACTGCACTAAAAAGTTCGTACAAGTCTCTTCTACCCACTCACCACTTCTGTCTCAATTTACAGAAGTGAGAAAAATCTACCTCTTCATTCAAAAATGTATCCTCTTTTTTCTCCAATTTCCTTTTGTTTCTCTTTTTGATATTCACTTTGTTACAAAAAGACAGATATCAACCTTTTGAGGAAAGATCTTGACACAAGTCAAAGATGTTTTAAAATGAAAAGCATTCATTGGGTTAGAAAGACACTAATTTATACCAGCTTTATTGTAGTGAGACATGGCAAATCTTATGAAGTTCATATTTCATATGAACTTAAAAATCTGACATATAACTCCAAGCGCTTTTCTCAGAACAAAGATGAGACTTGAACTGTAGGCAATATCACCTTAACAGTTGATAGCAATAGAAATTTCTAAGTATTGTAGTACCAAAAGAATCAGCTTGCTCTTAAATTGAAAAAAATGCCCCTAGGAAAAGGAAACTTGTCCCTATTTTTCTGTAGAATTACAGTTGTTTTTGTACTGGAGAAAAAGGTTTTATTAATTTTAGTTAAATATAGCAATCCAACTACAATATATTGCTTTCTATGATCTTCTCATAGATAATATTACTATTTGAAATTACTCACCAAATGAAATCCCAGTTTATATCTTCATTGTCATAATTTGTATTTCAGTAGTCCCATAATGGAGTAAACATATTTGCATAGAAATATATTTATAAAAAATCAATTTTTAATTTCAAAAATCAAATCTAAAAAAAATTTAAAAAACAAAGAAAAAAAATAATAAACTTTTTTTAAATCTAAACTCCATTAGAAATCACAACCGCCAACATGAGGAGCAGGAGTAATTTTCTCCATATGTTAATCTGTGACACTGTTTCAGTTCCTCAGGAGTGAGTCAAGTTCTCTGACATATCAAGAAAAAAATACATAAGTAGGTTTCTTTTTCATCATCCAATAACTATAAAAAAAACAAGAAAATGTGTTGTGCTATTTTCCTCATGACATCGCTACAGACAGCAAGAAGCTATATAGGCAAGCAGCGAAAGTCAGTTCAAGTCGTAAAGAGCTCTCAGTCAAACACTGCTCTTCTATCACAGCAAAAGAAGGTTCTGTCTGAAGTCATTTAAACCTCAGCTTTAGTTAGATGACAAAGTAAGCATTAGTCTGTGTTCTGGTGTGGTAAAGTTAGACCAGAAGGAGTGACTTCATGAGGCTGAGGAAAGTTGATGAAACAAAGTAGGAGCATATAGTTAATTGGGTATTAATCCTACAGCTTTAACCAAGAGTTCAGTGGTGTCAAGATAATTCTGTACATCCATTGTACATAACTGAGTTACTGGGAGTAATTTGTATCCAAAGTTCAAACTGCTTTAGTCAGACAAGAAGCTTTTGTTTGAGAGGTTTCTCTTTCTGACTAAATAAACATAAATTACATTACAAGCAATTGCCATTAAGAATTTTGAAATCACCTTCTATGTGTTTTCTTTAACGTTTTCAGAAAATATTATTTTTCCTTCTGTCAACATTTCTAGTAGTGTATTCAGCTGACAGAATATCCATTAAAATGAATTAATGGAGGTGAGAACAAAGCTTTCAAATTCATTTTAATCTTGAAACTTCCCCTCTCTAAGTACTTGATTTGAGTGAAACTTTGATTGAAATATTTCAGATTAAATTTTTTTGCTCTTAGAAAATATTAGTGGCACACAAGGATATACCTTTTTGTGGGTTACAGCTTCACATATATAAGCATTGCTACAAATGTATTTCATCTGTTCACATTATTTTAGGTTAACAGTGGAGGAACATTTTGATTTCCAAGTGCTAAAAGCTGGAACACTGATCAAATATATGCTAAAGCATGTCCATTTCTACATGACAATAAGGCTTGCAAGTTGCTACTCAAAAAATTGTCTTTTGCCCATGGTGTAATTTGCCTTCTTAATACAGGTCATATGTGTCCTGTAAATAGGCAGTATTTTCATGGGTGCACATTGTAACAAGTATGGGAACTGGATGGTTAAATACATTTCAGATATAAATTTTTAACTGGATACAAATGGGGGGAAAAAATCCCTCTCAATGTCTAGTTCTTTGGTGTAACTAGGAACACGATTCAGTGGTAAATGAAGCTACAAGAGGAACAGAAAACTTTCAGGCTTTCCAAAATTAAGTTCCTATGAACACCCATTCTTCCGCACTAGTAAGAAAGATTAGAAGTCACAAGTTAACAAAATCCAGTGATTAGATAGAAAGACAGCAGCCATTTACTGATGGGGAAATGTGTATGGCATCTTGTACAGATATTTTATTGTGGAATGACACTGAAAGAGGGAGGGACCCTTCGTCCCAGGGGTTTTAAGCCCTAAGGGGGAGGGGATGAACGGGGGTCTGTTGACCAATGGGGGCAGACCCAGGGGGAGGGGAGATAAAGGAGGTATCAGGTAAAGGAAGGTGCAAAGATACATGGGAAGGTATAATCAAGGAACACTCGGTGCAAAAATGAACTAACTACTTGATGCAATACAACCACCATGGAAAGTAATGTTCATTTCTATTAAGTTCTGTATTTAAAAGCTGTGGTCTTATGCTTGCCAGTAAGATTTATGTCTCATGGCCCTGTATGAGCTAATGGACCTTGGGAGTTTAACTTCCTTGGTTTGTCTTCATAAACTTTAAAACAGATACTAAAGATGTTCTATATTTAAAATATTGCATGCTTGCCTAAGATTTTAAGCAATAGTCTTGCTTAAACAGGATAATTATCATACAATCATAGAGTGGTTTGGAGGGGACTTTAAGAAGATCACCTTGTTCCAACCCCCCTGTCATGGGCAGAGACACCTGCCACTAGACCAGGTTGTTCAGAACCCTATCCAAACCAGTCTTGAACACTTCCAGGGATGGAGCATCCACAGCTTCTCTGAGAAACTTGTTTCAGTGCGTCACCACCCTCACAGTCAAGAATTTCTTCCCTAATACCTAATCTCTCTCAGTTTGAAGCCATGCCCCCTTATCCTTATAAAAGGCCCCTCTCCAGCTTTCTCATAAGCCTCCTTCAGGTACTGGAAGGCTGCTCTAAGAGTTTTCTCTCCTCCAGATTAAATATCTCAACTATCAGCCTGATTTCATAGGAGAGGTGGTCCAGCTCTCTGATCATCTTGGTGACTTCTCTGGACTCACTTCAGCAGTTTCTTGTCCTTCTCATGCTGGAGGCCCCAGAGCTGGATGCAGTATTACAGGTGGGGGTCTCTCCAGAGCTGATCAGAGGGTCAGAATCACATCCCTCAGTTTGTTGGTCACAGTTCTTTTGATGCAGCCAAGGACACACTTGGCTTTTTGGGCTGTGAGTGCACATTGCTGGGTCACGTTGAGCTTCTTGTCAACCAAAACCCCCAAGCCTCTTTCCTCAGGGCTTCTTTCAATCCACTCCTAATTCCCATAATTATATGGGAAACAATTTATCCAAATACCCTTCTAAGACTATTCATAATGGATTAATTGGAAATACTATTTAAGAGAGCCAGCTTTGAGATTTGCCAAAAGTGAATTTTAATCAAAAATATGTGGGTGTTATTTTCTTTGATTGTTTAAATCCCAAATCACATGCCACTGCATAGCATTACTACCACTTCTTGCTTTCCAGCAGCAACTTGATGCCATCCAATTCTCCAAGAGAGTTTTAAATATTTAGAATACTGTCCAAGTATGAACTCATCTGGAACACCAAGAACTACAATTAAACTAATTAAACTCTTGCAATCTGGCATTTCAAATTATTGCAAATAGGTAGAAACCTTTAACTGAATGACAAAGTCTGTAACACATTGCATTCCCTTTTGTTAATTGCAGTTTATATTGTCAAGATTTTAATGAGCTGATAAACTTGTTCTCCAGCACTGTTCAACAAATTATGTTGTGTTTATAAGTCCATAAATTAGTATATTGAGTAAGAAAAAAGCCATTAAATTCATTGCATACTTTTCTTCTACACGTATTGCATGCAAATAAGACCAGCTAGAGGAGATTTTGTTGAACAGTCGTATCTATGAGGGCAAAATTATAATTTTTTTTCCACTTCCACATCTTAAAGTCATATATTAGGAAAAGTATTGAGACGCTAGTTGGCTATTTAAGACTTGAATAAACAGAAGATAATTTTCTAATGGTTAGAAAGTAAAAAAAATGCAAGAAATGGACAAGTCAAAATCAAAGACAATACCAGTCATACACAACACCAGTACAGGATCAGGCCCTTTCTCATTCTGCTTTATACTCTGTGTCAAAGTCATCCAATATTTATCTCTATATCTGTTAATCTTTTAATAGTCATCAATACTACTTTACTTGCACCCAATATATTCACATCTCATAGCTGAACAGGCTTATTGCTATCAGTTTCTGGGTACTTTGAAAGTGTTTAGCAAGACATTAGTGGTGTGCCAAGAGCCTGAAGCATCAACTCTGAAAGCACAGGCTGCTTCACTGATAACCTGCAGAGTCCCAGATGCTGGGTCTATGTTACTATGTGGAGCAGCCCTCAGGGTAGCCCCAAGGCCAGAAGAGCTTGCCATCTACCTTGATTGCTTGTTCAGTCATCCCAAAGGCGAGCTCTGGGGCAAACCTGCTGATACTCCTGGATGGCACTGGGATTTGCTGATGTACCCCATCCATCAGCCACAATATTTGCATGTATCCTTTAGCTATTCTATTTGCCATTTCATTAACATCAAGTAGGGAAAAAAGAAAATAGTCTGGGGATTATTCCTTGAAGATGCCCTCAGGTTCTTCCCAAAAGGACTCAAAATGTTTGCTGTCATAAGGGCAAGAGGGACTTTAGGCAACCTTAGTTTATACTGCAGATAAAAGATTTAATGGATGCAAAATATGTACCTCTTATTTACAGGAAATCTGAAGCCTTCACATTAGGTATTGCATGGAGTTATCCACAGAACAGATGAGTCTGAAATAATGAAATGATTCCATATAATTTAAAAATGTTATCTTTCTGAAAAGCGTGGTGCAGTGATTCAGACTGTTATTCTCAACCCATTGATGATGCATGTATTCCTGGCCTGATAAAGCATAGTGCATAATTTAATGTCAACCTTTACCTACTGGTGAAACATGGTGAGGGTACTCCAAGCTCACACATTTTATTTCACATGTAGGATAAGACAGGGGCAGTCATAGATGACTACTGTACCTCATACAGTTCACTTAAGTGTAGCAACATCCTTTTATTGCCTGCTCAGATGTGAATTTACCAGAGCAAGGAACCTGTAGCAGTTGGGCACTCCACTTTTGGTTTTGCCTCTCTGTGCCCTGAAGTCATACCATTGTAGTTTCTTTTCTGCTATCTCCCCCTGTATCTTCTTTCACGGGAGTAAAGCAACAGGATTAGAGTACATAGTTTCCTCTGGAATCAGGTGATATCAGAAATGCACATGAGCTTGAAACAAAAAAAAACCAAAAAAAACCNACCAAAAAAAAGGAGCTGGAAGTGCAGTCTATGTAGTTATACCACTGAAGGCAACAATTAATTCAAAAAGACAATTCATGAAGTTGATCACTGCATGGGTTTGATTTCCTCTTTTGTCCTACCCTGTGATACGCATCATGGTAGAAGAGGGTTCTGGATCCAAACAAAGCATAGATCCAAGAGACAGTCTTCAGGCTGGACCTTAAAAAAAATCCAGACCTCAAAGCCAGTCATTTATAAACAGAATAAGAAGAAACCATAAGGGTGTAAATATGACCATTGCTTCTCATTCTTCCTCTTCTGCCTCAGTTTACATTCTGATTGAATTCTCTAAGTACATTTAATTGTTTCACCACCATTTGTAAGGCAAATGACTTTAATCACATTTCTTGCCTTATGCTCATTCTGGTTGTGTATTTTGGCTTCTGATTTTATGAGAGTTTTTATTTGGGTGAGTTTTAATATCATTGAAGGTGTCCTGATTGTAAATGACCAGCAAAGCCTCTATTTGGCTTAGTTAATTGCCTCCTTTTTGGCCTCACTAATGAGATATGACTATTACAAGCAGTGTCTGTGTCCAAGAAACAACCAATACTATTTAGTTTATTTGTGCATAATTTTTTTTGTCATCACATCACTGAAATTATCTCTGCACAGCTGGTATTAGATGGATCTGTTCTAGTTCCTTTTCTTTCTTGTTTTTCTCTGAACCCAGACACCAGTTAATGACCTGAGAATCTCATATCCCTTTCTTTGGCAAAAGGTGTTTTATTCCCACTGTTTTATACTGCCAGAATCACCACACAGATATTCAGATTTAAAATCTTATTTTATTTGAGCTCAATGACAACAATTTATTTCCTCAATAGACCTCATGCAAGTAAAATTCAGAAATATTCTACTAAGGTGTATAGCTAGAAGACATGCATCACATAAGCATGAACACATTAGATGTTCGGACATTTTAACCAGACATGTTTGCAGCTGCACTTGCATTTGCATATGTTCTGACACTTTGCTTGTAGTTACCACTCAAACATGGTTTCCTTCATGGTTTGGAGGCAACCAGGACTGACTTTCAAACAAAATTGTATGTGTAGCCCTGAAATACACATAGTATTAATAAAGGGACTATTTTGCTCTAAAAGAAATTCTTACAGTAGGCAAAGTCCTTAAGCCAGTCCTTAGCTTACTATTTCATTAATATATAATGTGACAGTACCGGTATCAAATATAAACAAATTAATTATGCATGCAGATGAACTTTTAATTTAGTTACTCCGGATTACAGCAAGGTTAACAGAATTACAATGAAGCTATTACAACTGAAATGAAAATAAGATGTGTTTTCATGTTGTTGGTTTAGAGACCTGGCTTGAGCAGTATTCAAATGCTGCTCCAACTTGATTCATACACAGAAAATGAGTTCAAAGTAACACCATAAAATGTGTTTGTACTCTCTCTCTGTTTTAATAACAAACGTTTTTATTGTTGAGGTGTGTAATAAATGTGACAGACCACATCCTGAGGCCTGCAAGGTATGAGGATGAAGAGGCTCTGTATGAACTGAGGAAATAAGGTAGCCTGTGTAAGACTAGAACACTGGGGCCCTTTTGTCCTCCTTTATAGCTTGTTTCTGTGTGACTTTCAATAGATAATTTTGCCCAGGGGCAAATATTCATTTATGAACAATAGCCAAGCTTTTATCAGAGGATTCATCTCACCTAATTAATTTCATCTCCAATGCTAACAGAATTCTATTACTTCAGTAAAATCAGATACATTTGTGACCTACGTTATGTCAAAAGCTGATTTTTCCTCCTGCAAGGACATTAGAGGAAAATATAGGTAAGGATAAATATATGAGCCATACTATGAAAATTATTATTTTCTTAACTGGGATGTTGAAGGTCCTTAATATAAAGCAGACCCCCATTAGTACATAGGGATTTAAGCAAACAGAACATATTGCATTTACGTGACTAAGTCTGGGTAGCAGGACAGGTTGCTTGGGTGGCTTCTGTGAGAAGACACCAGAAGCTGTCCTTGTGTTGGAAGAAGCCAGTTCCAATAGGCTCCAAGATGAACCTGTCACTGGTCAAAACTGAGCCCATCAGCAATGGTGGTAGTGCCCCTCTGATAATTTAGGGTAAGTTACACTGGGCAGCAGCTGGGAGAGAGGAGTGAGATTATATGAGAGAAACAGCTCTGCAGATACCAAGGTCAGTGAAGAAGGAGGGGAATAAGGTGCTCCATGCTCTAAAGCAGAGGCTCCTCTGCAGCCTGTGGTGAAGGCCATGGCGGGGCAGGCCGTCCTCCTGCTGTCCATGAAGGTCCACACTGCAGCAGAGATCCAATTGCAGCCCATGGAGGATATCACATCAGAGCCTGAAGGTAGGGGTGCTTGAAGGAGATTGCAACCCTAAGCAAAACCTGCCTGGAACAGGCTCCTGGCAGGATCTGTGGTCCCATGGAGAGAGGAGCCCACACTAAAGCAGGTTTTCTGGACTTATGATACCATGGGTGACTCACACTTGAGCAGTCTGTTCCTGAAGGACTGCACTATGCAGAAGGGACCCACACTGGAGCAGTTCATGAAAGACTAATGTTGGAGCACCTCATGCAGGAGTGTATCCCATGAGAGAGATCCAATGCTGGAGCAAGGGAAATGGCATAGGGAGGAAGGAGCAAAGAGACAAAGAGTTATGAAATTATGACAATCACCATTCTCTGTCTCTCTGTGCTGCTGAGGAAGAGGAGATAGAAGATTTAAGAATGAAGTTGACCCCAGGAAGAAAGGAAGGGTGAGGGAAAGAAGTTTTTAGTTTAATTATTATTTCTTATCGTACTCTGTTTACCAATAATTGGCAACAAATTGAATTCATCTCCCCAAGTCAAATTTTTGCCTGTGACAGTAATGGATGTTACAACTCACTAGCTTATCAATGCATTTTCTCCCTCTGTCTTGTGCATGGAAGATAAGTGAGAGTCACTTAGTGGGCACCTGATGTCCAGGCAAGAACAATCTACCACAGAAAAGTCTCCCACTCTCCTTTAGAAATCTCTCATCTCTTCATTACTGATTACACATACCTCCAGAGAATGAGGCAGACTTGGCTGTAATGCCTTTCTTTCCATAAAGTTCAGCTCACATGTCTATCTTCCTAGAAGAACTTGTTGTGTACAACCATACAAAAAAATTTGATTTCCAAATTTCCAATATTATCACTTTCCTCTGACATCAGGATCCCAGAACAGAATTTGGAATTCACTGATTAAGAGACAAATCAAAAAAATGAGAACATGCTCACCCAAAAAGCAAAGAACTTAATTGGCTTCTGTCTACTCCATCTTACTTAAAGACATTTGGAGATTAGAACTCAGAATCCTTTTTGCAAGGTGAAGGTTATATTCCTTGAAATGTTTCATAAAACCCTATGTTGAGGTATCTAAATGTATTTTATATTTTCTACATGAAATTTAGGGGCTTTAGATTCCTTTTCAAAATACAAGACTGGTATTCAACAAACCAGTTAAGCAGAGCTTAAGAGCGTAGTTCAATATTGATTAGAGAAAATACCAGCCAACCTACCTTGTAGTCTGAGATACTTTGGATGCTTGGAACAGGATTTATTTGCCTGTCTATTTGTATTTAGTGCCAATTTAGATATGCTAAAGTGTCCCATTTGATTTCTGTCTGTTTTTCTAAAACTGTGTTGAACTGTTGTAGCTGATGCCATGTATCATATTCACCAGCCCTAAGAGAAAAACTTGTACAAGTGGACAGCTGAAAATGGAAGATGAATATTTGTTCAGGAAACTGAATCCTGCCTTTAGGACCCAGGAGAGAAATTTCTCTGAGGACATGTAGTTGTGTTTGTAGGATCCTAAACATACATCCATATCTTTGGTAAGTAGTAGATCATTTGGTTTACAATTATCCAAGGATCTAAGCCCAAAGAAACAGACTTGAATCATGCCTACCTTACTAACACTTAATTTAAGAAGAGTGCAAATTTTCAGCAGGTCCCTGCTAAATCACTAAATGTTTCATATATTAGAAACTCTACCTTTAATATTCACCTTCAGCCAGTTTATAGATGAAAATAAAATGTCAAGGAGAGACTAAAATACTGTTGTGGGACTGCCATTCAGAGGAATCTTAACAAGGTGAAGAAAGGGGCCAAGATGAACCCTGTGAAGCTGATGAAAGAAAAGTCTTAAGTCCTGTACCTGAAGAGAAATAAATCCACACACCAAAATAGTGGAGGCTGATTGTCTGCAAAGCAGCTTTGCAAAAAAGAATCTAGTGTTCCTGGTAGACAGTGAATTGACCATGAATCACAAGTGTCCCATGAGTGGAATAAAAGAGCTACAGTTCCTAAGCAGGAAAAACATTTCTAGCAGATAGAAAGAGGAGATCCTTCTCCTCTGCTCAGCACTATTGAGCATGGCCAGTTCTGGGCTCTCTGACAGAAGAGTCATGTACATACTGGAGACAATCTAGTGCAGGACCACAAAGGTGTTTATGAGACTGGAGCACCTTTCACGCAAGGGGAGCTGAGACATGTGGGACAGTTCACTTTGCAGAAGAAGGTTTGAGGACCCAGCAAGGGGCTGCCGTAGGTCTTGCCAGCATTTATAAATATTTGACAGGAATGAATGAAGAAATGGGAGCTAGATCTTTCTCAGTGGTCCCCACTGATAGTACAAAAGACAGGAGATAGAAATTGAAAAGTAGTAAAATTTCATATTATCATAAGAATAAACAAGTCTAATGCTGGAAGAAGTTGTCCAGAGAGGCTGTGCAGTTTGCATCCCTCAAGATATTCAAAACCTGAGAAGACAGAGACCTGGGCACCCTGGTGTAGTTGATAATGCTCTCTGCAAGGGAGTTGGACTCCATGGTGTCCAAACGCCCATTACGACCTCGATGATTCTGTGATCAGATACTTAACAGTGGACTATTTGAACCATGCCAAATGAAGCCTTAATGAAAAATGTACATTCTCTTATCGCCAGCTGAACTACACTAGATTAGGGAATATATCCTGCTGTTTGATCAGTCATCTGTGTTTTAAAACTGTTTCTGTGGCAATCAAAGAAATATTTCAAGAACTTCCATCATCGAAATTGCACAGCAAAAACATACTGCAGAGAACAATCTTTCATTGGCAGATGCTGGACTTTGTGACTTATGAAATAATTTTTGAGCCTAATTTATTATTATATCAATAATAATAAAATCTTGCTCTAGTAATTTGTTTTACCATGGAGTGAGTCTCTTTAATATTGAAAAACTGTATACATAATGACATCTTGTATTTGTATTAGATCTGCATTTATAGTACAATTGCTGTTACTGCTGTTATGTTTTATATTATAGTTGTCTATGAAAGTTGGAAGATGTTAATCAACTGAACAATGCTGGTTTAGCAGACATGAGATAATAAAAGGACAGGTTGATAACAATCATTACCTTAGAACTAATAAAATCTGTTGTGTGTAATTTACCTATAAAAGTTAAAGCTCACTCTAATTGGTCTGTCATTTTTTATTACTGCAAAATATGCTCTTGTTCTCATTATAAGAGTTGTTGTTGCAAGGCACTTTGTAGGTGCCATAGTTTGCCTCAGTTTGACTTCTCAGAAAAATTATAGATGTCATCTCTAGGAGAAGAAAAGCAGAACCGGCCAAATGTGCTCCTTGTGCAATGTCTTTGGGAGGCACATATTATTAATAGAGGATATCAGCCCAAAGTTTCTTAGCTGTGAAAAAGGTTTGGGCAATTTCATTGCATATCATTAAAGTCTAAGTTGAATTGTTAATATATGAAAGTTTTAAAGCTAGTTCTTGAGGAACATATGACAGATGGTTATGGTAAGATGAGGGTAATGATGTGAAGTATGTCCTTGGACAAGTCTTCCATTGTCTTTCACAGCCGAGAGCTATTACCATTATGTCCTTGTCCTTTCCTTTCTTCTCTCTTCTGCCTGTGATTTTTGGAAACCACTTCCTTTATTTAAGTGCTCTACTAAATAAAGGAAGTCAGAAGAAGCTTCCGGGAGGATGAAGTGAAGGCGAATTATGTGCTGAAGAGAGTGCAACCATAACTAACAAAATAAACGAGGTCTACTGTTAATAAAATATCTGAGGTCAAGACTCAAGTTGGCTTACAGATTCACCACACTCAGGTCAGTTTAAGATGTAGCTGTAAAATAAGAAAATAATTGTTGCAGTAAAATGAAAACACAAGGAAAGAAGTAAAAGAAATTGCCTTTTGATTCAGAAAAGTTATTAAAAATAGGAAAACAAAATATTACTTTTATAAGTGTTGAAAATCATGTTTTTTCTATCTTCGGGTTATTAAACTCCAGCACTGACTTCTTGTGACAGATCAGTTCTCATCGGACTGGTGACAAAAAATGATAAAAAGGTTAAAATATTCCTGTTTTCCGACAAAAAAAGTGGCTCATAGACCAAGAAAATAAGGGAACATAATTAGCTGCATGGATCAGATGCTAGATCTCTTATTTTACAAAGCAGCAAACTAAGCAATTTTCTAGTGTTTGTGCTTTTAATCCAGTCAGTACAAGATATGTAAGTTTTGATAACAAAGTAGGTATATTTCGTGTGACTGTTATTATTGTCACAGAGAATTGATTATAGAATCCTAGAATCATTTCAGTTGGAAAAGACATTTAAAATTCTTGAGTCAAACTGTTACTTTATACTGCCTTGTCTACCACTAAACCATATAAATAAGTACTGCATTCAGACATCTTTGAATTACCTCCAGGAATGGGGACTCAACCTGTTCCCTGTGCAAAAGGTTTAAATTGCAGAAAAATAATTGCTTTATCACAACTCAGAATATAACTGTGGAATTTCTTTATGCAGGAAAAAAAAAAAAGCTAGAACAAATTTATAAAATTAAAAAGAATTGAGGCAAATTAGGATCATCAATGTATATTTAAAGGGGTTTTTGTTCAGGTATGACCTCAAGGCAATCCCTACAATGGTGGCTGACAAAAACTAGAAAGTAAAGTTGATTTATGCATGGCCTTTCTCTCATGCTTCTACTGCTGGCATGCAAGCATGTTGTGAAGAAAAATACCAGAGGAAGCAGAGGTTCTTTTTGGTCCAGCAAGGTCTTTGCTAATTGTGTAATGGTCTGGGAATGTAGGAATTTTATTCTTGCCTTAAGATTATTAACTATTTTATTCTATTTTTACTATAGTTTTTGAATTAGATATAACTTGAATTTTGACTTTGATTTTTATTTATAGAATGCTAAGCATTTACTAATTATTTAATGGATTTTTTTACTTGTTTATTATAAGCTTTTACTTTTCCATATAATCAAAAGACCTAAATATGAAATTTTCTTATTCTTTTTTGTACACCACCCTTGTTCCTCCTCAATTTTAATTCAATTTCATGTTACACACTTCAGCTGTACTTCAGGTATTGATACCTAATAGTCTATTTCAGTTTCAATTCTTTTGAGGCTTTAATAGCGAGTATGTAACTGTCTGCTTGAAGCTGAAGTGGCATTAACTCATTATCGTTTATTGAACATATTGTATTGAAAACAGCAAATATAATTTTCATTTCTGTGAACTCTATAAGTGAATGTTAAAGACCCAAGGGCCTAATAAAATTCTTACATGAATCAATGACTTAAGGTTACTTTGGAGAAAAAGGTCTTTTTCAACCTAAATAATTCTATCATTTACTGATTTACGGTAACACCACAGTTTTTCTGTCTTCTCAGCTGCTCTCAGAAATCTTTTACGCTTCTTAAAGTATACCAAATATCATCAAATACTTCTACATCAATTGCAGTGAAATGAAATTCTTTTATTATGTGTGTAAATTCAGGACCAGTGCCCTTCTCCCATCCTTTCTACTCTCACCAGGTCAATTTTTATTTTTGGATTTGGTACCATTTCTGAAGGGTACTTTGATGGAAAGCCTTATTAAACCCCTGTAAATATATGCACATTCTAACAATTAGATCTTCATTATTCTCAAAGTTTAGGGATGTATTAATACCAATATATTTAATGTGCTTACAACTGTCCCCTGACACTTGAGCTCAGAAAAGGGCACAGTTTTCATTTCATATTTTCCAAAACATGTGGTTCCATGTTGAGAATGCTCTTTGGGGATTGTGTTAGCGTTTAAATTGTAAACAGGACAGTGACAGTTGGCATAAGTCACTAGCCTTCCACAGAGTATTCTAACATTTTGTTGGTAAATAAAATCAAGCTTCACTGCCTAGGAATGTTCCCAAAGTAGCCACTGACTTTTTTAGAGTATTGTATTGATTTTAGATGGAAAGTATGCTCTCTATAGAATCTCCATTGATTCTTTTCCCTTTTCCATCTCCCTCTCTGTCTCTCTCTCTCTTCTTTTTTCCCCCCTGCCAATCTTAGACTTCCAATCTTTACAGTTTGCCTGAAGTTAAATCAGATTTGTCAGTTCATTTTCCTAGTTCTCTCCTGGAGTCTTTTAAAATTGATGTCCTATTTGATCCTTTCCATCCTTCTGATTTTAACTGGAAGTTAGCAGTTTCATATTTGATTATTACCTTTAGTGTTCGTGGCTGAATATCATCTCTTCATGTCAATGTCTTATTATGTTGTATTCCTCTGGGGAATGGTTTTTCCCCAGACCCCTGTAACATGTTACCAGATAGTTTGACCTTTCCTTCCCCTTTGACCTAATTGGCTGAGTTCCAGTTATCTTTCCCTGGCGGGGTAAAAAGCTCCTGCTCTTCCTGGTTCACTCTCTTGCCTCTTGCCTCTTGCCTCCTCTCTTGCCCCCTGGGTTTCCCTGGGAGAATAAACATTTTGGAACATCTCATGGTAAGAGCCTCTTTTGATCCTTTATCCTATTCCTAATACACTACCCTTAAAGCCTCACAAGCAATTGAGCTAGTAAAGGAACCCCCCATGAGAGGCTGGACAGGGTCCGTGTTATTATTATTAATCTTTTTATTGTTTTATCTTAATAGTCATTTACTGACACTTTAATTTAAGACAGTTCCTAAAATGTTCCCTGATTAAAAAAATAGAAAACCACTAGGCAGACACATTAAGAGAACAAATCCACTACATTTTTAGCTGTTCTGCTATACACATCTCTTCCTTAAGTGTCTCTTTATAACATTTATCATCTTTTGAACCTCATTAAATCTTTGACCATGTTTCTGACTTCCTGTGCTTAAAAATCCTCTATTAGAATTTTAATGATATTCGTAAGTCACTCCTAAACACTTTTTCGATACGGCAACATTTAGCTCACCACTATATATTCTCTTTTCTCCTAAAACTTTAGACTCAAACTTTATCTTTTGAATAGCTGCTGGGGGTATTACTTTGCTTGTTTGAGGGGGTTTTGTGTATTTTTTCACCTTATCATTGGTTTGGGGTGTTGGTGGGGTTTTTTTTTGTTTTGTTTTTATTTCCAACAATCCCCTACATTTAGCTGGTTAGTACCACCTTTTAGCCTTTTAAATCAGTATTCATAGAGTTTGCCTCATGTAAGGTTTTTATTTTTCTATAATGACTGAGAGAATTTAAACATAGGCTCACTTCACTTTCTTTCTGAATTCCATTGTAACTTTTATTTCCATATGTAGCTTTTCTTTCTGAAGTGAAAAATTGTATTGGTATCTTTTTGTTTCATTTTTATCATGCAAAGCTGTTTAATTCTAATATTTTTCAAAGGTGATCTATTTAGTGCTTTGCAGGACACTTTGCACTAGTAAGGCAGGCGTTGTAACACCTCAGTCTAAGGAACCCAGCAGGGATATTACTCAGGAGTTTAAACTCACAATTCAATGCTTGTCTTCTTTTATAACAGATAGAGAACTAAGCATCCCAGAAAATGAATGCTAAAGGTCCCATGATCAAAAAGGTAATTAAAAAATCCAAACAAGCCAAACTAAAGAAAAAAGCTTAATATGGTTGTCTGCCTTAACTTCCCATTTTCTCCTTGCCTGCAGCAGGAATGTGAAGATCTATCAGCCTATTGAGGTTCCACTACATTATATTCTAAATCCACGGAAAGACTAATATTCTTGGATAGACTTTATGAGCACCAACCAACCCTTTGGGCTAAAGGAAATGGTATTGTCTATTATTTGTAAAGGAGTTTGGCATCCAAGCAGACTTCATCTCTTGGCCTTCTTTATCCTGTGGGATTTCAAACATGTATGAAGCCAGTTGAATATCTTCATCATGAAGTTAACATAGTACATTCTACTCTATGTCTCAGAGAGGAGCATGTAAAAAACTACTAGGGCTATTCAAGCAAGAAAAAGTATGTGTATCTGTAGAGAAGAGAGGCCACTGTGAGTCAATTCTGCTTCTTGTTCTATTTATACATTTAGATGCTGCCAGAATTAGACCCATATAAGGAATTCTTTTTTTAGCTAAAAGTTCTCCCTGCTTCTGACCTACTGCAAGGATTTCTGATGTCTGAAACACAGAAACAGGTAACAACAGTAGCTGTTAACTCCTTTTGAAGCAGCAGCATTTGAAAAGGAGGTTCTTTGAAACAGACTGTTGACAGTAAAAGAAAAAAAAATAAAGAAGACATGATGGTGAACACATTCCTCTTTTTTTTTTTTCTGTTCTCTGCACCCTCCCTCCAAGCACGGTTCCTTCTGGCCTACCAGCTGAGTGACTGTCCCAGTTCCTAGTGTCATGTTCATCCCTCCAGAGGAACTTGGTTCTGTGCACAGGTTCATTACAAGACAGTCTTCTGTTTCACACCATCTTGTTCAGTTTCAAAGGGTACACTAAGCTAGTATAATAATTTCATGGTCTATATTCTTGGCCCAACCTTCAAGAAGCCATTGTGAAATTAGTGTTAGTTTTTAAGTGTAATTCAAGCATTTTCTGAAGGCAAAACTTTTAAAAAGCTTTATTTTAGGGAATTTGATTGTACTTGCCAGTTGCTGTTCTTTTCAAGAGGACAGCAATGTGAAATGGTTACTTTTACCTTTTCTTGCTTAAACTTCAAGTTTACTATGGATTATGAGCTAATATGTAAATAAGTAAATAAATAAACATGGCTTTCAATTTAGAAACTACTACTTACTTTGGTAGATGTCAAATTTAGACATTGTCATCATCCCATTGTTTCAAGAAGTTTTGGGGTTTTTTCGTAAACTCCATGCAAGATCAGTTTGTTACTAAACGAGTTCAAGACACCTGGCTGTGGAATAAAACCAATCACTGAGACTGAGCAAAGAAATTTCTGATTTGCTTCAAAACTCTTGTTCCACTATAAAATTTTTAAAAACTGAACCTACCATCTTACCCTAAAACATGAATCAACACTCTATTGGATGAAAGATGAGGGAAGCTTGGAGCTTTAGTATATCAATTAGTGGAATAATACAATGAGTTTTTTATACACAATTTTTTGAGTCTTGAGAAGCATAAAGTTTGGGCTTGAAATATACTAAGCATCTTTAAAAAATAAAGAGCAAATATACAGCAGTGGAGTGATCAGTGTGGTAAGTAATAATTTCATGATGCAATTCTGAAGCACAAATTGGTTCATTTTTTTGTTGCTTCCAAATGCTATTAGGACAAATACTTTGTATTGATGTTTATGAATAGTAACTGACATTTCAAACTAAACCTTAACTCTGCAGATTGTTCTTTGTTAGATTTGCACATGACTGAAGGCACACAAAAATGTCCTGTAATGAAAGTATTTTACAGCAGTTGAATATCAATGTGCAGTATGCGAAGTTCATTATAATGCTGAGTATACTAGGAAATGTGTCAATTTGTAATGCTTATGGCTGATAATGTCATCAGAATAAGTTCTGATTTATTTCCACACAGCAAGAGGAAGATGACACTTAAATAAAGTTAGTGCTTTCATATTTCTTTTTACAGGTTTTCTACATAGCAAAACCAGACAGTTATAATTAAGGAGGCTGAATTAAAATTTAGTGCAATAACCATAAAAATATTGTCATTCACAGCATACCTGTAATAAAATACATCCTGTGCAGCATGACTCTCTGGAGAATTTCATCTTATCTTCTTTTGTTCACTCACTTATATTTCAGACTGCACTCTATTTCAATATCTTTATTTAGGACAATAGCACAGCTACCAACTCCAGCTGTGTTTTGAGAATGACTTGGAGAACTTTAGGATCTTAGATGTTCTAAACAGATATCCCTACTGAGCAGCTACCCAGAAAAGCATTAGGCAATTTTACAATATGTTGGAGTGCAAGAAGTTATTATAATTGATATGTGGGAAAGGAGATAAGAAACAACTCTAACAACAGCAAAGAGACTCAGCTGCTAAAAGAAAATGCCAAAATCGCAGGTCAGTGCTACTTTGCTTTGTGGCAGATAGACATAATTTGTTTCCTTTCCAGAGAGGAAAGGAAGGCCTTTGTTACCCTTTACTGAAATCAAACTTCAGCTATATCCAAGGTACCTCCATGCATTTTTGCTAACAGAGAGGAACCCACAACTTTTATAGTTTAACAGTTTTCCCGTTACTGTCATAACCAAGCTGCATTTTCAAAACTAGCCTTGGTAGTTTTGAAATATTTTCTTTCTGCACCAAAACAAAGTTAAAAACCTGGTCTATACTTTGTGGCTATGTATAGATAATCACATTCACCATCCTGAAGTTGTGATTCCTACCCTTTCCTCCCTGTTTTCAGGTAACAAAACACAAGAATGATTTTTTGAAAATAATTGGGATATGTTTCTGCATTAAAAAAAACCCTTACTGATGAAAATAGCAAGGTTTGACATAATGAAAACAGCATTATTTTTAAATAATCTAAAAAGGACATCCTCAAGACCATACTCAAACTACCAGCTTAGGTTTGAGTTCTGTGTTAAGGTTTCTGACTGTCATTATCCATTTTAGCTTAGTTTAACCTGTCAGGGAAGTTTTTTAAGTTCCTGCTTATGTGCAGAGATGACCTGGCCAGAACAAGAGTTTAATTCTCAGCTGCTGCTCTCACAATTTAGAGTTGGGTTCAGATATATTTAATAGAAGGGTCTCCTCTGAGATATTTGACATACCAAAATCCCAAAATACGAGGTTAAGAACTGTTAAAATCCCCAATGTTGTAGCTGTAGGTTGAAGAGGGTTTTGCTACTTGGTCACCACAATGGGACAGAGGTGACTTCAGCCCTCTAAAGCTGGAGAAATCACCTCTCTGCCAGTGACACTGTTCCTGTGTTATCCATTACATTACAAAGACAAGTAGAAAGGACCAGAGTAAATGCTAAAAATTTTTACTGAAATCTTTTTTCCCTCTTGTTTTTTTTTTTTTTCCAGAAGGGAAGACATAGCTGGAAATAGCAGGAGATTTGTATGTTAGTGATTAATAGCAATTACTATTTAACATCAATTCTTAAAATGAAGAAAAATCTAAAACACTTCTTTGACAAAACAAGACTCCATCAACACATCATGGGATATAGAGTTTTCCATCACTATGGCCCTAAAGTTTAAAGAACTGGTGAATTGTTTCCACCCAAGGAGATGGTTCCTGCAGATTTGAAGACCTGTCGCCTGTCGTAGGATATACTTTGTAAGATATTGCTCATCCTTAGAGCCCTGTTAATAGCTATGATGAGGTCAAAATATTCTGTGTCCTTGTTCTACAAAGAGATGTAGATAACCTTTCCTGAATGAGAGATGTGTTGCACAGCACTCTTCCTTAGAGTCCTGAAATAAAGGAACAAAGGATGTAAGTACTGTTGTTTCTCTCAAGGCTGAAAGATAAAGAAGCATCCTCAGACACTGAAAACCCAACTACTTGGTGGACAGTGTGTACTAGACATGTTTTATTTACAGTCCTTATCAATTTCTTAAGAACCAAAAATTAACAAGAGCTAAAGCTGGCTGTTCTCAAATCCTCTGTGGCCAGAGAGCAAGCTCTTTTTTCAGGATGCAGCAGTGGTACAGGATTGCTTATGTAGGTAACAGCTGTCCAAGGGCAGAGAAAGGAGTCTGCATGAGAATTTCTGGTCTACTAGCTAAGGTTGCTTGCCAGCACGTCTATGTCAATTCTTGATTACTTCTGGCATACAGTGCTTAGGGGAGAGCTGAGCAGGGAAATCTCATGAAATCTAAAATAACCTTGATCAAAATAAGTAGGTTGTTTTGTACCACTTTCTTTGAATGTATAAGAAATAGTTCAGGATATATCTATAACCTCCTTTCTTCTCAGGAATTTAATCTGACTCAGATATTCTACATGATCAATCCTTCCTCTCAGATATCTAGAAGAGATTTATTGTTGTGTGTGCCTAGGGCAGGAAGATGCATATATTTTGCTTTGGGTACAGTGAGCTCCTATGCATGCAGCAAATAACCCTCAGCGTGTTTTTTGGCTAGGGTTGTCACTACAGGACTATGACTGCTGTCCAGGATTTTGTTTTCCTAGCTGAGAAATGTTGGAGCAAGGCAATGTGATTTAACCTATCTGCTCAGAGGAAAGGCAATTATTTTTTTCTCTCCCTCTCAATCCTTCATGGCTGTGGAAAATCTGTTAAAGTAAACTCTACCTTTGCAGTTGCCATCTGCCCTTCTCCCACAGGAACTCTGTCTTCTTCTATTTCTCTCTTCAGTATCAGGGAATTCCAATATATTTGGCCACTTGCACTGTTTTCAAGAACACACACAAAAAATAAAAAATAAAAAAAAATAATTTAAAAAAAGGTCAAAGGTCAAGTGAGGAAGAGGAAGGAAGGACTGAATCAGAAAAGTCAAACCTACCCAGAAGACCAACTGTTCCAACCCTGTGATATGCAAAATTCATCTATCACAGCAGCTTCAGTCATGCACATTTCCTAGCAAACTGTCCTGTAAACCAAAGTTATTCTTCTGAAGGGGAGAAATATTTGTTGACCTGAAGGCATCTGCTTAGAGAAAAATTGTGAAGGCTGTTCTGGGAAGCGTGTCTAACAAATGTTACACTCAAAACTTTGGTCTTTTAGACATTTGCAGTATATGGTGTCATTTCTTCAGGCTAAAACTATCTAGATGTATAAAGCTAAAATAAAGTTAAAGCAATTAAAACTATAGTCACCTAACTATTATCCAATTTTCTACTTCAACCAAGATTAACTACAATAAGACCAGACAAGTCTAGACAAGGCCGAGCAAATGTTTAGGGCTTTATATACCTCTCGTGAATGAGTGTTTTAAGGTTGCTTAAAGAATCGCCATCGAAGGTAAGTGCAAAAACAGGTTTAATATCAAAGAGGCAACATGACAAAAGTTGCTGACAAGATTCAGTCTACTTTTTACTAGATGGTTAAAGCACATCAAGAAAAAGCAAGCAAAAAAATCCCAAATCAATCAATTAAAACCAAAAACTATCTATGTAGAGGCTTGAGGAGGGTGTTGGAGGTGGTAGGATGGGACAGGAAGAAAATTATAGGAAAGGATAATGAAAAAAACGAATATGGAAGACCCTCCTATTGAGTCACAAGTTTCAGAGTAGATGCCTGTGCTAACTGAGCCAAGACTTGACTTATTATGCCCAAAGGCCCAAGAGCACTTAACAGCATTTACACTTAACCTCAGCTAGTACGAGGTTGTGGTCCATTAATAGCAATGAGAACAGCAGAGTACAGAGCTACACCATTTTGAGCCTTCTTCTGCTATGGGAGTACATGTCTGCCATAAAGGGTTGGACTTAACAGAAAACACTAATTGTTGATGCCATGATATAATGTATTTACTAACAACTATGCTAAACATCACACATCTTCACTCTCACAACTTATTTCAAAGTAGTGTAAATCATAGCAGTTGTGTATAAGAGAAATAATTTTAAATGTTCTAGATTAATGAATGTGTTCATTTGTATTGTTCTTCAGCAAAGTCAAATAACAGGGTTGCAAGGCTTAGTTGGTAAATATTTTTTACAAAACAGAAGTGCTATTTTCATGCCACTAACAGGCTTAACTAAAGACTGTAAACCATTTATAACACCTTAACCACAAAGCTTGTGTTTTCATGAACTGTGTTAATTTAAAATAAATCCTCTGCTGAACTAATTAGGAAGGTGTATTAATCCCAAATAAATCCATGTTGAGCTCACTTCATCTTAGACGAAGGGCCTAAATTCCCATTGTTCTGAATCTTTTGAGCTTGTTTACATGATAATGGTGGAAATACTAGTAAAAAGATTACACCAAAAGTTTCTGTGATTACTAACACATGTCAAATTATAGAGCTAGATTCTTCCTCTGAATCCTCAGTATGTGGTATGTGGG
>VZDJ01004378.1:9520535-9559979 GCA_008694505.1 Cyanoderma ruficeps
ATTATGTATTTCTGGTATATTAAAACACCTCTGTAATGCCACTAAAAAAACAAGTTAATGTCAGTGTCAACTGTGTGTTCTACATAGCGTGATTGTTTTACTAACCAATACTGATATTTTCTCCTGTGGATGATTGAGAAATAAGGAAGGTGGAAACTTCCTATAAATCTATAATGCCCGAATGTCCTGTCAGGTAATGTTTGTCTAAATGTGAAATGCTCAATTATTTTGTCATACCAAAGTTTCCCAGAGAGCCTATAAAATACAAAACAGGAGCAGGACATAAATGCTAAATTATGGCCTGAAAAAAATTATTCCTCTCCCTGACGAGGAACCCTGATTTTCATGTCAGATTATAAATGGTTTTTCAGCCTCATAAGGCTAAACAAAACATAATTCTAACTGAATCAAGCTTTACAAAGTCACTTTCCAATGCTGTTGACATGATCACTATTAACTGCTTCCCTCAAAGAGGCCATTTACTATGTAGAAAAACAACTCTCCTGAAAGGTCCCCAGCTGGCTCAGGGCTCTTCTGTTTGACCTGGGAGTAGTCTATCTCACATAACTCTGAAAGAAACAGAGGGCTGAGAGGCTTCTGTCTTCAGTATTCCAGCTAATCAAGTCAGATTGTTCATAGGGAGAGACAGTGGACCTTCCATTTACTATAGTTCATTCACATGAATTTGTCATTAGTTCAAGTGCCAATAGCTGGTGTTTTCAGGACAGTCCTTCCCCTCATAAACAGTCTCATTCCAGACACTCTTACTCCCTGACTTTCCAAGAATTTTGACTACTCAGAATTCAACTACTAATTTGGGATTAACAGAATATCTTGAACTATCTAACTCCAGTTGAATATTCTGAGACTAAATTTCCCCTCAGATAAACAGTATGAAGACGATATATACCAAAAAGTTTACTTACAAAGAAGGCATAACAAAATGTTTTGATTAATATATGTGCAATCTTATTTATTTGCAAATAATACCTATAAGATTTTAATCTTATAGTATTTCTTTGAAGCATGTACAAAATTCTTTAGATTTTTTGGTTGGTTTGGGTTTTTTGTTTTGTTTTTTTTTTTTTTTGCTTGTGCTTGTTTGGGGTTTTTTGTGGGTTTTGTGGGGTTTTTTTTGCTTTCCATTGCTGACATACCACCGTAGTGTGTGATTGCCAGTATACAAAGGCACAGTGCTGCACTTAAGCCATATAGAACTGCCTTAGTGGAGTTTCAAAGCAGTGAGCGTATTTGACCCAAACAGTCATAGATTGTTAAGTACCTACAGAATCCCAGGGAATGATTTTCTAAGTACCACTTAGAGTTCCGCTTCTACAATGAATTCATATAGGCAACTTCACAATCAAGTCTTGTTGTGTCTACAGATATGCACCCACTGACACGAACACCTGATATAATACCCAATCTTCAGCAGTCAGGGCTAAGTTATTAGTAACTACCAGATCATATTTCAAATTGCGTTTTTAAATCTGCAAAAGCATGGTAAATTAATTAAACTCTTTAGCATTGTCTTATGCGCGCCTTTTCTCCATCCATATATTTTCATGTCTCTTTTTGGATATGTATGGAAAGTTACCTTAGGAACAAAAGTGGACAGAGATCTATACAGCAAGCTTTAGAAAATTGTTCCATGACCAACAGTTTAAAACCACTACATTCTGGGGACACTATTCTAAATTTGGCTTATAGAGGCTGAGTAAATTTAGGGCAAGAAATGAGCATTTATAATGTATTAATCAAAATAATATTAAGCCAATAATATTAAGACTTCTTTACTGGTAAAGGAGGAAAACACCTGTAAATATAATTTGAAGTTTAATCACTATAATGAGTTTTTGGCACATTTTTCAAAACATCTACTAGCAATACTGCAACACCCTTTCCAAGAAAGTGGATTGCTACTAATTCAGTTTGGATTTGGTGGATAATATTAGATTGTCAACAGGCTTGAACTCCTTAGGGTGTAATAGTTTTGCATTGTGTCTAGACTACTTTATAATTTGTTAGAATGGGATAGCTTCTGCAGCAATACAGGAAGCAAAAATGAAATGTCCTGATATACGAGTGATCCACGGGGCTGTCATGGTCAGGCCACATTTAGCAGTCTTCTTGTTTCGGCATTCAAACCCTGCAGGAAAATGTCATTTCTACAACAGTAAGAAAGATAGCTACAGCCTGGAAGTCTGACTATGACGTGATGTCTTTAAGATCATTTTCTGCCATGAAATCTAAAATTTCTGTCTTTTTACATGTCATTGCCTTCTAGCCAAAGAAACCTTTGTTAAACTGCAAATTCTCTTCCATATCTTTTCAGTAACTTTATTCTTTGTCAACCTTTTTCCACGTGTTCCTAGAGAAAGCAAATTAAGTAAAGCAAAAATGTAAATTGCATGTCGGGAGTTATTAGGAGAGAAATGAAGTACAAAACATAGAAAATTACTGTGCCGTGGAATAAATTTATGTTTGACCTGCTACATAAATCCTGGTTCCTTATTTCGGGAATATAAGGACAGGTTGAAAGGTCAGGTTCAAGAGGGTCTCTACATTAATCACAAGGATGGGCATTCTTGTATCCAAGAAACAACTAAACTAACTAGGACTATCAAGCAGTTAAGTGAGATATGATACAGGTCTCCAAAGTCAAGGAGGTTATAAGAGAATTAAACAAATATATTATGAGAAAGAAATAAATAATGATGATGATAATAATAACAATAGTAAAGGTCATGATTCCTCCTACATTATCCACTCTGCAAAGATGACAGTTTAAAGTAGCTAAAGGACAGACTAGACGTGTGCAATGAAGAGAAATCCAATGATACACAGAAGTGAGGCATGGCTTAGAAATCTTCCAAAATGGTTATGGATTGACAATGCACAAAATCTACCATACATACTAAATTTAGTCTCCTATCTTTGTATTTTTTAGCTGCCAATATAGGCAAAGTGCTTAAATCTTTGACCTAAGCCAGTAGAGCAGGTTTTACATGCTCTGTGACTTTTCCTGCCATTTCTTTCAGTGTCTCTGAAGCCTTTCAAACAGGCCTACAACCTCTTTATCTGCTGGTTTTGCTACAGCTTTTCAGAACAGATGTCTGAAACTGGGAGCTGTAACAGGTAGAAGAAGTGAAGATCATTCCCCAGGGCAGAGGAAAAAAATAACTGCATTACTATACGGTTATAATTAAGCTAAAACTAGTTTGATTATAGTTTTATGAAGTTCATGCTCTGCAAATACAGACATTGAAAATCATTCCATGAGTTCATTGCCAATTATTTGGTTCAAGTACAAGAATCTGTCTATGATCGAAAAAACACAAGCCAGTAAAACATGCTGGTTTATACTGATCAGAACATGACCAATATTTTCACTTCACTACAATGGTATTTTGGCCTCACAGTCCTACATAGCCCATTCCTTTGTAGAGAGCTATACCACTAAGTTCTTTTTATTCTTATGGGCAAGTGATTATTCCATCCAACACTAGTTAATTTCTCTAATAATTTGAGATATTAAATATATTTAATATATTTAATATATAACAAATCTGTAGTAATATAGAAAATAATAAATAATATATAATCTATAATAAGTAATATATAACAATTGATATTAGAATCAAATTTAACCTCATGACTGCTGATATAATTTGTAAAATATTCATCAAGATAATTTCAAATATTTTTGAAAGGCATTCTAACTTCAAGAGGTAACTTTCAGGATTCTGTGTTTTCCCTGTACCTGCTTTTCCTTTTTCCCAGGGTTTAACTTTCCACTGTTCTAACTGGTGCTTTTTTGCTATTACTCAGGTTATTATACATGGCTGGCCAACAACATTTTATATTGCCTTAAATAATTACTTTACTTTTTCAGATAATCACTGTATGTGTAAATACACCATGCATGGAAATAACTGGGGTTTCTGATCCCTGAACAAAATTTGAGTGTATATTTGTATTAAAAATTGCCTGTTCCATTACCGTTTGAAATGTTTTATTAATATTTTTGCGTTTATATTAAATTTTTAATGAATATATGTGCAAGTCCCATTTATTTACTTTTAAATTTGGAGTAGCTGAAGTCAAAACCAAAATGACTTTCTTTAGTGTTTTCACAGAATGGGTCAGGTTGGAAGGGACCCCAGAGTGTCATCTGGTTCAAGCTCCCTACTCAAGCAGAGTCATCCCAGAGCACATGGCACATGTGTCATGGATGATTCTTGGATATCTCCAGTGAGGGAGACTCCACAACATCTTTGTATAATCTGACACACAATAAAGAAGTTCTTATATCCAGGTGGAACTTTCTGTGCATCAGTTTTGGCCCATTGCCTCTTGTCCTATTGCTTGGGACTACTGGTCCATCCTGTTAACACACTCCGTTCAGATACCTACATAAATTTCTATATAATTTTTCAATGGTGTTTGGCCTGAAGGACTTAAAGCAGCTTTCCTCGCTAAAGTAGATAATGTGATCATTTGTATTTAACTCACAAGTTTTAGGCCTCAGTGGAAATATGTGTTGTCTAGAAAGCATATGCAGGTAACAATAACCAGTGAAGTAAATGACCTATGTCACTAACTGATCTTGTAACAGTAACAGATGTAACAGTTCCATCCAAGGAAACAATTTTGTTTTAGTAACAGGATGCCTAAAGGCGCCCACTCCAACAATCCCCAAAAAAATATCTTCAGTGCAGAATACCACCTTACTGTCGCGGTGGTCAGGTGTCTGCTTTGCCACGGCTAGCCCTGGCACTGCAGCAAGTGAGGTATGCTTCAGTGTCTGGAGACACCTAGGCAATCCTGTGAGTCTTGTCTAACGAGGAAGCAGAGCGAGATGATGGCAGGAAAGAAAGAGGGGACTCCAGAGAGGGTGCAACAATCTGAGTTTATTGGCAACCCCCACAGGGAGACCTCACCTCAGGGTGCTTGCCTCTCAGAAGACCCAGAGCACCCGAGTGCAACAACTTTTATCTGGGGGTGGAACAAGGGGATGGGTTCAGTCACTGACCAATAGGGGGTAACAATGGAGTGGCTCTAAACATGAAGGAATACATAGTAACAAATAACAGGGGAGTAGGAGGGAGAAGGTTGCAACCCAGCCAGTCACCAAAGGTCTTTCCTCGAAATTTCTGGACCTGGGGGACAGGTCTTGGGATGACTGGCAGGGAGGGGAAGTCCCCTAACATCTGACAGACAAGTAGCTAAGGTGGGAAGGGTAAACCAATCAGGGACTGTATCTGGGGAAGGCTGGGGGAGAAGTTCATAAGATGTAACAACTTGGGGTTAAAAATAGAACTGGGGTACAGCAAAACTGAGAACAAGAACCAAGGGAAGCCATTTTGTAAAAACAGTAAAACTTATAACTTACTGTAAAAACACACCACCACATCTTACCACTAATGTACTACCAAGCAGTTAGTCATCAGACTGTAGGTTGAGAGGTACTTTATGTATCTTTTATTACTGCATATTATTATGCAAAGGACTTGAGTTTGAGACTGTATACCCACTTCAAAACCTATATTCTTTAATCTTGCTCTTTGAGAGAAACAATCTTTGCTCATTTGTTTAACTGGTTGATCTGCAACCTGCCACATCTTCAGAATGACTTGAAACACAACAACATCTTCTTTATTAGCAGTAAAACACCCCTAAGATTGCTTTTTCCTGTAATTATATATTTTAAGCTTTATCCCTTTCAGGTGACTCTTGGCAAGACTCTAGAAGAAGCCATTTGAAGATTAAATGTCTCAGATCCTTGAGAAATTATTCCAATTTGTCCTTCAATCACAGATTTTCTACAGAGACTGCAATTTTACAAGTGTTTTGGCATAGCAACCAAGGACTGAAAAAAGATTTGAAATAACCAGCACCCTTTTATTTTTTGCCTTTTCCAGAGACAGTATTTCAGTAGTCCATGAAAATGCTCGTGGAATTCCAGAAATGTCATTATCCAAAAGCCAAAGTTGCGAGAACGTAGTGACATAAAGGTGATGAAACTGATGTCATCCAATAACAGTAGAAATTAATTGGACCTGCACAGCCAATTCAGTCCCCAGTGGCAACAGAGCACAATGATATGAACCTTCTTGGGATAAGCAAAAACAAACAAACAAAAAAACCCCAACAATATAAATATTCTAGGAAAAAATTGTATAGAAATAACTGTCATTGCAAAAACCATATTTTATTTTGAACAGAGGAAAAATAGCTGCTATTGAAGGAGTGACTTTACAGAAGCTCTACTTACAATTCCTGGCTTTCAGAAAAATTTTCTTTGATTTTTTTTTTAATCTGTTTCAACTTATAATTGTACCTCTTTGAACTGAACATCCCAGTTCAAAGAGGTTGTAACTGCGGCTCAGTTACTGGAAGGAGTATTTTTGGGTTTTGAGTAGTTGTTGAAATAAAGAGAAACAATATTTTGACTAAAACATTCGTATTTTATAACGTCAGCTGAAGGTTACTAAATTCAGCTGAAGGTTACTAAATTGAATGAGTGAAATAGATTCTCTGGGTTGAAAAGGCTTGTAAAATTTAGAAGCACAAAAAATTATCAACTCCCACCAGAGCTTTCTAAATTGAACAATAATAGTATGTTGGTTTAGCACAGATGGTGAGGTGCAATTGGTGATTTCCTTTGAACTGACAACCAAAATAGCCAATTGCATGCAGGGATACACCTCTGGGTCACACATTCTTAAAAGTTAGAAGGAAGCCTGGGATCGCTCTCCCTCCCATCTTCAAAGGAGGTAAGGCAGTCCTGGCTCTCTCCTTTGGAAGGGCCTGGGACAGCCCGGCCTGCCTGAGCCCCAGGCCTTCGTGGGAGCCCGCCTGGCCCAGAGACTCCCAGGCCAGGGGAAGGGATGATGTGCCCCCATCCCGGCCCAGATCGGTTTTTAGCAGCTGGAAACACTCTGCCGCTCCCCCTATGGGGGGGAGCCGGTCTGAGGTCTGGCCATGGGCCTAGGCCTTTTTTTCTAGCAGGGAGAGGGGAGCCTACAACCTGCAGCCACTCCAAGCTGGGCCCACCCGGAATGAGAACGAGGGGTGGGGGCAAGGAGCCTTTCATCAGCTGAGCTGCTTTGAGACCTGCCTGCTTGAGTTTTTCCCCCATTCCCGCGGCCTTTGAAAAATCTTGGCTGCCACTCGGCAGAGATCATGCGACCACCGCAGGCCTTGGCAAGCTTTAACTCTTTCCTGCCGGGAGATAGGACTTACAAAGCACTGGCTCTTCCCAGAGTGAGAACAGACCAAGTGATTGAGCATAAAGAAGACTTAGCATAACAGTCAGATGAAGAGAGTGAGAAAAGGATTAATTAGAGGAAGGATGAAAGAGTTGCCTGCTGGCTGGACTTTCTGGTTTGAGCTATGGAAATGAACTTAATTGGTACATTGTTCTTTTTAAATCACGGAAAAAATATGCATTTGGGGAGATGATTTGTGGATTTTTGAGCAGAGGTGTTTGTGATGGACTGTATGGTCCCATGAGATGCCTGAACAGAGAGAAAGAGATGAGAAGCTCCTGCACCTGTGAAAGAAGTGAGAAGACATCTCTGTTCCCTGAGGTGAGAAATCCTTTTCCTTGAAGCTGCTTATCTTTAAAAGGTGACACCCCAAATGCCTGAGTTCCATGACGCATAAGCAGCTTGGGAAACTGCTAATGGGAGGACACCACATGGAAGCAGGTTTTCCCTGGGCGGCTGTTTCTGTGAGAGTTCCGACCCACAAGAGAACTTTTTTTTTAGGTCGTCAGTGGGACAATTCCATAGAGAACAAAAGACTCCTCTCCTGAAGAACTGATAAAAGACTATATTTAAATGGTGACACTGACTGAATGTTACAGGTTTTGTCTCTATGTTGTTTGTAGGAAAGTGAACACTTGTGGGGGGAGGAGAAGGGTTTTGAAAGTTTCATTCTTTCTTTTCCTTACTGTGTGTTAATAAACTACCTGTTTACTTTTAAGTTGAGCCTGTGCGCCTTTTGCTCCCAAAATCCTGTCTCCCAATTGGCAAACAAAATTTGGCAAACGTGAAAGCATCACATAAATGGTATGTTGCCTAGGAAATTGAACCAAAACCACAGCAAATAGACTTGTGAAAGACTGGTTAACCAACAGCAAGAATGTTGAAATTTATATTATTTAATTTCACAATACCATGGATTTTATCGTATAAGATTTAATCTTTAGATAAGAACTAATTATAAAGCTCAAGAAAAAAAAAGAAGCAGCTTACATTTCAGCTTGTCCTCAAACTGTTCTGCATAATGTATCTGAAAAAAAACTCCATGAAGGTAGATTTGTGGTGGAAATTTCATCTAGTAAAGTCTGATACTATACCAGACCACTTATCTTCTACTGTAAAGCTAGATAAAAAGGTAGAAAAGAAAGTAACTATTATAATAATCTCCAACTGGAAACGTACATTTTTGTGACAAATAAATGCTTGGTCTTTATGAACATTATTAAATTTTATTTGAATGACTTGTTAAATACATCTGTATTTGGGCTTTAAATAATAACATGCCATCAACTTCTTCAGACACAGGGTGGAAAGGACTTACCACAGCTCTCCAGAAGTATTCATTCAGATATGATGGCTGAGTCTTCTCACAGACTTCCATTACCATGTGCAACAGGTGTGCTTTATATTCCTATGTGATTATGGAAAGTGGGTTTGGTAGCCCTGAGTTTTGCCCTGCAACCTGATGAGAATGTCGAAAGAGATCTGAAATTAAGAAAACTTTAAATTTCCCCCAAACTTACCAAATCATACTGTGAAACTTCTGCATGAAAACTTGTTAGTCAAGCAAAGAACTGGGACTGCTTTAGAGTGCAACCAAAAATCTGTGGTGTCTTTTCTTTAATTTGTCACTTTCATTTTCTTCATCAAGTCCTACATTTTCAATTCTTTTTTTATTTTACTAGTTTACAATAAATTTTTCTTAAAGACATATAACTTAGATATATAAATGCCTCTAGAATTTCACTTACAAAAATAGCTAATGATCATTGAAATAAACATAAAACTTTGAAATGCATTTTGAGAAAGTTCATCCTTTAGAATTTGGGCTAAATTTAATTTTATGATCACTTCTTTATTGTTCAGAGATCATTTTAAAATATGCTAATGAGAGACTAAAAAATTACAGCAACTATAGTCTTTCAAGACAATGGTTGGGGAGTAGATCCTGATCAAGGATAATATAATAAACAATATCATTTGTGTGATTTTAGTCAGTTGATTGCAATCCACATGGAACATGCCCCTGATAGAGGCTGTGACAGCAATGCTGCTAAAGGTGGAGGAACTTCCTCTGTAAGTAGAGTAGAGAATAAGTAGAGATTTTTTTTTGCATGGCTCAGTAACATGAGATAGAGATATCATAAGGTGTACTTTTTGATGTAGAGATTTCTCAGCTCATTGTGATACACTGTCAGATGTAAACCAGGATGTGAATAGGTAGAACTATTAAAATAATTCTATCATAGCCTCTGAGAACAAAATTTTCTAAATCATTCTTTTAAAAAATCACCAAAGTACAGAAAAAACAGATTTGTGCTAGTGAAAAGAAGAACAGCATACCGCAATGTCACCCATAGACATTCAAATGGATCACTTAACAGTGAACTTGTGTTCTAAAACATACCTCTTGCTGAAATAATGCATTGACATGACTAGACTATCCTGTATTGCCAACAATTCATTAGCTCTCAGTTGAAATGGTCATCTTTGTAGACTAAGGCTTGATCAAAAGACCATAATTTTCTCTGTAGTCACTCATGCCTTAAATACATAGAAATATCATAATATTTTCAAGTTTCTTAATCACCAGCCACTTGGAAATGCAATAGTCCATTCTTTTCTTGATGGTTTTCAGGGCAATAATGAAGAATCATGGGAACTCTGTCAGAACATTGACAAAGTCTTATTGTTGGTAAATGATAGCTCTACTGCTAAATTTGGGAGACATAATTCTATCCACAAATTAATGGGAAATGAGAATAAATACATGTTCAGTTAATAATTTGGTTCATATACTGCATAATATTGGAAAGTAAGTTTTAAGTGATCCATAATTTAATCTTACAGGCACAAGTCACTGATCATTATTATTCATTTGTCAAAAAGTTTTACAATTATAGGAGATACATCATTTGTCAGATGAGAATAATGGAAATTATCAGGCAAGGCCCTATATGATAGCTATCTCAATATTCTCCACTTGCAAGATTTTAAAAACATTAAGCTATACAAATTACCCTCATTTTTACTAATAACAATTGCATAGTTGTTGTTTTTGTGACAAGTATGATAAATTTAGGGAAGTTGGAGTCATCTTCTTTTTTACAAAGTGCAAAAAGTTTTTTGTTTTACAGTCTTTACAGTTATCTGATTTTTTATGTTCTGATATTTATGACATGGTGCATTAGTGTGTGTTAAATCACAAAGAAAGACATTACTACAATTCTTAAATTGCACTATGGCAAAGAGAATAAGCACAAAGGAATTTCGTTTTGTGAAATGCATTAGATTTCAAATGCCTGAATCTATATTTTGATGTCATCTAACTGAAGCAACTAAACTTCCCGAGTTATGTAAAAGTGAAAAAAAAGGGAAATGGCAACCATTTCTGAAAACAGATACAGATTAATTAGAAATTTTAACTGAAACATGTACACTCACACAGGTCAAGACTCATATGTTAGGTCGAAAAATGTATCTTGAAATGATATTTTTCTTAATTTCTCAAGAAGTTGTAGAACATTTAATGTTTGTTTCCATCTCAGAAACAGCATCAATATTAGTCACTGTGAACAAAATTAACCCTATCCTAACCGAAACCAGCACACCTTCTCACACCCTCCTGCGAAAACTGTTGTGACTTGCCCCTCAGGCAATTCTACCTGTGAGTTTGGCTACTTGGGCTCTGCAGGTTGGATTTCTATATTTCAGTGGTAATCAATTTCCTGTAATTAAGTAATTTTCCAATGAAGGTTGGAGAGGAAGGCCTATATGTGTATTTTGTATGTGCTGAAACCTCAGAATCAACATTAAAATGAGGTCACATCTTGGTTCTGACACAAATAATGTGGTTTGTCTCATTTGAATCTTTCTGGTTCTCCACCATATTCTGCCCTTATTATGAAATTTGTGTATTTTGTGACTGAACTTTTAAACAAAATCACCCGTATGACTCTACTCAGTACATAAAATTTTACCATTTCTGACCAACAGGCGGAAGTCCTTGATTAAAATGGAGTGATTTTTTAATGTTAATTGGACTGAGATCACACAAATAATAGACTTTGGCCTTAAAAAGTCTTCATATTAAAGCAGGTTTTGGACACTGGCTTTTTTATTTACTATATAATTGAATCTACAAATTACTGTCTCAGAATACACAACAGCTCCAAAAAAGTATTTTAAAAATCTTATGCTCAAAAACTGTGAGGATGAAACAGGTGCTTATCACGGTTTTCTAAAGCTATTTTTGGTTCATTTTTCATTTTAGTCGTGGGCAAATGAGATGGAGTAAACAGAAAATATTCAGTTTGTATGTACTTTCATTTTTCTATCCCTGTGCACATTCATCTGAGTTTTCATTCAGTTAAGATACAATTATCCTTGACTATTTACAAAAACAAAGTTCTGATAAATCACTTTTAATTTAAAAAAATAGTGACTGTGGGAATACTAAACCATGAAGTAAGATTATCAAAAATCAGTTCATGATGCAATATTTTAAACATGTCAAAAATCTGGGAGGAATTATTGAAGGTCTGAGGGAGCTCTAGAATATAAACACTAACCTGTTGTTTTTTGGGTTTTTTTTAATGAAAGGAAATTTTGTATCATATCATTGCAGCATACAATATTTTTCTCAAGTTTAAGGTTTAGGGAATTTTCAATGCTGTAGATGAAAAACTAATATATGATAATTTATTTGCTAGTTTTGAATGGAAAAATTGTCCACATGAATTATACCTTCTTCCATTTAAGATGATGGCATTCTTAGCAGATGCAAAAGACTAAACTTCAACTTGTGACCTAGCATAATACTATTTAAGAATATTTATATGAAATTCTGTCCTCAGCTAACCTGGTAGAGTGTAACTTTTTCTGTAATTAAACTTTCATTTTCTAGTGACACTCATTAGATAAAAGGAATTAATTTCTTAAGGTGGCTGTCTTGAACACCTGGAAAACTGAATGACTTGGTCTACAAAAACTGTGAAATCACAAATGTTGGGCCATAATCCTACTTCCTGATGTTTAACTGTGAAACAAAGGGGATCTTAGGGAAAGTTTATAACAAGTATGCCTGAAAACTTAAATGAAATCTTGTGCATAGAGCAAACTATTCAGAATTACAACTAAAATAATTCTACTTTAATTCTACTGCTCTTCATGGACTTACATTGATTTATACAATTTCCAGAGACCAAAGTCTTGAGAAACTGAGACTTTTACTTCAACTGTGATGGTTGGCAAAGTAGATGAAATGTTCAACACTATGAAAAATACCTTTAAGTCCCCAAAAGTAAGACTTGAAAATGTTTCACTAGAAGTACAAATAAACAGTACCCAGCCATGAATCTTATCTTAATGGTGCTATGTCCTTAATCATACCATAAAAATAAGCAGATTTGAATATGAGGGAAAAACACCCAATAAATTTTATTTTACTCTACAGAATAACTAATCATCATTATTATAAAAAGTTAATAGACTATTTAAATCAGAGAAAGGTGAATTATTTTTTACTTAACTGTAGATATTTATAATTTGCAATTTGATGAAAAATTATCATGACATTTTTCTCACACACAATATTGTGCATCGTCATATCAAACGTATTAAATTATATTTTTTTCGGAGATCACAGAGAAATGGAAAAAAGGAAAAAGGCAATGAAATTACCATAATAGTAAAAAAATATTTTTTAAATTTAATTATAAATTGTAATTATAATTTTATACTTGTAAAAAATTTAAGAGCTTCTTATCTGAAAAAGTATATCAATAAAAGAGCGAGTTAGCTGGGAGAATTGCAAAACAAAATGATTTTCAGGTGCTTATTGGATAAAAGGCACCTACATTTGTGATTATAAATCTGTGCATGCAACTCCAAGCATAACCATATAAAATAAAATTTAGGGCCTGATTTTTAGAAGTCATCAAACTTTTTCTAGGCATGTTATGCAAAGGTACTTTGAGATCATACAAAACTTTTAAACATTTGAACCGAAGTTTGGGAAAATTCCCTTATGTCAACTTTTAGGTCACTTGAGAAACAATATGATTCAGAAACATTTTCTAAATAATTTTAATATATGTAAAAAACAGTTTGATGTGGAGAAACACTGCCCATGGAGTAACTATAGATTTAAAAGTTCATTCAAATGGATTGTCAAATATTTATATTCTGAGTTAAAGAGAGGGAAAGCTTCTTTGTTCTTCTGTATTCTGGAGCAATATCAGAACTATTGCCTTGTCAATTTTTGATGAAATTCTAGCCACAAAACTTATTCCGAAGTTTATTTGTCTGTATGTATAATTTTATATGTATATGTAAACATACTGTCACACAAATATCCATCTTCTTGAATTTAAAAAAAGGTTCCATGAATCCTGCCTTATTTTTTGAACCAAAATTGACATTCAACCTTGAAAGATTTTCTGAAGAATATATAAATCCTTCCATCCTTCTTGTTTCTACTTCTGGGCTCCTTGTATCTTGAAAAATACCTGTGGAGTACAAGTTTGCTTCCAGGCAGTTTACAGTGATTAAGGTTTGAACAATGTTAAGCAACCTCTTCTACCAATACTCTTGAGACCTAAATTGTTAATGTTTAAAAAAATCAATAATGAGAGTGGTCTGAAATAAGCAGCATATCATATGAAATTTCATTTACATCTTTGGTGAAAGGAGAATTTGAGATGTTTAAATTAGTCATGGATTTTTGTATGTGTTGAAAATTACACTAAATATTCAAATTGACTGGAACATCTGCGGCTAAGTCTACAGAAAAAAACAGCAGTGTCATGGCACTGAGCAATGCAAAGAGGGTGTAAGCTAGATGCAGTGCACTTTATGAAATGTTTGGGGACAGTCACATAAAGTAACAGCAAAGATGGTATTGAACGAATATCCATTACATAGATTATAAAAGATGCCAAGTGGAGGAATTTGGTTCAGCCTCTGGCACTCTTGTGCATGTGAATGACTCACTGTACAGAGCAGAGAGGGAAGCATCATCCTGAAGAGAGAGAACTGAAGTTCCCAGTTTTCACTTCTTTTAAGAAGACTTACCACTAGCACAATAGGTCAATGCAGTAGACTCACTGCAGATGTGCTGCTCAGTGACTGCCTGCTCAGAGCAGTCCCGATTATAGACCCTGAGTGCACCACCACAGAGTTCTGTCTTCAGATGTAGAAAAGACTTGCTCTGCAAATAACTTTAGATGGATTGAGAAGAAACAGTTGTGTCTAATCAAGATGCCAAAATCCAAACTCCTTCTTTCTTTACCCATATGTGTTTCAATAGGTTCAAATTAAGGAAGAAGGAAAGGAGAGGCAGGGGTATGCGGATAACTGCCTCTTCTGTCTGCAAAGGTTTGAAATCACATCCCTTCTGTGAATATTTTATTGTTGCCCTCCAACATAGCATGATGCAGTTCAACATTCACAGAGAATATGAACATGACTTCAGACTACATTTAAGAAAATCACTTGGGAATCAGTCTGGCTCTACATCTGGCCCTGGCCCCATTAAACACTTCAGATAAAAATATAGGTCTTTAGAATCAAGAATGGAATTCATATTTACCTGTCTTAGGCAAGTGCTCTGTTGATTATGCAAAACAATGAATCCACATTAATTGGATTCAGGTTTTGACATGTTGAATTGTCGCAGTTTCCGACACACAAAGGACGAAGCAGGCACAGCAGAGTTCAGGGGAAACTTCCTCCTTCTCTTTTCAAAATCTGACTCCATTTATATACATTTGTACAAAGGTCAAGAAATTGGCTACACAGGTCACCACCTCTTTAAACTGGATGGTGAACATCACCATCAATCACATTTCTCCTCGCAGAGAAGAAATGTGTAAACATTCTAAAAATATACATTGTTTACATGAAGCTGTGTGAGAATCTGCAGTACAAAGTTACAAGCACTCAAAAGCAAGAAAACCTAGGGCGACATTGAATCAAAATGCATGTATTACCCTAGTTTAGCTAAAATGGGTAAATCAAATTGTTTGAGGGGGAATAAGAAACCGAAAAAAAGAGGCCCTATATCCTAAATCAATATCTTACCCCTTTGAGTGCTCATTAGTTAAACTTTCTCCTTCCTAAAATGACTACCCCTTCTCTGATTTAGAATAAAAAAATTAATTGTTTGAACCTAACAGAAAGACAGTATAAGAGGTGTAAAAGCACATGGTATTTTTAGTATTCCTTAGTTTCTAGCTTAAGGTACTGAACTATGCAATGGCATTTTTGGCTGCCATTCCTAAGCTCTTTGTGTATTTTATGAAGAAACTACTGCCTAATATGGCAGTTGTAAAAGTCAGGTGATGCAGAACTCAGTGCTGTGATGTCTCCATTCCCTTTTTGAATCTACAAGAAAAATGGATCTACTTGAAGACTATGACAGTATCCTAACCCATATGGATCTAAAGAGTGGCTGAGCCAGATGGGAGACATTCACCTGCTCCTCTTAAAGAGGAAACTAATTCCAGGCTCACACGACTTACATGAAGGTTTATTTACTCAAGCTTTGGATTATAAGGGGCTTTATTGCCTTTTCCTGTTGTGTTCTTTGGAAGATCTATTTAAGTGCTTATTTTAATCTCTGCATTCATAAAAAAAAATCAACCCACAGTTTTTTACAGCATTGAAGATTTAATTCTAAAGTTATGGAAAAGCAAAATGGACAAACTTGCCCAACATAACATTTTGTTCAGCATAAACAAATTGCTAAACTAGGCACCAAGTAGGTAAATGTGATATAATTGCCTACCAGTTCAGTTAAATAAGGAGTACAAAATGCCATCAGAATAATTTAAGAAATAACCGTGTCACACATTTTGCAATATGACATTTTTAAATTGTAAAAGTTGGGGCAAGAAAAACTGAAGGAGTGGGGAAGTTAGAAATAAAAGTCAATCATTAATGCCTAAAAATGCTTTAAATTGGGTTAGAAATTGACAAAAGTGAAAAGAACCCAATTCTATAAAATACTGGAGCTTCTTGTGTATTTCTTTATGGAGCTGATATCCCAGAAGTAAAATCAATTATTTCAGTGGGGTTTCAATCAGGTCATGGATAGTTTTAAAATAAATTATTTGAATTAATTACTCCTGAAATTTATTTATCATTTATTCCTTTCCTGGAGTGGATAAGGGAACTTAATATGTATGGTTTCTTTAAAGTTTGGGGATAATATATTCGTGCATAATTTTTCCATTATTCACATTCTTCTACCAGTACAACTCGAAATTTATCATACTGACTGCATAAAGCACTTCTGTACAATTTGTCTGACTTCAAGAGTTAGTAAATGAATGACTTAAATTTCTTTGGAAAAAAATAATTCTGAAGTACAATGGATTTCTACTATGCTTCTGAAGGGGAAAAAAAAGAATGGCTTATTTCTTGAGTGGAAATAACAGCATATGGGAGAGTAAGATTTTACAGAGCAACAAGAAAGAGAATATTTTACAGAATGCTTTTTTTAAAGGAAGATTATATAAAATTGCCTTTTGCAACTTCTGAATTTCACTATTCTACTATTTGTGGTGCAAAAAGTAAGAGCATGTGGGGATTGGGTCAGAGTTACCTCTGTTCAAGAGAAATTGGCTATATCCCCCAAGCTAAACTGAATGGAGGTTAGAATTACATCAATAAAAAAGATTTCAAAAAATTTTTAGTTTTAATAAGCAAGACTATAGAATGAGTATAAGCTGAAATACCTGTAGTGGTGTGTTTTTAGTTTTGTCAGTTCTGTGTATGTACTTGTTCCTTGCTTTTATGCTGTTTTATATAAGTTGTAGTGTTTTTTTCCATGTACCCCCCTGAGTTTGTTCCCTATAGTTTACCCCAATTACAGTTATATGCCAATCATATGCTATATAACCCCCGGGTCCTGTCTGTCACTTCATCACCCTGTGTCTAGAAAGTTCCAGTGAGAGTGTCGAGTGATTGGGCAGGATCCCTGTTATTCCCTCCTTTGCCTCCCTGTTTTTTTCTACTGTTTGTCTTTTATGTACAGAGGCATTCCCTCTGTCCCTCTGATTGGTCCCACACTGTGCCCCTCCCCTTGCCCCTCCCCTGCATCTAAGATGCTGCACAGAGATGATTTGGGCTCTGCTGGGCAGACTCTGTGGTGGTGAGGTGGTCCCTCATGGATATCAATAAACTCCAGTTGCTGTTCACCCATTAGAGTCCTTCCTTCATTCCTCATCTCTGCTCACGCTTCTGCAGGATAAAACCCCCACAGGATTGGGAAGGTATCCCCGGATACGGGACCGTACCTTGCACTGCGGCCGGTGTCAGGGCTGGCCAGGCGAAGTGGGACAAGTGTCCTGAGACACCGTGACCACTTCAAATACCCAAAATAATTCTGACTTTCTTTTTTTGTCTTTTCAAACTACAGTGTTTGATATAGAAAAATTATTAGCAAGCACAGAGTACATACACCCTGTATGTAAGTCTTGTGAAGATCATTCAGTCACCATTAAACCAAGATATTGAGAGACTCCAGTATTGCAAGTTGGCAGAAAAAAACCCCATTTTATTCATGGGATTGAAATAGTTTCTAATAATAGCTACAAACAAGGATTGTTAATAAAAAATCCACAAAATTACAGCAATCAAGAAATGTAGAGATGACATGATTAATTTTGCTTTTTTGTCTGCATAAAGGTCTGTCAGACTTGATACGATACAAAGTTTCAGTCACTGCATCCCATAATAAGTCCTGGCGTAATCAGCACTTACCTACTGCTGCCCCTAACAAAGTGCCGACAGCTTTTGGAGAAACATCTATGCTGAAACTTTTCCCCTCACTTTGTTGGGTCCTGTGAGATAAGTAGGAAAATCACACATTTGTTTATTTCTCTGTATTTTCTGTTTCTTCAGGCAGTTCTATTATGTCTTTCATATTTCAGGCTACCCCTTGGTATAAACTCTTGTCTATGGAGAGGTTGCAGTGTTGTCCAGTGGCATTGGACACATCACTGAGAATTCAACATGAAACGCTAATTCAAAGAAAAAGCTACACAGCATATTTTCTGCAAGAAGCCTAGTGTACTAACACAGTCTGCATCAGGACCTAGCATACTTCAGTACATATAGATCCTGTGATCCCTGTATGCAAACTCTCTATTGGAGGTTTTTCTCCTTCCTTTATCTTCATTAGATCAATGATGCCTGCAATATCGTGCATTTTATTCTCATGTTATTAGTGATCTGTGAATAAACAGCACTCTATTGCACTATGTTTGTGCTCTTGAATTTAAAGTAAAAAAGTTTTAAAAGTAAAAAAGTAAAAAAAAAGTATTAAAAGTAAAAGTAAAGTAAAAAAGGTATTCCTCCTACTAATTTCTTGCATTTAAGTTTTGACCTAAAAATATCTTGGCTATCTTTCTGTCTGTTTTTATAAGGTATGAATCTTGTACTTTTTCTTCTTTTCGGGTTCTGTTTTGAGGCGTCAGACATCACTTCCCGAGCCAGTCACTTTCCATTTATGCTTTATCTCCTCACACTAAGCCAATATGATGCACTGACTTGTCATGACGGTGTGTGTTATTATACAAATGTAAGCCGATGTGACATAATGCGATGCTAAAGGGCAGCTAGAATTACTCCCATTTTCAGATCAGGAAATTATTGTCACTGTGAATATCCATTCATGAAGGATGCTTCTGACCTGCAATGAATGTCCACTCTCATGTTTATTCTGTCTTACATAAGGATAAAGAAGAGAGACAAAAATGAAATGACATAAATCTAATCCTCAGATTATAATTCACCTCATTATTCCAGATGATATCACTCTTTCTACAATTTATATTGATAAGAAACTTCAAATTTAGAAGGAAGTGAAGCAAAATAATATGACAATTGTTTTGAAAATTTCCAAGTATAAAGAATAATTAAAGGATGAAAAAAAAAAAGAAGAATCAATCCAGAAGTATTGACCCAAATTACTTTAGCTGTGATCCACTGATGAAATTCGATGCAATTTATGCATGGTTAAATGGGATGGACTTCGTTTCATTTTATTCTACCCATCAACACTACTGTTAAGGGAGCAATTGCAGTAATTAAGACATTTTTGTTTCATTAAGTTTAATAGGGGCATCTTTAACTGTATGGACCCAGACAGTACTGTGACAGACGTGGGGACAAAAAAAAACCCAGAAGAGAACATCATTGACATTCACCTCTCAGAGACGAAAGAACATTCTGCTCTTTGAGCGTGCCCAGAGAATAATCTTTTCTGCTACCACTAAAATTCCTTTGACATTTTTGCATGAGGCACCAGTAACAAAGGATATCCTTCTTGGTAGCTGTCAGGCCACACCTGTAACCCCTCCTCCAAGTTGTTGGATGATGCATAGGCAGGGATTGTCAATCTGGTGAACACTCATGATTACACTATAGTTTGTAAGAATAAAACAATGCAGAGTATTGGTTAAAGGCATTCCTACAATTCTTGTTTATGCAGAATCATACAGACCAGGAAGCATGAAGGTATCTTTCCAAATAAACCTAGAAAGCCCACACTGCTATTATCTGTGTGCTATCTAGATTGTGGATAAAGGATGGAAGAGACACTTTCATAGTGCATTTTACAGTGCTTACCTAAGAGGTAAATTCTCTAAAAACATGCCTGATTCACAAGCAGAAAGCCAGCATTATTTCATGGCTATCTGATGAAAAGCCTGCCACAAGGTAATATCTTCAGCAGCTTGTCAGCACATTTATTTGAATAATGTTATCATTAGAGTGAAGTATAATTTACTGTCTGAGATATGCTTAAATGCATAATGCAATATCTTTTGTGGCTTAACAGAGTATGTGTATATATGCTAAAAGGAAAACATATTGAGATAGTTTGATAACATTATCTTCTACCTTTCCAAGACAAATCTTTATTAAAAATCATCTCGAAGGAGTTTCTCTTTTTCTCTAACACTGGAAGTGAAAGTCACACATACTCCTGTCTGGAACTACGTCAGATTGCTCCAAAGTTCCACTTTGAAAGCTCAAGGCAAATAAACCCTAGCTGAAATCTTGGCATTATTCAAAGAGACATTTAGGGCAGTCTTACTCACAACATTAAAGCATCTGTCAGGAAAGGTGCTGTCATTTGCCACCTGATCTAATTACTTCTGACAACAGATGTCAGTTAACTGCAAAAACTCAGCATCTTTAATAAGCTGATCAAATTTCATTAACAAAGCATGAATGCTAACAAGATTATAGAATATAGTGCCGTTTATGCTCATCATATAAGTAAGAGTGCAATTACATTTAATAGGTGACAGGGCAGGTTAATGGGAGGTAAAAGTTAACTTGTTGCTCCTCCATGTATTTAGTTTAACTACCAGGAAATCAACTGTTTATTAACAATCCATAACTCTATACTAGCTATGGTGGTTAGTATTCCTAAAATAGTAAAATTCCCCCCACCTCATAAGGAATATCCCAACCTATTTGCTTTTCTCTTTCTGCAGAGTTACTTCATGAAGTAATTCAATTTCTACAAATTCAATTCCTACTTGAATTTAGAATACAGGTTTTACTGAAGTTTTTATAGAATATTTCTTCAGGACATAGAATCTCAGACTTGCAAAATTGAGATTTTCTTGTAAACTTTTTCCGACTGAAATACCAGAGTTCATTGAGGAAAAAGAGCAAATGCCCAGAAATAAAAAATGTTTATTCTTGACCTACCCATACCATGTTTAGCTCTATTTCATTAAATCTTCAATTAATTAACTTCATTAAGTCTTCAGTTCTTCAAGCATTAAAAAGCACTACAACCCCATCAGTTAAAAAAAAAAGAAAATCAAATATTTCTTTCATAAATCCTTAAAATTATTATACTGAAAAAATGTTTTTGCAGTAGGCATATTTGATATACAGCCAATGTACTGTATTTATTGCCATCACCATTGAGTGATAACATTTATTATAATTTTCTGGTTCTAGGTAAAATTCTATGAAAAATATCATACTACATCCATCCTTTATAAAATTATTTATTTCTTCATTGTGTTTATCCCACGTGTTTAACTATAGTTTACATTCTTAAGAATTAAATGCGTTTTAGGAAAAGTATCAGTATGTTTGACTAAGTCATTAAAATATTATTACAGAATATAAAGTGGTTAATTTTCTTTTTAAAATCACTAATGATATATGCTTCTATATTTCTATACCTGTAATCCTAATTATTATGTATTATATACACAATTAAAGCTTTCATTGTAAACCACCTCAGCTATTAACACTGTAAAAACATTTTAGATTAACTGAGAATATATATATTGTCAACTTTTGAGTTATTTTCAGTTATATCGACCAGTTATACCACAAAATTGGTCTGTACTTGCTTAAAGTCATTAAATTAATGTATCCACCAAAGTTGGGTCTACAAAAATTAGGTCTGTTTAAGACTTTATCTTTTGGCTTGGTTGGTTTTTTGGTGAAAAAATTGCATAAAATTGCATACATTGGGCCCAAACTTAAAATACGTACAGTGTGATCTTTCAAATTGCCTTAAGGAAATTGCATCCAGAAAATTCTGATATCAGCCTCTGAGAATCTCATGGGAATATCTTAAATTTTTCTAATGGTAATAATTTAATGAGCTTCCTCAATTTTTTAAGAAAGTCTTCTCTGGTCCCCTTTGCTTTGTGCTTCTGTACTCTAAAGATTTTTTTTTTTTTAAAAGACTGAATATTTAAAAGCAGGTATGGGCAAGGACAAATTCAAAATAAGATCAATGTTTTTGAATGCGTATGTGGTGATAAAAACCTCTTACTTGTGCTGGATAAGTCGCAGCCATAGATTATAACCAAGCAAATATCTCTACTCCGACATGGATGACTAACTTCAGATCTGATCCAAATTTTCCTTTAGCAGAAGAGCTGATTTCTCACCACTTCTGAGTCAGTAAATTGAAACAACAAATATTGACACAAACATAAAGAATGATATCTGCAGAAGCCTGTTCTACATTAGGAATGCCTCTGGTAGAATTAAATATAAAATATTTTATCACTGTATTGGTAAAATTAATTTAGAGGAGTTTTTTTTTTAAATTCTGTGTTAATCTCTCTGAAGAATACAGTGATAATTTTTTAACTAAGAAACATGAATTAAAAGTCATAATTTAAATCCTATGGATTTTGTGGCATTGTAGAGCATGACTAATAGATTTTCTAAATAAAGCCATTAGGGATATGACACAAAATAATACAGTATAAGAATAAGCAAGTACTTTCGGGGATTTCAGTTACTGTTAATTTGCAGCATCCTTGACCTCAGCTCTATTCTTGCCTTTGTCTTCTTATGCTTAGTCCTGTGTTCACAGCAATCCCATGCCACCTAACCTTCTCCTCTTTGCTATAGGTAGGAATCAAGATCCTGTGGTGAGAAAACTTGCTGTAAGAGAAGATGGAACTCGTATCCTAATTGCTAAGTTCAAAATGAGGGATAGGGGATAAATTAATAATTTTCTTACATTCATTCAAATATCTGCTTATTACTTTTAAGAACCAAAGATGAAGTACAAGAACACCTATCCCTTCAGCATACTCACCTAAATTATTTTACATTTCCTAAATTATTAAAATTAAAAAATTTAAAATATATGCTATCCTCAAAAATTAATCTAGTTGATAAGGATTGAAAGAGTTGCTGCATGTTTCCGTAGACTTCCTAGAAGTTGTATCTTAAACAGCAATCATGCAAACAGCATGCCCACAGCAAAAGATGAGGGTGTTCACCAAGACGCTCAAGCCATACCATTCTTTCCATACATAGATTTTGCCACTGGTCTTCATTTAAGCCTTGGATTTCCATCACGGCTCTTTTTTTCTGCCATTCTTTTTTCTAGTATTGTTTATAAATGTGATTTAATACATTCCCTGGTAAAAAGTCTACCGTGTAGCAGCTACCTAAAATTGCTCAGACCTTAAACGAGTCTTCAATATCCTTCCTCCTTTTGCCTAGATAGGCTCCATCTGTCAGCCTCTGTTTCTGGGTGAAGTCCAGTGTCAGGTTTTCTGGTCAGACTTGGAAAGTACTTCAGTTCTTTCAAAGATAAGTCTAGTACTAGCTACAGATAACACATGACAGGAAGGGCATGTTTAGTGGAGTTTACATGCACTGTAAAATCAGAAAGTTGAAGGAGTTTTTTAAGTTTTCTAAATATAATTGGTTTCAGTATCGGTTCTCTACTGAACTACTGAAGCACAAAGTTAATAGCATTTTCTGAAGAGGGAGGAGTAGAGTGACTTGCACTTTTGTTAAATGCAGAACTTTCATTGTCACTGTCTGGTCTTCACTGACAGGTACAAAAGTTCATGTCTCATACAAACTGGATGCAGATATAATTTGAGAACTTCTTAGCTCTATTTGTCAGAGAGAGTCTCAGTTGAGTCTCCATACAGTTTAAAATCAGATCAAGGTAAGTAAAAAGACCTATTTACACAGTGAAGCTGGGACTATTTTTTTCCTCAAAGGGTAACTAATGCTGAGTCACAAATTATTAAAAACAGACAAGTAAATGCCTTGATTGTTAAAACCAGTATCCTGGCTATCTGAGAGTGAGAGCTCTCCTCCACACAATCACAGAGGTAGTTATAAAATTAATTGCCTTGCAATTCCTTGTTTTTCCTGATTCTCATTGTATCATTATGAAAATGGAATCAGATAAAAAGTGATCTTGTAGTTTATGCACATTGTTCCAAAATGTCTTTTTCAGTTGTTTGTTTCAGGAACAAATAATTGATATAATAAACATGCCAATCAGTCATAGGAATTTTCACTTCTTTTTTTCAGTATAACAAATATCCATGCACTGTTGGTCATGGATCTCACCTGAGAAAAGCAAAATGTTTCTGTATCTTTGGGAGACCTGTAATAGCCTGGAAAACTGAGTTGTCTGTGCATCCACTCTACTTTGCTGTGCATATCCAGCAGTAAGTTTTCCTCATACAATTTTCAGCACATAGGATGTACAATAGCCAGTAAAATACAGTTGCACTTGAGGCTAGCAAGATTTTTGTTTTCTTGAAGGTGTTTTTGATGTCTCTCATTCTAAAATTTTCATCTATTGAATATGTTGAACAATGTAAGCATGTTTTTTAACTCCTTATTCCTTGTGTGCTCAACTGGTGTTTCTGTAGATACTGATAATTAAGTGTTGCCCTGAGTTTTCTGCCTTCTGTCTTTGTGCTGCGTTTCTCATGCAGCTTCATCTAAACAATGTGCATTTTTAGAATGTTTACATACTTCTCCTCTGAGAGAAGAAATGATTGATGGTGATGTCCACCATCCAGGTTGAGAGGTGGCAACCTCTGTAGCCAATCTCTTGACCTCTGTAGAAATGTATATAACGGAGTCAGATTTGTAAATAAAGGGAAGAAGAATTGTTCCCTCACGATGCTGTGTGCTTGCTCGTCTTTTGGTCCCTGAAGTGGGACACACCCAGCTTCGACAAGCCACATAAGAGATGTTTTGAAATTACAGCCTTTGACCCAGGGTTTTCTGTTTGCCTTCCATTATCAGGCCTCTTCATTTGAATTAGTCAGCTTTTTACTTATGTCAGTGATGTGACACATTGGTAATTGGTGTGAAGGTTTGATTAGTTTCCTTCATGTTTTGCATTCTTATTATTTATGATTAATAGTATTTATTATTCTTGATATTAATCATAATACCTTCAGATCACTGCCTACTTGGATCAGGCTATGAAAAATATGAATATCACATAACAACAGTGAAGTGCTTTAGTGAAGAACTTAGTACTAAGTCAAATATCAAACAAAAAATTCATTCCAATCATCTCTGCAAATAGTTTGAGCTATGAAATACACTTTGTGCAAGTGAATCTTTACATGAAAATGGAAAACAATGCAGAGAAAAAATGAGATTGTGATCTGGAGAAACTATGACATCTAGGACAGCAAATTCCTCAGCTTAATAAAGGTCAGTTTCAGAGGTGCTTCTTGAAATTCATCTTAAATTTTACCTCTTCTGAATTACTCCAATTCCATTTAAATATATCCCATTTTACTAAACTGAACTAATTCCTCTAGTTGCAATTATATTGTGACCACTATTGTAGGAGAAGCCTTGCAAAAAGCAGCTCAACTCCACAGCAAGTTCTTTGCCCAGTTCCAGTGAAAATTCAGTGAAACTCTTACATCAATCCTTTGGTTGACAGAGATATGGGTTGTAGGCAGGGAATACTCTCTCAGTTTTCTTGTACTTATGTGGTCTTCAAACTTTACAGTATTTCTGTGTTTTACAACTCAGTGGTATGGGTTAAGGTGTCATTCCACACAACGGAAAAGACCAGTGTTTGGGGAGTGTAGTGGTTTTGGTTTGTTTCTCGGCTAATGCACTGGTTATGTAGTGGGTTTAGTGCTGGCCAAACACTAATGCACTTACTAGAAATTATTTACTCATTTCCTGCTGTGACACATGGATTAGGAGGAGGAAGGCAAAACAGGCTCAAAGCTTTAAAGGGTATAAAGAAAACCTTATTAATAGAATTAAAAGAAAAATGTAAGAAAAATCAGAATAAATTTTCAGAACACTTCTCCTCCCCCCACACTCTCTTTTCTTTCCTACTGACAACATCGAGACAAAACCTGGGACTTTCAGTCAGTTTACAACCTCTAAAATAATCTTTCTTCAGTCCACTTAGGGAGAGAAGTCTCTCTTGACAGGCCATGGAGACTTCTCCACAAGAAACAGTTCTCTTGTGGCTTTAATGTCACAGCAAATCTGCCATCTGGGAAAGGAAAATCTGTTTTCAGTGTGAAAGTCCCTCTCATGTCTTGCAGCTTTCCCAAAGCTGCTTTTATGGGCCATATCAACTTATGGAGTACTATTTTAAGGATGAGCTGTTCTAGTGTAAAAACAATCTTTCTTTTATCTCTGGAAACAGAGGTTTTTTCTTCTTCTGTCTCTGGGGCAAAAGTTCTTCATCTCTCTCATCTTTTTCTGTTCAAGCTTCTCATTGGATTACAGTTTTTCAGCATCCACATGCTCCAGCACAAGTGCCCTTTTCTCATGGGCCGAGGGTGAATACTGCATTCCCCCATGCACTTCATGAATTACAGAGAAACATCCAGGTCTGAAATATCAAAAAATATGTCTTCACCATAGCTTCATAAAAGAATTTCAGCCCAAGACTAGGGAATGTCTTTAATCCCCTCTCATCTAGAATTTGACTCCTTTACTGACCTCAGAGTCCCATGTTGTTTTCTCTACAAGTCTTCACAGTTTTCTTTTCCTGATTTGAGAGAGAATTGGTGTTAGGAAGTTTGTTTGTTCTCAAGCTTTATCAATTGAAACACTTTTTATAGAGCTCTGCAATGTTTAAAGGTTGATCTCCTCCAGGCTCTGCAATTAAGCAATTGCTGTGTCTCTCGCTGCTGATCACATGGTCCCAGCTGGCACTGCACAAGCCATGCTGGCTGCTGGTGCCACCCCTGCGCCTTTCCTTCATGTGGGATGCAGGAAAAAGGAAAACTGCTGCTGCTGCTTTTGTGCTTCTGTCTGCAGCACAGCTGGCTAAAGGCGACTAAGCAAACAGTCTATTGCGAGCCATGCCGAGGCAGCCACAACTGCGTGCCTTTGCCCCGGTTATGATGATTTTCAGCCACACAGTCCCAGCCCCATGGCTGCTCCCAGACTGGGCCGGTGGTGGCCACTCCTGGCCCTGCGTGCTCCTGGCCTTGGGGCTGTTCCCAGCACTGGCTGTGGGGCCACTCCTGACACTGGCCCTGGAGTAAGCAAAATTCATTTGCCAGCCATGCTGAGATAGCCATGGGCACACGGCACTCCCCAGCTGCACGGCGCTGTCTTGGCCATGTGGCGATTATGGGTGAGCAGTCTTGGTTGTGTGGTTGCTTGCAGCATTGTGATAGTCCTGGTGACATGGCAAAACAGTGGCAGAAATCTCAGCCGAGCCACGCACTGACTGGGCTGCGCAGGCTGTGCAAACCTGGTCTGACAGGCTGTGAAGCCGTGAGGGACCAGGTTAACCAGTTACCTCTTCGAAAGCCAGAAGCCAAAAGAGCCCCCCCCCGCTGACCCATGTTTAAATGTTGCCATGGAGGCGTATCCAGACCTTCTAATTGGTTTAACTGGGTGCCAATCTTCAAAACTACCCCACTGATTGGTTGACCAGGTGTCAATTTTCCAAACTAGGCAGCTGATTGGCTCTTCAAAACTAGCCAGATGATTGGCTCTGCTAGGTCCCCACAGGGAGCTACCCCCCAACTGAAAACTAGACTTCATTAAACCACGACAAGGAGCAACAAAGTCTGCTCGGATTCTCATTGTGTGCTCCTCTACTTTCTCTATCTTTTAATATTTCTTCCCCTAAGTTTTATGTTAAGGTTCATGTTTTATTTTCTTTGTACATTTATAAAATACTTTATCTGTATATATAAAAAAACCAAACACTATTCTAACAAAAACAAAATAATTAATGTAATTTTTAAGCTAACAAATTGCTAATGCTACAGAAGTCTAAAAGTTGGTCATGCATATAGGTGAAGTACCTTGCCATGAAAAGAAAACTCCAAAAAGAGATATAAGATCCATTCTATAAAAGTATTATCTGTATCACATTTCTTTCCTTATGTGTTTTTTTTATTGTTTTGTTTCATTATGTTTTCATAAAACAGTGGTGTTTTCATAATAAGTCTATTTTAATTGTCTTTTTGAAGAGGAAGAGTGAGGGATTATCATAAATGATTTTCTCCTAGAAACATGGCTTTACTCATTAAGGTTCTAAACAGTTCACAAAACATCTAAAAGTTTCAGAGGCATTCTAATATATCTGTTTTTCCTGAATATTATTGGTTGCCTGTGATTTTTATCAAGAGTTTTGTACCATTTCTATATAAACTAGCTTTATGCTTGTGTCTGAGAGTCTATGGTTCAACAGGGCAGAAGTGGGAAAAATATGGGATATATCAAGTTTTTATACTAAACACTGCCCTTGAATAAAATTATATCCACATCTCAGAAATAAGTTCAATAAAGTAGGGCTGTAAAAAATAAGAAGTGCCTTTGCAAATGAAATGTTTATTCTTAACCATCAAATATATTTCATTTTTAAGTCAACATTAAATAGACAAGGTTGCAAGAAAATAATATCATTATGCATCATATTTATATGAAAAAAGTACAGAGCCACCAATAATGGAAACCAATTTATTGATGTTATTTCAGTGGTTTAATATAAATATGACCATTTTCTAACAGGAAAATTTATATGGCTACATGAAACATTTGTGTTGTCTTCTAATAAAATATATACGTAACAGCTAAAGTATTATCTTTAAGAAGTAAACAGCAGCACATTTGCCATCTGGTTTAGTGACTTTTTACAGTGGTTGAGAGTTGTCATCCTCTGTTAACTCCAGATTTACCACTGAAGTTGATATTAGAACTCTGATTTTGTTATCTATGCTGTAGAAAAAGCTGGCCAACTTTTTAAAGAAATCACTACTAAACAGTCATCAACAAAGAACTAAAACTAGATTGTGCCACTGGGCTTGGCAATACGTTCCGTGTCTCCTTTTTCTCTCACTCATTGCTGGTATCCAGCTATGTCCCACTAAGAAAAATAAGTGATGAGAAAAACACTGCTACAAGTATTATCCAAATAATATTAAGCACCAGGCTAAACAGGTCTTGAAGTTAATTTCACCTCAACATGAGAAGGGTTTGCCTCACATTTAGTCGCACTGGAGTTCAAAGAGACTGAAAAAGAGACCTAGGTCTCTGCATGACTGGGAGTCCTCAAATTACCAACCTGATGTGGCACTGAAAAGGCTGACAAAATGGCTATACTTTAAGAAATTAAACTGAGAATTTCTGAAGTTAATTAATATCTGTCTAAAATAGGGTATGCTGTTAATATTGAAGATATCTATTCAGTAAGTTTGGTGCCATTAATGTCAGAGTCCCTGCCTTTCCATTCCCTAAGTATCTTTCAAATCTTCTGCTGTGCTCACAGTATGCCTTATACTTTTATTTTAAACAGTGACTCCATTTCCAAGTACACGCTGCAGCTTCTGGGAAACCATTCATAATTAGAGCAGTGTAATACCCAGAATGAATATTGATAGTATAAATTATTTGATGTATAATCTTAGTCATAAAATTATTTTCTTCATGCATTTTTGACTAGCTTTAGTGACAGAAACACCAAAATATTCATGAAATACAATATGCTATAAAACAGCATGTTACACTGAGCTGTATATTTCTCAAAGACGTGGTCATGAGCAACTGTTTTACATGACCCTGCCTGAGCAAGGAATTTGGACCGGACAATCTCCAGAAATGTCTTCCAACCCCAAATGCTCAGTGAACTAAGTTCCATGAACTAAATATTATCATGAATAGTCTAAGCAGAATAACTTTCTCTTCATTTGTTGACTGAATTTCACGAGAAATTTCAAGAGAAAAAGAAAACTATACAGTGATATCATTGCAAGAAACAATGTTTCAAAGAAAAACAGGAAATTACTATATGCCATAAATAAGATAGTTTTTATTTCTAACAGAGATATGCTATTTTCACTCATAATCAAAATTGTTTTATTAAGTAAGATTTTTCTAGAGACAAAAAGAACCACAATGTTGTAGTGCTATTTTTATGTTGGTATTGTGTCCATATTATTTATTCATATACTTCAAGTTTTTCATTTATTGGATATGTGTGAAATGGTCTACCTGGCTCACCACCATCAATTTGAACTATTAATGCTTCTTGTTTCTTTTAACTTCTTTCTAAAATGTACTGGGTTTTAGTTTGTTTGGTTTTTTCCTTGAAGTGAAATATTCCATTTTGATGTCTAATTCAAAATGGTCATGCTATTTCTGTTCTGTTTTCTTCTTTCTGATGAAGTACTTCATACAATGTCATTTAGCATTTCAAATATATAGTTATAGTCATTAGTTACCTTGGTGATGAATGTGTTGTGTACCTGAGGGACAGTTGTGTGTACTTTGCTGATGTATTGATGTAGATTATTATTTGACAGGAACATTCTATGTAGCAGAATTTTACTGGTAAGAAAATGCCAATAATGAATTTTGTGAGACTAATTAAAAAATGTAATTTAAAAACTATTCCTTTAAAGTTTGTATTACGCATGAAGTTTTCCAAGACAATTCATTAAAAGGTCCATTACAGTTTTGTAATGGAAGTCTGCATCTTTTGGTCATCTTAAAATTTCTTTAACAAACCTTAGCAAGACAAGCTCACTGTAAAGATGAAGGCACAAACACATTAATCAGAACAAAGCTAAGATTTACCGCAGAAGACCCAGAAGATTAAAACCCAAATAGTTAGCTGTGCTGCTCATATCAAGGTCCTTGGCAAGGAACTATGTAAAGGTGCCTTACACATCCATCGTGCATGTGTCAAAGGAAAATCCCTAAGCCATTCTCAGGTCTCTGACAGATAGTCCAGACCTCTGAGTGGCAATTTCACCACATATTCACCACAGTATCACTCTCCATGTTTTGTGGCCCTGTTCTGGAAATTCCTTTAATATCATGTCCTACCAAATTTTTAATTATCTTAAATAATTTACAAAGTTTCTGCTGCATTTTCATTTCAAACTCTCAAATCTTGCCCACTGTCAGCATGCTTGACCTTTTAATTCTTCTTGTAAATTTGGTCTCAGATAAGCAGCTCGTATTCTAACCCATTAACTGCCAGGAGAGTTGCAAGTTTGAGCAATTTCTTACTATGAACTTTAGACTAATCAGTATCACATAACTGGTAACATCAGTACTGCCACTCTCTCAGCTTTGTACTTTCTTAGGCAGTGACTGTTGATGCTATTTCTGCCAATTTGGGAAATTGTGATGGCATAGTTTTCCTTTGCTTACACATAAAATTGGTTTATTACCATTTTGTTTTCTTTGTTTTGGAACATTTCTTCCTCATATCTTATGTATAAATTAATGCTGAATATTACTTTTTCCTGGATAGATCAGCAGCTTATGTGCAAATTGAACTATAATGCTCTTGCTTCAGAAACCCATGATAGAAGGAACTATAGCCTGCTAATGAGCACTGAGGGACCATTTGTAGCCTCCCAAGAAATTCGGGGCACTGTACTGTTTAAACTTGTGAGTATTCTCTTCATAAAAGGTTATGAGCTGTTGCATGTACTGTGGCAAATTAAACCTTAAAATAATCTTTTTTAAATCACTGGAATTACCCAATGGATGCATGTAGTCTATTGTGTATGATTTAAGTGATTCCCCACTTAAAAGGAACATTTTACTGTAATTTGTTTGAATTTCACTGAATTCACAGCACAAATATGCAAAGGTGAAGGGAACGAGGACTTTCTTCTTTTTCTCGCTATCACATGGTTCAGTATCCAGATCCCTCATAGCACAGAATCACAGAATGAACAAAGTTTGCAGGGACCCCAGAGGATCATCTGGTCCAACCTTCCTACTCAGGCAGGGTCATCCTGGAGCACATTGAAGAGGATTGCTTCCAAATGATTGTTGAATACCTCCAGTAAGGCAGGATCCACAATATCTCTGGACAACCTGTTCCAGAAACTGCAAACCAATTATTTATCAGCTTTCACAGACAATATAGGTCTAAAATTAAGAAGCCATCAGCCTAATAATTAGAATCTTTATTCTTCTGCTAAGGCACCTGAAAGAAGATTGAAACAATCAGGCCAATAGATGAATGATTTCCAAAGGAACTTCAAGGTGTTGTGCTGGGTAGGGGAGAGAAAAGCTGTAGAAAAATTAACAAGGAGAAAACTCACCCAAGAAAATTTTGCCTAAAAAGGTAAATACATTATCTAACCAGAAAAATATCCACTTAACTCCATCAGGAAAAAAATCTCACCACACATCCCTCATCCTACAAAACTGAAGAATAAAAATGAGAAAGAACTGCTGAAACCCCTTCTCCTTCCGCAACCCAAAATTTTTGTTATTTTGCATTGTTTAAGACAAAATTTGGTTTCTTTGTACAATATTTAAAGCAACTTCTTTTCCCAGGATAGATCCTATACAGTTCACTATAAAGAAGACCTGGTATCATTTGTTCATTACTACAATGGGTATCTCAACTATACATCATAAGCAGAGTATCTTTGTATAGTTGATGTTTCATTGTTGTAAAAAGCACTCAATCTTTCCATTTCTATTTGTGGTAAATAATTGTTAAAGTCTGCTCTTGACCTTCTGACATTGGTTATACATCTTCCAGAAATCTGCTTCTGAATTCAGTCTCAGCCATTGCAGAGCAGCTGCCCACAAGAGCAGTGCTGATGCTGCCAGCTGTCATCTCACACTGCTGGTCAACACAGAACAAGGAGCCACACTGGGGTTTGCATATGCACCAAGAGCATCAGCTAAAGTGTTAACAGTCAATGGAGTCAGGGTAGGTCATGTTGGCAACCTCTCCCTAGGGCTTCCTTATATTTCATGTATTTATTTATTTAATGAATTTAATTACATTTATTACATTTCCCTATATTTCAATGGGCTGCACAGGCTCTTCAAACAATGCTTGTCATAAAGCTTAAGCTGAACTTTGGGTCAGCTCTTTCATTAAAGATGTAATTTTATCAAGAATTTTTGGAGATAGAGGTGAAGTTGAAGGACCCAATGATTCTGCAGTCATATGTAAATAAAATGCTCCAAGCTCACCTCTCAAATGCATGTAAGTATTTGAAGGTAGATTTGAATGTACATGTATGTATTTGCAGCTGTATGTGAATATACATATTTATCTTTCTCTTTCAAACAGTGCAAACACAAAATATTAGGCACAATTCTGGTGATATCTGGGAAGAAAATCATGGCTGTAGGTCTAGTGGTCAAAGGTCTATTTATTTTTTATATATGTTGTGCTCAGACAACAACCCAGTAAAACAAGGCAACAGAACGAAAAGTCCAATTAGCATGCTGTTATAATAATAATAATAATAATTGTCATTTACACGTCAAAATTTTCTGAAAAAAGTGCATTTAAATACATTAAATTAAATATATTTAAATGCACTAAAGTTAATTAAAATAATGTATAAAAAATTTATGCATGGGTTTTGCCTTCACGTGGCATAGTATATTAACTAGATTATTGATCAAATTGTTAACAAAAAATGTTAGCTCAAAATGGTCTGACAGAAATGTCAGTGGTACTTTAATGTAAAGATTAAACAAACGTAAGAAATTTAAAGAGAAATTGCTAAAATACATGTTGAAGTCTTCCTACACTTTCTGTTAGTTGAAGAAATCTGGTTAAGGATGAGAATTTTCTCCACACTTATATACTCTAGAGTTCCCCATAGTCAATGAAAAATATAGAGGAATGGGGCACAGATACTAGAAATACTATGGTCTTGGGTTTTTAGTTTTTCATATCTCAAAAAGTCTTTTTTACTTGGTTCAGTTTTTCTCTGACATTGTTTAGCAAGAGTTTAACCCAGAATAAATGCTGCATGCCACCTTTTAATTTTATAAAATATAATCACTGACAGTCACACCCATCAACTTGGAAAATGTTACACGGGTATGCTCTATAGTTTCATTCTCTAACCTCACCAGTATATTCACCTATGCTGCTGTCTTTAATTCCATATACTATTCAGATTAAAATAAAATGCATTCAGAAATATATATCCATTGTCCTTTGGATATACTATTTATGTATAAAGGAATCATTACAAAGGAATCATAAAGGTCCATCAGTACCTTTTCTTGGCTTTGTGACACATAGACCTGGGACATGTTTCCTTGCAGGAAATATTAATACATTTGTACTTTGTGCTGACAATGCCCTGGATAAGGAAATTCTCCTAAAATTACACATGCATAGTGACTAGAGTGTAAAGCAGGAGATATAAAGTCATGTTACATAAACTACTTTTTCATATAGTTCACAAGTGCAACTATCTCATGGTCTTTTTAGTAACTGCCTTGCAAGAGTCAACTGTGCAGTGAGTGTTTCTGTGAAAGCAAGAGATCTATCTAGTAATAAAGTTCAGCAAATATTATCTCCATGGTCAGTATTTCTTCTTCTGAAAAATAAGTCTGAAAACAAGAAAATTCGCCCTCAAACCAGACTGCCTTAGAGATGTGCCTCACAGGGAACAGATGTGCCACACATTCTGCTCAGGGCAGAGCAGAGCAGGCACAGTGCACGACATCCATAACCCAGGCAAAGCAGGACTAGCATCTGGGGGAACAGACGTTGACATTTCTGTGGAACCAGGCCTCCACCAGGACCCCTCCTGTTGCTTGTTGTTCATTCAGGACCACCTCCCTACCAGTGCTGTGGCTTTGCTGCAATGCTGCTGCCACTGCCTGCCATGCTGAGACTCCTGACACATTCTGTTGGCTTGAAAACTGGAGCAGAAAATAAGTGAGCTATTTTCTCATATTCTAAATGAGAATATCTTATCTACGTGCACTTGTACACACTAAAAGAGAAGGTAAAAAATTAATGCAGACTTTCTCTTCAACATAATGTATAAGAGCATTCCACTGATTTCTTCCTTTTCCTATCTATTAGTCGAGAAAATCAGATGAAGAAGAATCATAGCCCTATGTGTGCTCAGGGGAAAAAAATGAGTTTTCTGTTGCTTTCTGTTAGATGCACTTGTGGGAGTTGGACTGGCAGGGACCGACAGTGAGTAGACCCTGGTCGATAATGAGGTCAGCATCTGAGGCCATGGGAAATGGTATGCTAGGAAGGGAAACTTCTTGTTAGGTTATGGTGAGAAGAATGGGATTATGGGAACAGGTATGTTAATGCAGTTGCATCCTATAAGGTAATGTTTTGAGTTCTTGTCTATGATTGGCTAACAGTGTTTGACATATATGGTAATGTAATTGTCCATTGGTTCTCTGCCGTCAGATCGCACTGCATATATTGTTACATTTGGCTCATTGTTCTGTCTTTTGAGGTTGCCCCATACTGTGTTCGGCTTATGTTTTTTTGTTGGCTCTGGCTATTTATTAAAGTTATTTTTCGGGCTTACTCAATCATTCCCGTCCCTATTTTCGATTGCCACTCCAGCTGGTCCAGTTCGTGCCGCATCGCCGGCGACATGCACCGACTCTCAGTTTTAGAAAATACCAAGTGAAACTCTCATTTTGCTTGAAAGGAGGTGCAGGTGGAAGCCAGCCATCCTAACACAGCTGTATACTTCCTTCCCTGGCTGCGGACCCAAAGCCATCAATGCTCTTTTTAACTGCTGGCCAGTCATGATAATTCTGGAAGAACAGAAGAGTCAGTGCAGATGAGGCTTAGTACTGAAAAATATTGGCCCCTTATGCATTTCCCAAATTTACTCGGAGAAGGGAGAGAATAGGCAGTTATGTACATAATCATGCAGCATGCTCCTAAAGCTATAGGTCTTTAACAAAAATTGCATGTATTTTTGCTTGCGGATTACAAAGAACTCGAATAATTTAATTATCTTACCAGAGTCTCAACAGTTCTGGTAATTAACCTCATTCTTAACTGGGGCTAGTAGTGAAGTTTTAACACTCCCTTTGCCTTTCTTGTTCACATGAGTTAATAATATCACCCACAGCTTATGCAATTGTATCCTTCTGTGTTTCACTTACCATTTTGCATTCTGTATTTTTAGTAAAGAGATTTGAAATTAATTGCTTTAGGACTTTCATAATTAAAATATTCTAGTTAGCTTGTGGAGTGTTATATGATAAAGGAAATCCTATTAAAATTATTTAAAGAAGTAAGTATTAGTTCAATATCTGTTTTTGCTGCAAAATAGAGTTGTTAGCCCCAGACACAAATAAATTCAGTAGGACTTTTCCAATTATATCCTGTGATTTCAGATCATCTGTCAAACCTGATTATATGAATCTATCCCAAATTTCAGAGGCTCCTTCAGGTTACCAGTCTGTTCCAGGATGTGGAACAGCAAACTGGCCTAAATACTCCATTACAATACATTGGGTTTAGTGTAGCTCTGTTCCAGGAAGAGTGATAATTATATTAAGTTTTAAAGATAAACAAAGAAGACTGTCTTTTTTTCTGACACAAATAATTTTGTAACCATAACAGAAAGGAATAAAAATTTACACAGTTTTCAAAATTTCACACTTTATGTAAGAATATTTTATGATTTTTTTTAAACACAAGTAAACATCCTGTAAAAATAATTCAACTCCACTTGAAGATTAGTATTTAAAAGATTTTTGTCACTGAAATTAAAATTAAAATTAAAAGGAATTTTTAGCTTTGTGTTGTATTAATGCTTACTGAGTACCTGACTGTCCTGTAGCTAATTTTCTTTTTAAAATATAGCATGAAATATTAATAATTAGAACTGATGACACTCCTACAAAAATCCTGTGATGGTTGTTTTATACCATTTGGTTTTTCCTTGTTTTTATCAACTGCACTTATAGAGAAAATATGCACTTCTTCAAGTTCTAGAGTGGCAAATTCTGAAAAGTGAGAAAGGACCTCTGGTAAAGACTTTTTAAGAGTTTTAGAGAATTGTGAGAAAGCAGATTGTATTTTAGCTCTGTATTTAGCTCTGTTAAGTACATAATGAATTTACTTAACAAAGCTAAAATACATTCATAAAGTTTTCCCTTATAACTGGGATCCCCGGCATTGCAGTGCATCATCTAATTTATTCTGATTCCTGCAGTATCTTCAAGCTCAGTCTGCACTCTTATAATGCAGCCCACACAACTATGAGATGTAATCAGTCTACATGAGAACTTATTTTGTTCAAATATCTTAATTAAATAAGACAAAAATATGCAGCCATTTTTGGAAATATTTTTTGAAGATGACTTTTTCTATTGTCTTTCTTAAGGTGGCATACAAAATATAAATAATAATAATATATATTATGTAGATGCATATTATATTTTTGTTTATTGTTTTACTAGAAAGAACATATTCGCTGATTTAAAATTTTCACTTTGAGATTAGTTTTTCAGACTTTTTTTTCCTACTTGCAGTTTCCCATAAAAATACCAGTTTCAACAAGAAATTTTTCAATGCAAAATAATCCAGTAAAACCTTCATAATTCCTTACTGAAAAGCAGGGATAAGTAGCTTATTGTGGTTGACTAGGGTCTCTTGCCAGTACTGCTCTTTTAACCAGCAAGAAGGAAAGTGCAGACTAAACTACACCAACTTTTTAATTCTTGCTTGTGAGGCGTTTTTAAATCCCTGCTGAGATGTTTTTTCTTTATAAAATCAGAGAGACTTTGATTGTATTAGCTGCTGACAGGAGGATAATATTTTTAAGTACCATAAAATCATCTCACTGATTGGCAGAACACACATACAATAAAGTAAAATGGAAGAAAAATTTGAAGTAATTGCTTGAAATGAAATAGCAAGCTAAGAGGATAAAAGATACAGTCCCAACTAGAAGGCTAAAAAGCAAACATATAGAAAAGTGTTATGAAACATATTTTAATGTGATTATTTTCATCCTCTTCAGTCTTTTCATTTACAGTATCAGAGCCATCCCTAAGACTTTCTTCCCCAGGAGAAAAGGAATGCCAGTATTTTAGTTCATGTCAGTTTGTCTCACTTCGTCCTTACAGGAGGTAGTGGGTACTAACTACATGACCAGTAGTTTATAATCTTTGTTTCAGAAAGAGATTTAGTTTCAATATAGTTCTGAAAGACATGTTGTCCAGGTGTCTGAAAGACACAATCAGATCCACAAAACTAGGAGTCTACTATGAAATTATATTGTGCTCAGGTAATTTTGCTTTTCTTGTTTGATATTTGTTCAGTGTCTAAAACTGAAATTTGGAAAGATATTTGTAAAGGAAAGCAAAACGAAAACATTATTACAATCACACACTTGTAGGTCATAAACAAAATGCGCCATCAGGCCAATGAAAGCTGCAAAAGTTGAAAGTTCTGATTTAAAGCAGTCAAAGGACTAAATTATTTCATGATTTTTAATCAAGAAAATCTCCCTCTGTGAACTGGATGCTTAAGCCTTCCTTCAACCACTAATGTACAGTAATCCAAAGGCCATTTACACGTATCTCTGCTCAATAAATGCTGAAGCTACCTTTTCTATTCACAGCACTGAAGTTTACATTCAGGATCATCATCTCAGCAGCCTGAGCACAGTGCAGTCTGCTACATCTTAGGAAAGACAGTGTCTTTCCTTAGTTCTTCTTTTTCTCTGTGCATACTTCAGTTTGCAGACCGGAACTGAATTCCTACAAAGGGACTTGTTCAGGTAAATTCACAAGCAACATAGGAATACGGGTTATTTAGGGGAACACATTTGTTAACTGAGGATAATATGATTTGTATACCTTCTTTATCAATCTTTTTTTTTACCTCATTTACTCTAACAGAGGATGTTATGCATTGACGTAAAATGGAATATGCATGTTAGATTCACAAACAGTTTGGTATGGAGAAATGACATTGTACAAGTACCGTGAGGAGGTCCTGACTCAGGCCATGAATGCTTTGTGACTGAATGACTATAGAGGCCCACACCAACTTACTGCTTTAAAGTCATTTTTCAGCTTCTGGTCTTGAGGCTGGCTAAAATAAGGCCCCCCAGACCAGTGGGGACAAAAACAATGAGTTGTCATGGTTTGAGGGGAAGTGAGTTTTTTTTTTAAGAAACTCAGGTCAAACCAATCAGTGGTCAGGTTGGATGTTGGCATCTGCGGTGGCCACTGAGAGTTTGGATACGCCTCTGAGGACACAAGGGGTTAAAAGCGAGGACTCCCGACGTACTTCCTCTTTTTCCTGGCTCTGCTTTGGCAGGGGAGCATCTCTCTCCTCTCCCCGGCTGGGGAGGGGAGAGCCAGGTGGGCCTGGCTGGGGTAGGCCTGGGCTCCAGAAGCGGGGGGGGAAGAGAAGGAACGGGACAGGAGCTGGGTCAGGATGGAGGGGTGGAGACCCTTGGGTGCCTTCCGTCCCCCGTCCCTGTCCCCTACCCCCCTCCCCCCTCGGCCCGTCTCTCTTTCCCCAGAGAGCAGGTGCCGAGCGGAGTTGCGAGCCGAGCCGTGTGGGAGTTGCCGTGCCTGACCTCGCCGGGAGAATAAAAGCTTTTAACTCTTTCTAAGGCAGAAGAGAACTGTCTCATACACT
>VZDJ01004378.1:9560092-9732590 GCA_008694505.1 Cyanoderma ruficeps
CGGCCACATCTCGCAGTAGTTTATTAAAAACTATACACTCATGGGTGCACTGGCATTTGCTCAGTGTCAACCCATGACAGAGTATAGCCTTATATTAGTGAGAATATTTTCAATGTTTTTGTAATAACCAGCTGAACAGAAGATAGTCAGTACAAGCTAGCAGTTGGGTTTTTTGCACTAATGCAGATGATTCCCTGGTCAGGAAAATGGCGAATTCTTTGCCTATAGTGTCTGAGGGACTCTGACCCTGAGGAAGTCATGAAACTTGACATTTCAAGAGACTGTTCCATTTATATAATTCCAACTTTTACTTGTCCTAGCTAAGTCATGCCACCTGTTCCGTTGCTTTTGGAAAGGGCAAGAATGACTAGGAACTGTAGAAAAGGCCCAATCCATTTCTCGTAAATCAATTATAAACAATTTGGTAAAGAGCAAGGAGAGGTAGCTCCCATTAGGTCACTGAAAATTTGCTGGTGTTGTATTTAAGCAGTTTAAAGAAAACTGTTGGTTAAAAGAAAATAGCATTATTGGTACTGCTTGTTTGACACTTCATGGCCATGAATTAAGAAATAGGATTAATTGTTCCCATATTTTGTCACCTTTAAAATAAATGGGAACATTTCAACAAATTGATTTGGGGTTGCCAATAATTCTCTGTAGTCCATTCTATTTTTGCAACAATATGTGTTTGAGGAAGATCTTTTCAGTACAGATTTTGTTCCAACTTTATCCTCCTTGATCCTTCCACACACTATATTGATTTGCATGGCTTCTACAGCTTCTGCTGTTCGTATGCATCTTCTTAGCATATGCTTTCAACACTACTTCAAATTAGCTTATCTCCCACATTTTACCTTGTATCCAGAAAGCTATCATTTACCTTATGATTAGTTTTCGACACACTGTTCAGAGGAATACATTGATTCCAAGAAAATAACTGACAGTTTTCTTACTTTAGATTCTGCATTTCCTTATTTACCATGCTATTTTAAAGTATTTTCAAAAGCTAATGATTTTTTTCATATTCTTCTTGGTTCACATTTGACACAACTGGATACCAAAAGGAAATCCATTTGACTTTCCAAAGGAAATTTTACATGAGTTTTTACTTTATGTAACGAAAGTGTACACCTTTTTTTGATAATGCTTTTTATGTGAGTGCTTTTGAAATTTTTTGCTATCTTTATTGTTATTTTTCATAAATGATCCTGATATTTCTGCTTTCTTAACCATCTTTGACTGCCTTGCTTGGCTAGAAGACACTTTACTTCAAAGTGTGGATATTCTTGGTGGGCACCATTTCCTGGCATGGGAGAGGAGCAAGATTAGTTTTCAGGTTACGATACCAATGTATGTGTTGAAATGTGAACACAGCATCTAATGTTACTATGTACTATCCTGATCAATTGTGCTATGGCAAAAGAGAATACTATAACACATAGCCAGCAGTCACCTGGGGTGTGGGAGGGTCTCCCAGAGTGGGCTGTTGTGTTAATTTCACTCTGTTGCTTCCCATAGAATCTGTAGAGTGTGATTCTTTGATCTATGTCTTTGCATGAGTTTGTTTTTTGTACTTGATTTTATTTTGTATCAAGGGTTGTATTTGAATTTGTTTGTTAGCAGCTCATACTACACTAACAGAGGTTATGAGACCCTGCTTTTCATAAATGCGTTTTCCATTAGAAAAAAACAGTTTATTTGTTATTTCTGCAGTTTCACCTAATCATGCACCATTTCTGTGGGTATGCAAGCTACACAAGAGTTTCTGTCTCCAGCATTCTGATTTGTTACTCACTTTCATTTTTGAGCTGTACACTCCACTGTGGGTAGGTGAGCCACCTTCTCTGCATCTGTGGTGGACTGGAAAAACCTACTCCTTTTAACTTAATTTTTTGTCCCCTTTTCAATTATTAATTGGAAATAAACTTGCCTTCTTTCCTATCTGTCTTTTCATTCCTCTGATACTGATCCTGGATACTGTTATTTTCTTATTTCATCAAGGAAGCTGTATGGGATTTTTAGGCTTTAGGGTTTTGGGTTGTACTGGGGGTTTTTTGGTCAGATTTTTTTAATGAGACATACAGAATGAAAAGAAATGTTTACTGTAAAAATATTAAAATTTTAAATCTAGTGACTAGAGAATTTTCTTAGAAGATTCTATACTACTGTGGCTGAGATTTTGATTAACTCTTGTGGTTTTAATTCTTCTGCCTCCATATTTATGAAAAATAACATGCAGGGTTCTACTGGCTTTCCCTACAGTGTCCATGAACACTCCGTCCATGAGAAAATTATTCTCGGCTTGATTATCATCTCTGTTTTTGTTTACCCCTCAGAATCAAGCTTCATACACAACATAATGGCAGATAGAGTATGTGGCAGACAGCTAATGACTCATAATGACAGACTCATAAACAAGCTAATGCACGGTAGGGAGCGTTATTTTTTCTTCCAGAACTCCCTACAAGAGGCATGTCCTTCCTTGCCCTTTTTGTTTTATTGGGGCTATGTACAGAAAGCACAGGAAAGGTGTTTTCACAACTACTTAGTGTTTGAAACATGTCCTTCAATTTGAAATGAACATGATACTTGGTATCTTTGATCCAGAAAACAACACTGTGCTTTTGAGGTGTGAAGCCTCTTCTCCATCTGGAAGTTTGGTTGGTGGCATAATAAAGCAGGAGAAATGGAACTTAGCCCTGCACAGGCAGAGCAGTGACAACCACGGGCTCCATTTGAGTCTCTTCTGGAAGGAAGAGCAGAGCTGCCAGAACACCTCACAGAAGTTGCACAAATATACATTATAGAGTGAACTGTGGATAACAAGTCCTAGTAATTCATGGACTTACAGATATGCTGAACCAGCGCTGTTCTGCATAGCTGATGGAAGAAATTTTGAATATGGTGAATTTTTGTTTTCCCTTATTGACTATATTATTGTTAATCATGCAGCACTAATATTTATGGCTGAGCAGCACAAAACCTGCCTGATTGCTTTGTTTTGCCTGCTGCAATCTGAAATCCTCAGGAAAAGGAAATAATGCACCTCCCTAGGGTGAGATCCCTTTGGAAAAGATGAACAGGCAGCATCAGAGGAAAAATTATGGCCAAGCCAGGTAGAATCATTATCAAGAGGGTTTTTTTTTTTAACCTGTCTCCTAAGAAGAAATGATTGTTCTGTCTTTAAAAACTTTATTCTTTTGTATTTTTCTGCTAGTAAAACATAAATTTAGATATTGAGAGCACAGTTTTGGTTAATGAAAAGCTGTGGGCCTATCCACCTGAAAGCCTCAATTAATTCAAGGTCCTCTCAAAGAAAATTGTCAGGGTGCAAGCAGGGATGCATTTAGTCAGTGATAGAGGGACTTGTTTTTTTCTGATAAAGAAAAGTGTTAGACACTGATAATTGGATCATCAGGCTTTCTTGACATGTTGTTTTCTTCAGGAGAGCTAATATCAGTAGCTGTCATTTACACGAGCAGATGGAAATTTGAAGATGACTTCTTCAACTAAAACCCTCACTAAATTAATAATGTTGAGACTTCCCATCAAGTAACATAAATTAATGAGATTTTAGGTGAAAACATCCATGATCATACAAATACATGACACAATAAAGAAACTTAAGTCCAACACAGAGGAAGAAACAGTCAAGTTAGGCATTAAGAAGGTAGGAAGTATAAGGATACAACACAGAAAAGGGTTGTGGGGAGTGGCAAGTGGTACTGGACAGAAAACCAAAGGAAGCATTTGAAAAGCACAGTGAAAATAAATCTGCACCTCTTCACCACACAAGCTTGCACTATGCCAACCGACACGGATGGGGAAAAGATGTTGAAGAACACATGCAGGAAGTGCTCTGCTGCTCTCTCAGTTGCCACTGTGGATCCATGCAACCCAGGAGATAAACCCACCATCATTTTGACCAATATTCTTCCTCTCACAGGACATTTCATGTTTGAACAGCCTGATTTGCCTTAAAAAAGCCAATCTAGAAGTCAATAAATACAATGAGACTTTTTTTTTGCCAGTAGATGGACATATTTTTTCTTAGTGCCACTTTGTGTGTGTAAAACAATAGGGGACATTAAGCCTCTGTCTATTTGTTCTTCTGTAAAGAGAAAAATAATGTTCTTGAACGGGACATATTAGAACACCACACATTTGAACTCCCATCTGTGTTTGAAGTAAGCATTTACAATCCTGAGTCTTCCACCTTTCCTACCTCTGTCACTTTCTGCTTCTTCAAATTAGCATTTTAACAACACACATTGGCATTTAAAAAAAAAAATCAGCTTTCCTGTTGCTCTTTAATTTACACAGAACTGACAGGGTCAGGCATTAAATTCCAGCATTCATTTCAGAGTTTTCCTTCCTATAAAACAGTCTACATTTGCATGGAAACAATATAAATCAAATCCCCAAGAAACCCAAAAGCTGTCCTTGAAGTTGGTAGTGGTATTATCCCCCAGGGTTTACTTGATTAGTTCCAGTGTCTGGCTATGTCTGGGTATACCTAATAAAAAGCCCATATATCATAGCCTCTATGTTTAGGGTTTCTTTAAGTCAGAAAAATTTTCACAGATAATGTGCTTAAATATAAAATCTTAACTCTTTATCATCACCTTATTTTAAAAAGTAATTTTGCACAGTGGGTGAGGTGAAGCACAAAATCAGACCATAAACAGCACATGTTCAGCATGTAGACAGATCAGAGCCACCCACATTACCCTACTGAAACCCTGAATAAAAAATCCTTTTCATTATTAAGCTAAACACACAATATTCAATAAATACAGAAGAAAATATTTAGACATGTTCAGAAAATCAAATCCTGAGTGCTTTTGCACCGACAATCTTAGTATTACCTACTAGGAAACAGTCCTACAGTTTTCCATTTATAAGCATAAACCTTCTTTAGAAAATTGTTTGCTTATTGAGACTTTGAGGCTGCTGAGGCAGCAGGGGCTTGCACACCTGAGGGGTAGTTCTGTGGGGTATTAGTCAAGTCTATGTGATACTGCTACCTGTGACAGTAGCAGTATGTAGAGTGAAGCAGGGAGGCTGCCTTGTCTATTCTTTTGGTGTATGTGTCCATACATCTAGTAAACAGAGACAAGAGAAACCTCCTTTCTCCCATGGAATAATAGGAATTCAAAAACATACAGAACAAAAGATTCTAAGGAACAGCAAGTTCATGCAGTGTAGTCCTGTTTTCCTTGTGAGCACACAGCAGCATATGCTGACATTCTCTACTTGTATGTACTGGTGAATGACCCATCCAGAGACTGTTTCAGATATGGAAGCATCTGGGTTTCCTTAGTTCAATCTACTCATCTATTAGCAACTCCTAAAGCAAATCATTGGTGAGCTTGGGCACAGTCACTGCATAAGTACTACTAATGCCATTATCACTCAGTTATACAACCAAAGATGAAAAAAGACACGCACACACAAAAGAACAAACAGGAGCCTCTCAGTGGATATAGATTATCTCCTCAGAAACTGAAATCTTTGAATTGAGTCTCAGGAATTGAAGCTTGATATTCCTATATCATTTGGGGCCAAAGTTAATCTAGTTTGAGGATAAAAGAGATCATCAGAACACATGGAAGTTTTCCACTCGTTTTAATGGGCTTTGGATTGGGTCCAAGGAATGAATTTTGTTGTCCTGTGCTGTTCATGTGCAGCTGTTCACAAATGTTAAATTCAGTTTAAAAAGCTATGCCTAAACAAGGATATTATGGAATCCATCTCAAAGTCAAGACTCATCCAATTCTCTTGTCTGTTTTTCTCTCCATAATTGTCTCTGGTCATGGTGTCTTAGCTGTTTTTTGGGTTTGTTTTTTTTCTCATCTTACTGACTCTATTTTTCTAACAGGATTCAGGCTAAACAGGTGCAGTCCATTTTAGAAAGTGAGACTTCAACGTTTCTTTTCATTCTAAACTGGAGCAAAAGATTTCTGGACCTTTTAAAATTTTTCCTGGGAAGGGGGGATCAAGTCTATCTTAGAATGGCTACTAACTTTGTAGCTGGGGAAACACTTATTTTGCTGTCTCGCTTTTTCTTTCTGTTGGTAAACCATTAAATGGTCATTTTCAGCAGATTTTGTTTTTGATCAGAACAAGTGTTCTTGATCATCTTTGACCTCAGAAGCCTGATGTCAAGATGAAAGAATCTATCAATAAAAACAAAGTTTTCCAAGACATGTTCCCATTTTAATGAACTGTAATTTCCAGTTTCATCTAGTATGGAAAAGAAAAAAGAGAGTTTTCCTACAGGATGCAGTGTAAATGCAAAGAAGGCTTTGCCAAAAATAAAATCAAAGATGTATTCCATTAGGTAGGTTTTATTTGCATTTTTGAAGTCTGAGATCTGACCAGTAAAACTCTAGATTTTAATAGTACTCCATATTCAAGAAATATGTTTGTTCCTTCCCTTCCTGCTTGTCTATTTTATCATTATCTTTTCACTGCAAAGAGCTGTTACTCTGGATGGTATTCCAGGGGTGCCTTAGCAGTGCTGAAAGTAGATGTCCTCAAACACATTTAATCTCACAGCCAGTACTATTCATTAAATTATTCTTCTTGGTATTATTTTATGCTAAACCCCCAAGGACCAAATCCTTAGCTGTTGCAAAGTGCATATTGAAATGATTGTAGCTTTATGAGCCACACTAACTGCAGTACCATCTCTGTAGCACTGACATTTTCCTGAAAAGTTATAAGTCCAATATTCACAACTAATAAAAAAGCCCTGAATCTAAGCATAGAAGCTTTGTCAAAGTATAATGATATCATCAATAATTTTTGTCTTCTGAGAGGCTGACCCTTAGCTCACAGCAACTGTGCAATGTAGATGATTTTGGGCTTTCACATGATTGTTCATAGAAAGTTTATACCTGTGAAGTGTCCTGGGTAAAGGGGACATATTCATGAGGCACGTTGAGATGCTGATTAGTAACTCTGCTATATGAAGTTAACTAAAGAAGCTGCAAATCTTCACAATTTTCAGAATCCAGATAGAATTACAATTCAAAGGCATATGTCAATCAATGAAAAACCAGCACATCTGCTCAGTAGGAAAACGACAAAAGAATAAAGTAAAGATTATTTGCAGCTTTTGTGCTAGAAACAGGCTACAAAGTGAATGAATTTCCAGATATTTAAAGCTTCTCTAGAATAAGTAATATTCTGTGCTGAGTCTTTCACTCCCTACATTTTGTGACCATACAAAGGGTAGAAGCTGAAAGGAGCACAATTCAAGAACATCCATTTTTCTCATCACAGCTGCAGCACAACCAACAAGGCATATTGTGGGTGATAGAGGGAAGAAATTAATACCATTTGTACAGAATGGATGTTCATATTCCTGCACTCAGTGTCTCTCTCTGGCTCTCTCTCTTATGCCCGATGATAAAACTCTCTTCAATATATCACCTATTAAGCTTCATAACCATGCAGAAATTGTCAGCAAAAATGTCAGCAACATTTTCTTTTGGTACTCTAAAATTTAAACAAAGGCAAAATAGAAAAGAAAAATGCTTCACATTTTCTTTGAATTGTTGACATAGTGTAACGACATTCAAGCACTGCAGCCAAAAGCATGATTCTGAAGAAAATTTTAATATTAAAAACTTACATATTCCAAAAGGTGTAATCCAATGTAAGAATTAAGAAAAACCTGAGTTCATTCACTGTGGAATTATTATCAATATTGTTTTCCTCTCTAGAGTTTTTTTTATCTAAAGCTTTTTAACTATCAAAGAATGAAAAGCTTCAAATTGGAAGTTTGGTTATCCTTAAGGTTTGGTTATCCATGGTGGGACCTACTTTTCAAACAAAATCCACAAAAAACCTCCCAGACCACTAGAAGCAGTTCTGTATCTTTAGAACTCACTATTCTTGTCCTCACATGAAATGGAATATGATCACAAAATTTCAATTGTAGGAGCACAGCCACTATAACTACCACACCACTATTCTATGAAACTTCAGTCTCAGGATGCTGCAACACTTTGAGACTTTTAGAACTTCTGGGTTTTCTTGGTCATAGTGGAGTGTGTGCTCTTCTATTTTCCATGGATTCTTTTGTGATGTGCCTGGGTCATTACGGTCACAGGGAAAAGAAAGAGAATCAGAGAAAAAAAGCTACTCCCCAGATGAAGGTGAAATGCAGGCTCATTGTGGATCTGTAGCATGCAACATGAAAAACCAAGATGGTTCAAGGTATAAAAGAACTAATGAGCTTGCAGAATAGGAATTATTTTTGAACTCTTGTAATACTTTACACTTAAAGAAATCACAGTGTTTAGAAACATCCATACAGAATCACAGAATATTCTGAGTTGCAAGGGACCCGCAAGGATCGAGTCCATCTCAAGTGAATGGAGATCAAACACACAACCGTGGTACTATTAACACTATGCTCTAACCAACTAAGCTAATACATTATCTGAGAAATTATTGGATTTGAGTAGGACACAAGTAAAATCAAACATTTATTTTAGAAACAAGTATCTGATCATCTTTAAAATCATTCAGGAATTCTTGGTCCCACTACTCATTCCCCAAGGGATAAGCAATGTTTCAATACTTGATTTTGCAAAATAAATGAGAGAGAGGGAGATTCTCACTAAAACCAAGCTGAACTATGCCTATTTAAAATTCATTTTTAGTTTTAGACCGAGCTTTCACATTCATCAAGTCAGTGGAAAGTGACTATGTTAAGAAAGTATGAATCATGCCCCACATTTAGCTATCCATCTCTTGGACTGGGGCCAGAGCCAAGATACTCTGTAGTTTTCATGGGATGTCTAACTTTCAGACAAGCTAAAATTAAGTGACATGAATCAAATCCATAAGTTACTCTAGGCTTTAAATGATATCTGAAATTGAGCTCTGTCTCACAGGCAAAAAAATGTTTTTTAAACATAAGATCATTTTTCTTCTTAACATTATATGGAAGAATACTCTTATCTCTGGCACTACTTGAAGTTGAAAAGCTTAGCCTGAAGTTAACATCTATCTCGCCACACGTATTGCACAGGATTTTGCGGTTTTGTTTGGTTTGGGATTTTTTTAAAGACAGAAAAAAGGAAGACCAATCATAAAAAGATGGAGTTGTATTCCCCAGGATCTGAAGCTTTGCTAGCTTTATGAATTCCTAAAGGGGAAGGATCTTTACAAGGGGTCCATTCTTTCAAGTCCTAACAAAGTGTGATGGTAACCATCCCTAGGTCTCTGTAGAATTGACAAACTCATGTGTTGTTCTGCACTACAAAGCTGAGAAAGACCACACACTGTATACTATAACCTCTCCTGTGATTGCCTGAAATATTTTTTGTCTTATTAACCATACTGTTCATCATGGGTTTTCTATACCTATGGGGAAAAAAAAAATTAAAAACTGATCTTGTGCCAGTCTCCTTCCTTGGAATATACTTGAGATAGATCATACACATGCAAATTCTTTTCTTTTCTTGGATCCAAGGAATTCTAAATTTCTAGACAAGAGAAATGTCCTTCACAAATTTAACAAATAGAACAAGGACATGTATTCTAGATAATTAAACAGAACAATCTGTTCATTTTTGACTTGTATGTAAAACTGAATATCTTTCTATGTAAAATTGAAAAATGGGAAAGTTCTGCTGTTTTTTGGGCAGTTTTAAACATTTTTGCCCCTGTGTTACACTTTTTCTGTCCATTACTATATAAAAATAGAGAGAAATATTTTTCATTATCTTTCTGCAAGAAATTTCTCGCATCTACTCTTTGCTTAAAATCAATCCAATTTTTTCAATGAATTTTCCATTTTTTAGCTTAAATTAAATTAAATTTCAAAAGCAAATAAATAATTTTTGTCAGAGACAAATCTTCAATAAAGAAACTTGGAATGTGTTATAACTGTTAAATTAATTTCAAGCAGAAGGAGATAAGCTGTTTTGGCTATAGCTTGCAGCAGTCTTTCCTGCTATACCACAATTAATAATTGTCAAATCTTTTCTGAAGAAATTTAAATGTCTTTTTTTGTATCTTAGATTCAAAGAGGTATGTCCAAAGAGGTATGTCCAAAGAGGCACAGTAATTTTTGCCCACTTAGGAAAAGTACTAAAATATTACAGAGCTATACCATGCTTTTAATCACTGGACTATCCTAAAAAGGAAATTATTACAAGCAGTGATATTAATTCTTCCTGTGAACATTATTTGAAGATTGGAAAATATATCAGTTCCAGAATGTAGGGGCAATAGAGGCATTATGGAAAGGACATTGTGTCACAGGCTTTTGACTCCCCTGGAGAATGTTGTTCTGTGCAGACATAGCCGAGTGTCCATCTGACTGTGCTCCTGAGACCAGATGGGCCAGAAATTATTTGATTTACAACCAATGAGCAACTCTTCCTGTGAGAGGTGAAATTTTAAGAGAATAATGTGCTTTCAGCATCTTCAGTTCTAACCCACATAGATTGTGATGAATCTTTCTCTATACTTTGCGGAAGGGAGAAGTTGGGGAAGTGATAGAAGTTCTTGGAATTCAGGTATTATTAACCTCAGATATTTGGCATGGGTCTATAATTTTCACTTAGGATTTGTACATTCATTTTTGAATTTCATTTGCCTTGGAGGTAAAAAAGAGAATTCTGGAATAGAGCATCTGTCCAAAAGGTCTCTAGTGCTTCTGTCTCTGCTTAGACTTCAGCTTTCTGATGAACAAGCTTACCTGCAACCTGACAGTTCAGTAAAATTTATTGAAAAAAACAAAGTCTTTATCGGAAGCTCTCATGTGATCACCCCAGTGTATTTGAGACCTAATTGGATAAATCACTTGAGAACTAAATCTGTTAGCATTACCTTATTGGTTTGATCCCTGTCATCACCAATACTGGTGATGAATCCCCCACAGATAAGGTAAACCAGAAACAATTGTGTTTGTATTGTTAAAGTAATTAAATATTAGGGCATGCTAAGGGAACAAAACAGGCTTTCTTTTTTTCATTAAAACCCTGAACTTAAAAAGAAACCAACCCTTTTGCTTGAAAAATAGGGCTTTTTACTCATTGATTCATAGGATTTTCTTAACATCTTAGAAGCAATTCCAACGCTGGAGGATTTGTGAATGAGCAGTAGAGGATATATTTGTCTCAAATGAGTCATCTGCTGCCTTCTGCTGAGATCAGCAGCAGGCTGTTCTGCCTTCATTTGCTCTGTACTAGGACTTACTCTTTCCCTTCATTCCTCAGTAAGAAAAGGTATGTGACAATCAGACCTATGAAGTCATGCCATCCTGCGGACAGTCAATCAGTTATAGGGAGGTTTTTGTTCTTCTTCTGCTCTGATGGCTGTATATATATATGTTTTTCATTTAATATAGATATACTATGGCAAAATACTGCAAGAATTCACAGAATCTTTCTCATTTTTAATTCTCAGAGAAAACTTGAATGCTTAAAAAACTCCATAATCTTTTAGTTCCAGGGGAAACCAAACCTCTGTCTTACATTCACAGCATTCATTAGGAGATAACCATTAAATCTGCTGTATGGAGAATGACTTTTCTTTGTCTCCTTCGTAAGGATCCTGGTCGTGATCTTTTATTTCCTCATTAAAATGATACCATCTCCTTTCCTAAGTGTGACCTGTTTCAATCTTGCAAATGTTGCTAGTATTGATCTATACCTGACTTGGAGATAATAAGGCTTTGCAGCCAAACCTGTGGGATTCTGAAAGCTGCCTGCAAAGTTTGATCTTCAGCTGAAGTTAAGTGGGTTCTGCCTGTGCTTCTGTTTCTCCCAAGTGCTTTTGTCAATTTCTGCTTTAAGATATATTCAGTGCTTTTAAGAAGTGCCTTTAGTTTATTGGTACTTTATTCCTAATTATATGACCAAGCTATATACCTTTGCTTTTAAAGCACATTTATTGGCATCCTGTCAGGCAGTACATTGATATTTATACTTAAATTGTTTGGTTTTATGTATGACTTGGCCTTGACTCCTGTTATCTAGAAGTATTGATTCTTTCTGAACCCGGTTTGCTCTGCAGTCTTCAGATACAAGCTTGTTAACTGACCCATATCTTAGATCAACAACTTTGACAGAGTTTGCCTTAGGGGAAAAAGAAGGATGTTACAAACCCCATTGTCCTGGTTTAGGGCAAATTTGGGAGGAAACCTCCAAATGGGGGTTCCTCGGGAGAGAAAAACCTAAATGGCCCCTCCCCCAGTTGGTCCGGGAAAAGAACTTCCTCAGAGAAAAGTGGAAAAAACTATTTATTTAACAAACAAGCTGCCCACAAGCATAGGAATGAATAATATGAAACAATAAAACCTCTCGCTGGTCCGAAAAGAGATGGCAAACTGAGGGAAGTCCTTGCCGTGTGTTAGCTCAGCTCTTTCAGTCTCTGATCAGTCTGGGTCCCCTTCGGCGCTGGAAAATCCTCAGATCCAGGCCCGGGGTGGGCCACAGGTGCAGTTCCTGGTGCTCCCCTGGGTTTTCAGTCCCGAACAGATTTAAACAGTCCCAAGAAAGAAAAAAAGAAAAAAAGGAAAAAAAAAACAGTCCAGGAAACTTTTTTCTGCCTCAGCTAGCTAGACTAACTCCAAAGCGAAGAAAAAACTCCTGCTGCTGTCCGTGCATCCGATGAACACACACCCCCCCAAGGACGAAGGAGTAGGAGTGAAAAATGTTTTCCCCAAAACAAACTGCGCGCGTCTTCTTCTCTGCTCCTCTCAGAACCAGTCTTAAAGGTACAGAACACACACACAGCACAGCACAGACAGAACAGACGATTGGTGATACAGGCATCATAGTCACCCCAGGACATTCCACCCCTTATCACCATATCGTCAACCTACCAAAATTAATTAATTCCAACTCTACAAACATATACATTATACATACATATATTTCTATAAGAACAATATACAGACAATGGCAGTGACATTCAACAAAAGGTGATATTTTACACATGGTTCTCATCCAACAATCAGATCTCCCTGAGGTACACATCGTGTTGTTCCATCTTTCTGCATTATCCACCATGTACAACCTGGTCCCTGAGCAAAGACAATCCCACGGATGGGTTTGTCTGTACTTGAGGCAGAATTGATCCAAACTTTCTTCCCTAATAAACTTCTTACATGTACTACAGGGACTTTATCTCCATCTACTGTATCAAGAAGTTCAGACTGGGCAGGGCCTGCTCTGTTGGTGGAACCTCGAGTGTTAACTAACCAGGTGGCCTTTGCCAGATGCTGCTCCCAGTTCTTGAAAGATCCCCCACCCAATGCTTTCAAGGTGGTTTTTAATAGTCCATTGAATCTTTCCACTTTCCCAGCAGCTGGTGCATGGTAGGGGATATGGTACACCCATTCAATGCCATGTTCCCTAGCCCAGGTGTTGATAAGGCTATTCTTGAAATGAGTCCCATTGTCTGACTCAATCCTCTCAGGGGTACCATGCCTCCAAAGGACTTGCTTTTCAAGACCTAGAATAGTGTTACGGGCCGTAGCATGAGGCACAGCATAGGTCTCCAGCCACCCCGTGGTGGCTTCCACCATTGTGAGCACGTATCGCTTGCCTTGACGTGTCTGGGGTAGTGTGATATAATCAATCTGCCAGGCCTCCCCATATCTATATTTTGACCACCGCCCACCATACCATAGGGGCTTCACCCTCTTGGCTTGTTTGATGGCAGCACATGTTTCACAGTCATGGATAACCTGAGAAATACTGTCCATGGTTAGATCCACCCCTCGGTCTCGTGCCCACTTATAGGTGGCATCTCTGCCCTGATGACCTGAGGCATCATGAGCCCATCGAGCTAGGAACAACTCCCCCTTGTGTTGCCAATCTAAATCTATCTTTGACACCTCTATCTTTGCGGCTTGATCTACCTGCTCATTGTTCCAGTGCTCCTCAGTAGCTCTACTCTTGGGGACATGGGCATCTACATGACGGACTTTTACAGGTAGCTTCTCTACCCGAGTGGCAATGTCTTTCCACTCTTCAGCAGCCCAAATTGGTTTTCCTCTACGCTGCCAATTAGCCTTTTTCCACTTCTTCAACCATCCCCATAGAGCATTGGCTACCATCCATGAATCAGTATAGAGGTAGAGCTTTGGCCACTTCTCTCTTTCAGCAATGTCCAGGGCCAATTGAACAGCTTTGAGTTCAGCGAATTGGCTCGATCCACCTTCTCCTTCTGTAGCTTGTGCGACCTGTCGCATGGGGCTCCATACGGCTGCTTTCCACTTCCGGTTCATCCCCACAATGCGACAGGAACCGTCAGTGAAAAGAGCGTAGCGTGTTTCTTCTGCTGGCAGTTGGTTGTACGGTGGAGCTTCTTCAGCACGTGTCACTTGTTCTGACTCCTCTTCATCTGTGAGATTAAAGTTTTCACCTTCAGGCCAATTTGTAATTATCTCCAAAATCCCAGGGCGATTCAGTTTTCCGATACGGGCGCGCTGTGTGATGAGAGCAATCCACTTACTCCATGTAGCATTGGTGGCATGGTGGATAGAGGGAACCTCTGCTTTAAACATCCACCCCAGTACTGGTAGTCGGGGTGCCAGGAAAAGTTGTGTTTCAGTCCCTATTACCTCTGAGGCAGCTTGGACTCCTTCATAGGCTGCTAAAATTTCCTTTTCTGTTGGAGTGTAGTTGGCTTCAGACCCTCTGTAGCTTCGGCTCCAGAATCCCAGTGGCCGGCCTCGAGTTTCCCCAGGCACCTTCTGCCAAAGGCTCCAGGACAGACCATGGCTCCCGGCTGCAGAGTAGAGCACATTCTTCACATCTGGTCCTGTTCTGACTGGGCCAAGGGCCACTGCATGAGCAATCTCCTGCTTAATCTGGGCAAAGGCATGTTGCTGTTCAGGGCCCCAGTGGAAAGTGCTCTTCTTGCGGGTGACTAGGTAGAGAGGGCTCACAATCTGGCTATACTCAGGGATATGCATTCTCCAAAAACCTATGGCGCCTAGGAAAGCTTGTGTTTCCTTCTTGTTGGTTGGTGGAGACATTGCTGTGATCTTGTTGATGACATCAGTGGGAATCTGACGCCGTCCATCTTCCCACTTAATTCCCAGAAACTGGATCTCTCGAGCAGGTCCCTTAACCTTGCTCTTCTTGATAGCAAATCCAGCTTTCAGCAGAATCTGGATGATCTTCTCTCCTTTCTCAAACACTTCAGCTGCAGTATTTCCCCACACAATGATGTCATCGATGTACTGCAGATGTTCCGGAGCCTCACCCTTTTCCAGTGCAGTCTGAATCAGTCCATGGCAGATAGTAGGACTGTGCTTCCACCCCTGGGGCAGTCGGTTCCAGGTGTACTGCACACCCCTCCAGGTAAAGGCAAACTGAGGCCTGCATTCTGCTGCCAAAGGAATGGAGAAAAATGCATTGGCAATGTCAATAGTGGCGTACCACTTTGCTGCCTTGGACTCTAGCTCGTACTGGAGCTCCAACATGTCCGGTACTGCAGCACTCAGCGGTGGAGTCACTTCATTCAATGCACGATAGTCCACAGTCAATCTCCATTCTCCTTCAGATTTGCGCACAGGCCAGATGGGGCTGTTGAAGGGTGAGTGGGTTTTGCTGACCACCCCTTGGCTCTCCAGCTCACGGATCATCTTGTGGATGGGGATCACAGCATCTCGAGCTGTTCTGTACTGTCGGCGATGCACTGTTGAAGTGGCAATTGGCACTCGTTGCTCTTCCCCCTTCAGAAGTCCTACAGCAGATGGGTTCTCTGATAGTCCAGGCAAGGTGTTCAATTGCTTAACACCCTCTGCCACTACAGCTGCTATCCCAAACGCCCACCTGAGTCCCTTTGGGTCTTTGAAATACCCATCTCGGAGGTAGTCTATGCCCAGAATGCGTGGGGCCTCTGGGCCAGTCACAATAGGGTGCCTCTTCCACTCCTTTCCAGTTAGACTAACATCAGCTTCCACCAAAGTAAAATCTTGTGATCCTCCTGTCACACCAGCAATAGAAACAGATTCTTCCCCCACATGGTTGGATGGGAGTAATGTGCACTGCGAACCAGTGTCAACCAAAGCCTTATATTTTCGTGGTTCTAATGTGCCAGGCCAACGAATCCACACCATCCAAAAAATACGGTTTTCCCCAACCTCTTCCTGGCTAGAGGCTAGGCCCCTCTAAGCCTGGTCATCCGTCTTTCCCTGAGTAACTGGAGCTACTTCCTTCTTAGTGGAATTTCCTCGCTGAGTCTTGCAGTTCAACAATTCGCGCAGCCGTTGTGTCAGATCATCAGTAGATTTCCCATCCCATCTCCTCATGTCTTCTCCACAATCACGCAGGAGGGACCACAGCTTACTTCGTGAGATGCCCCCTTCCTCTCTGTCTGGGGAACGTCTGCGTTTGGTGCCAGAACCTTTGACCTGTACTGCTGAGATTTGGAGAAAGCCGTCTTTCATCTCCTTAATCTCATCTCTGAGTGTATGGTGATTCTCCTCTATTTTGTCTTCTAATTTCTGCAGACGGGTTTCTACAGCTGCGATTCTGGCATGTGTAGGGCCATGCACAGCATCTGCATATGCTCGAAGTTTCCTTGCCATATCCAGCACGCTCTCCCTTGTGTCATCCCGCTTCATTATTGCTAAGGCGGAAGAGTATTCTTGTGGCCCAAGCCGTACAAGTTTTCGCCACATCACGGGTGTACATGGTACCAAGTCTGGGTTCCTAGTGTTTAGGACATCTGAGAAGATAATCTCTGCCACTGCCATTTCTCTCAAGCGTTGAATCCCTTGTTCTATGGTCTTCCACTGGGTTTGCTGCATATAGAGATCATCTGCACACAGATATCTTTGTGCCACACTTCCCAGGACCCGTTCCCAGAGACTGCGAGGGGTAGCCTCCCTCATCATTTCTTGGTCGATAACTGGATCATGTGACAAGGATCCCAGATGCCTCGCTTCAGTGCCATCCAGCATTGTAGCCTCGCCTGCAGCATCCCAAAGACGGACTAACCAACTAATTATAGATTCATCCGATCGCCGAGTGTAATCCTTTCTCAGGCCTCGAAGGTCCTTCAGGGAAAAGGACTCAGTAGTGGCTCCTGATCTTGTGCCAGCTGGTTGGGCATTTGTTGTTGTGTTAGCTTGGTCAGTATCTGATTGGGTGTCGTCAGGAGTCCTCGAGGGTCCTTCATCTGCATCGTCATCATCCACTGGTCGATCTGTTTTGTGTTTCTTCTTTGCTCCGGCAGCGACTGCCAGTGTCTTAGACTCACTGTCTGGTTTAGCAGCTGCCTTAGGCTCTCTATCTGGTGTAGCTGCTGACTTAGGCTCACTGCCCGGTTCAGCTGCTGTCTGAGTGACTGGGGTAGCTGCTAATTTATCTCCCTGCCCCCCTGCCTCCATCTGCTGCCCTACAGTATCCAGCAGTGTGCGATAAGCGTATGCCAAGGCCCAGCTTATCGCAACAATCCTTTTGTCCTTGGAATCTTCCTGGCACTTTTCTCTCAAGTATTTCCCCACCACAGCTGGGTTCTGAATGTGTTCACATGGAAAGTCCCAGGCTATAGGGTCAGAAAATTCCTTCAGGGTTTGGCCTATGTCCTCCCATTCTCCACACCACTCAGGGTTTTTTACACCTGGGCCTGCTTCAGGGCCTACTTCTGGGTCGGGGGTCTTATCAGCCCCTCTGGAAATCTCAGACCTCATTCTAGAAAGACTGCAAACCACATAGAGGAAGCTCACCAGATGAAATACCAGGAAGGTGGTATCTTTAACACTCAGGGGACACTGAACATTCCCCAAAAGTGATGTAACCGATTCAAAAGATAAGAGGGACAGGCAAGACTGAAAAACTTCATCCCCTCTTCCTCCTCTAACAAAGCGGGTGCAATTATTCATAAATTCCCAAAACATGCTGCTGGAGCTAGGACGCAGGGTAGGACGAAAAAACCATAAGCTAAACATTCCTGGCATAAACTCCAGTGCCTGTATAAACTTCCTATAAATCATGATCACTGAGCCAATCAGAATAGCAATCCTAATCTGTGCACCTCTAGTGTAAAAGCTATGTGTTAGGGACAACACTGGGGCTAATTCTGAATAAGAAAACAAGCCTAGAGACCAAAAGGGTATTAAAACCTCAAAGAAACCTAGGGAACAGAAATACAGCAAGGACTCCATTCCAAGAGACATTAGGAATTCAAGGAACAACATGGCTACTGACTACTTTATCCCCACACCAAGTACAACCAAAATGCAATCAATAATCAATACAAGTTTTTTCCACTCTCTCGAGCCCCACGTTGGGCGCCAAATAATAAATGTATGTCCTGGTTTAGGGCAAATTTGGGAGGAAACCTCCAAATGGGGGTTCCTCGGGAGAGAAAAACCTAAATGGCCCCTCCCCCAGTTGGTCCGGGAAAAGAACTTCCTCAGAGAAAAGTGGAAAAAACTATTTATTTAACAAACAAGCTGCCCACAAGCATAGGAATGAATAATATGAAACAATAAAACCTCTTGCTGGTCTGAAAAGAGATGGCAAACTGAGGGAAGTCCTTGCCGTGTGTTAGCTCAGCTCTTTCAGTCTCTGATCAGTCTGGGTCCCCTTCGGCGCTGGAAAATCCTCAGATCCAGGCCCGGGGTGGGCCACAGGTGCAGTTCCTGGTGCTCCCCTGGGTTTTCAGTCCCGAACAGATTTAAACAGTCCCAAGAAAGAAAAAAAAGAAAAAAAAAGAAAAAAAAACAGTCCAGGAAACTTTTTTCTGCCTCAGCTAGCTAGACTAACTCCAAAGCGAAGAAAAAACTCCTGCTGCTGTCCGTGCATCCGATGAACACACACCCCCCCAAGGACGAAGGAGTAGGAGTGAAAAATGTTTTCCCCAAAACAAACTGCGCGCGTCTTCTTCTCTGCTCCTCTCAGAACCAGTCTTAAAGGTACAGAACACACACACAGCACAGCACAGACAGAACAGACGATTGGTGATACAGGCATCATAGTCACCCCAGGACACCCATGTGTTGAATATTGTGCCTTTGTGGCTTACAGAAGCCTTGGTGGTAGAACTACCTGTTCCTGAATTGCTACAAAAATAGCTCAGTTCACTGACTTACAATGAGCTGTATTTAAACAAAAAACAAATCTCTACATTACTTTGGATAATTGCAATATGTTTCCTTGTATTGTTACTGCATTACTAGTTGAGGAGCATACCAGTAATCAAACAATATCAGATCAAGTAGCTCAGTAGTTCTATCTTTGATTGAAGGTTTTGCACTACAGTCACCCTATTTGAGTTCCCCCAGTAGGACCTGACCCTGAGATTAACTCATTTGGTTAGAGCATGGTGGTCAAGGGCCCAATTCCCTTATGGGCCATTCACTTTAGAGATGGACCAGATCATCCTTCTGGGTCCATTCCAACTCAGGCTATTCTGTGAATAGAAAATCTGTATTTCTTTTGCTAAGATTATTTGATTGAGGACTTTTTCCTTGCAAATTAGGCAGATAATAAAGGGCATAAGAAACATAGACACATAGACCTGACAGAAAAACATAAGACCAGGACAAAATCAAAACCTCATCAGTCACACTAAGTTACTGATGGGCTACGAAGAAATCACAGGCAAACTGAGCATTTCTGACCAGGAAGGTCGAAAACGTGAAGTCTGGGATTCTGGAGGTTGGAGGGTGGTGTCCAGTGGAACTACACGAACGGATGAAGGAATGAAAGTCATGAAGGGTCCTATACCTGGACAATGGCAATCCCAGACATGGCTGGAGGCTGGATACAGAATGAGAGAGCCCTGCAGGAGAAGGACTTGGGAGTGACTGTTGATGTAAAGCTCAACACAAGCCAGTAATGAACAAGGAAGAACATGAGAAACAAGGAGCAAGAGTGGACTATTTAACTGGCTAGCATTAGAACACCCAACCAGTATTTAAGGTATATATCTTTTACTGTTCTGTTTTAGAAAAAACGTAGAGAGTTGCCACTAGAGGACAGGATGAAAAATTTACACTGAGGCATCCATATTAGAAGTAATATTCATTTGGGTGAAATTAATTTTACTTGGAAATTAAAATTTGGTATATTAAAGCTATATCTTTATGCATTTTCACAGGTTAAATATTAAGGCTGGGGAGGGATCGGGACAAGTCAATTGTGGAAAATACCCACAGAAATTTCTAGATATAGTTAATAGAGACAAACAATATAAGTTATAAATGCAATTCTTACCATGCATAATTGGGAAGGAATTCTTTGGGTACTTGGAAAAAGTCATATTTTTCTCTGTATGCATTGCAAGACTCATGGAGAGAGGTTGTCATAAGAATGAAAATAGTCTAGTCCACTCTGAAAATATGTGGAAAAAATTAAAAGTTCTGTCAGGCTCAGAACTCTCTAGCTAGCAAACTTAGGCATCTGCAGGGGCAGGCTGCACTTCTGGACAGCTAGCAGACTGTTTGATGGGGTTTCTAAACTTCCAGGTTAAGTAAGGTTTAGATTATCTGGATGCTGTCCTACTTTCCATCACATCAATTTGTAATTGAATTTCATAAATTGTCTTCAGAAGTCTTGTTCTGCATTCAAACATATAGATTGTAACACATACTGAATTTTGAACATATTTAAATGAAAATATACACTTGTTAAATGTCTTCAAGTGCCATGTGCCATGTCAGTGTGATAACAGTCTGATACAGTATGGAAATTTGGGAATGCATATAAGAATTTGAAGCAGATAAAGTGTCAGAACAGGATAGCAAGACAGCAAATAGATTGTGAAGGCTGGTTGGCAGGATTAAACAGGAAAACACGGTAAATGAACAGGAGTGAATAAAATAGTATGCTTCTAGATGTGAGAAAAATACTGGTGGCAGCCTGGTATGTGAAAATACAACAGAAGTTATTTCTGAAATACCTCTGGGATTGCAGACAAAGAGGGTATTATCTTAGAAATATCATACCGTTATGTTATGATGAGGTAAAATATTTAAGAGAAGAAAACTAAGTAATTAGAGTCATATAGCTAAGTTTAGAATAAAATTCCAGTTTTTCCTTTTAATAAGAAAATATCAAGAAAATGACTGTCACATCACTTTACACAGTCGTGTAATATGCCAACCTCTGATTTTCATCTGAGTTCTCCAAAATAGTTCTTGTTGCAAGTAAACCTTCCAAAAGAATTTGCATACACCTTTATTCAAAGCTTATCTTTGTACTAGGGGATGATTTTATTTGGAAAATAGAATCGCTGGGCTTAAATAACTAGACCACAATGGCAGTATAATCTACAAAATATAAGCAAAAATTCACTATGTGAGCCAAGAATGATGAAGCCTTCCCCCTATTTACATTTTAGAACGTGACGGCAAGACTGCAGTTATGTACTGAGAAAACTGCATCTATGATTGCATAAAATTACACAAAGAACAAGGTTTTCATCAGTAGAAGCTATGCTTAGTGGAAGGGTTTCTCGTATGGATTGGATTTTGCATCAGGTTGTGCAAGGACCGTGTTTTCTTATTACCTATGTAGAAGGAGAAACCTCATAGAATGAACTAACTCAAAACCATCTACATCTGTCCGTGGGTCTGCTGACTATGCTGTTGATGTTGGGTCTGTTGTAACAAAGTTTTTTCTTCCTTTATTTAAATCTTGATGCTGGCAGAATGAAAACTGGAAGACTAGCATTATGATCCTGAAAACAAGAAAAATCTATGTATCTATGTATCTATGTATCTATGTATCTATGTATCTATGTATCTATCTATCTGTTTATCTATCTATCTATCTATCTATCTATCTATCTATCTATCTATCTATCTATCTATTTCTACCTGTCCAAGTCATGGATCTTTGGATCTTCCTCCAAAGCCTTGCACAAGCAAGTTTGTGAACTGGTAAGTAGCTATTGGCATAGAAGGGACACTCCCCCCACAACAGGGATTAAAAAGCAGTGAAAGCAATGTCCTATTATTTATGACATTCAAATCACAAACATTATGCAATTGAGATATATGCTTAGTATTTTTGCCTGTTTCTGGTTTAGGTTGCTCCTTTCTGCTAGCTAAAGGAAGAATATGTTCACTGACATTTAAAAAAAATATGCCAGATTTTTATTATTCATACTTATTGTTAAAATCTATTTTATGGGGGTTTGAACCTAAAATATCTCTTTCTGAGTAAGTAGTTTTGAATTGCACACAAAAAAGATGCCTGTAAAAATAAGGAGAGAAGGCTCTTCTGAATAAATGTTATTTTAAAAACAAACAAACAACAAAAAAAAAACAAACCCTGAAGCATTCCTTGATGCCCAAAGGAATGTTTGTAATACTACAGAGATTAGAAACACCAGATGATGCACTTGAAGTTTCTGCAAAGAAACAACTAAGCTGACTTTCTCTACAACAAAAACTTGATGAAAATTTGGTATGAGAAGTTGAGACTTAAGCTTCATAATAAAAAGCAAGTTTATAATTTTTAAATATCTTTCCTAGTTTGCAACCTGTGTCTTGACCTTTGTTATTTCAACAAACCCAATTTAAAATTATCTTGTTTGTAAAAGAAATTAAGGGTACTGATTTGATTTTGAATACATGTTTTAATAAAATATAAAAAGAGCAGAGGTCAGACCTCACTGCTAAGGGCAAATTCTGTTATAATAAAATTAATAACCACATTGATTTTAGTGGTGAAGGATCAACTACAGTTGACTAACATGACATTATTATATTTTCACCTACTTTTAGATATAAACCATCTTTTAGATTTAAAACAATCTTTTAGATCTGTATCTGGAAATAAAAGAATAAAGTATGTCAAGTATATACTGACATATTGTATACAGAATGAAGTGTTAGTCTACAGAAGAAAGCTTGTCAACACTACAAAAGCAATGCAGGTCTAGTCACCCCCTCCCCAGGTAGGTTCCTAGCACATTTATGCAGGAAAATGATTTTGACTCACTTTATGTTGCAGATAAAGTGGAAAACTATTAAGTAAGAAAATGAGGACTTTTCTTGATTTGCAAAATGTAGTAAAGTATGATCTTTTAAAGACTGAAGGGCTAAATTGTGCTGAAGGTGCAGGATAAGTAAAATGACCTTTGATGGAATGGGAGAACAATGGTATCAACAGAAATGGATCATTTCCTAAGATGATGTGAGCTGGTAACTGCAGGTGAATTTCTGGTCCCAATCAAAAAATTACTGATTCAGTTAAGCCCAAATTTCATCCAGTGGTGTTCCCCTCAAGTATTTGTAAATGTTCTGTCTCTCAGGCAGAGACAAGATTTTTAGCCTCTAGACTGAGTCATTATTTTGGGATGTGGTACTACTCTATATTTAGACTATGTAAAGGGGGAAAGATGTAAGAGTCTTTGGGCAATTATTGGTACAGCTGCAGACACTCTGCCACTGCAGACTCAAGGCTAGCTATAACAGAGTTTTCAATCCTTTTTAAGTTCCTTTTCAGCCCAGTGAGTTTTCATGTACAGAGATACTGTAGGTGTGTTGTAGCATCATATAACACGGCACATTGGAGCTTTCTAAAACTACTATATACTAAAATTCTTTGAACACTTTGGTCTGAAATTTAGAAGTAACTTTTTGCCACTGTGCTACAAACTACCCAGATGAGTAGATAAATTGCTATGAGCTGTTCAAATACTTAAATTTAATTGACAAGATAGATTGTCAGTGAGAGGAAATATCCTAAATACAGGGAAATATAATGTATTTTTATTACTTAACCCTGTGCGGTCATTTATTTGAGGCATAAAAATGTTTGTGGGACAAGTAATGACTATAACATTTTGAAGCAAGGCATTTTCAAGATGAGAGAAAATAAAAGGTGTCATCAAAAAAGGAGAAACAAAACAATGGCATATAAAATATGGAAAGAAAATGTTGAGAAATTAACAATCCAAAATAAATTAAGAAATTATAAAGAGAAGATATTATGTATAGGATCACTCAGTATTTCGCATTTACTGATTGCTTCTATGTCAACAATAGATAGGGTCTAATTTTCACATTTGAATTCCAGGTGATACAATTTTCCCTCAACCCAGAGCTGATCTATACATCATGTGTCTCCTTTACTTATACTCAGACTTTTTGCCACATTCTCAGCCCCTTGATCATTCCTTCCAGAGCTTGCTCAATATAGTTCAGGGCAATCATTAAACGAATGACAGAGTTACTGCCTTTAGCAGAGCATCTTTCATACCAAATAACGTTGAAGTACCCTCCAAACAGGCTTAGAGGTTTGAAATTACAATACAGTTCAGCCTTCTGGGGTTGGTGAGAAATAACAGGTAAGTTTAAGTAGGAGGAACAATGTATTTCCTTTGCAGCCAGGTATCCTCATGATATGCTCACCTTTACACTAATAGGAAAATTTGCACCTGTGCCAGCCAGTGTGCAGTGGTGTGTAGGAAGCATTCCAGGAACTGATCTCTCAAGTCCTACAGACTGAGCAGGTAGCTCTGGTAAGATACTCCAGCTTCTGTGGACAGATGTCTTTATTGTGCCCTGCCATGGTGATTAGTGCAGGTGATGTCCAGGCCAGCTGAACAAACAGGTGCTTATTCACACCTTGCTCAGCCATAAGGGCTTTGACTTTGAAATAGAGGAATTACTCTGTGCTTCTGATACCATAAAAAAATCACAAAAAGAGAGGAAAAATATAGCTGCAGAAACATTAGCTACTGGGTCTCAGCACAACCTGTGTCATGGAGAAACTGCCCAAATAGATCTGAACTCCTTTTTTTTTTTTTTTTTTTTTTTTTTTTNTAGCAAGACATTTATAGCTAATCTGCAAAACAATTAAAATATGAACTGACAATATCTGCTGACACTAAGATATTCAGCATAGTATAAATGGTCACTGTAAAGAATTGTGGAAAGATTACACAAACAATCAAATGACAGCTACAATTAAATATAAATAAATGGGCTAAATGTGGAAAAGCTTTACTGCTATGATGTACACAGTAATGGGCAAGTCAAATACTAGGAATGACTAACAAAATAAAAGAAAGTAGAAAATCATTAATGGGAAAGGTACAAAGAAGTGCAGGAAGGACATCTGTAACTGTAGCGATGAATGGTCTTCAGTCTGCAGAACAGAGGATGGAGAGGATCATGGGTAACAGTTTTTACAAGGAGTTTGAAGAAATCAGCCTCAGCTGTTTATTGTCTTGTTCAGTTCATTTTAAGGAGCTCCACTAGAACTATAGACAAAACACAAACTTCTTTCTATGTAGTTAAGTTGGAATTTCTTTACAACGGGATGCTGCAGAGGCCAAATGATTTCACGAGATCAAAAAACACAGTAAATTTGTGTCAGAAACACCCTACTGATGGTTATTAACTACCACAAATCCCTCTGTGGCTCAAAAAGCTGCAGAACATTAAATCACAGGAAGTGAAGTGAAGTGAGTATCTTGGGGACTGTAGTATTGCACTGCTCATATTTGCTTTTCTAACTGTTTTATTACTAGCACATGTTGGAATAGGTTGACCTTTGATTTGACCCATTATAGTCCCATTATGGTCTCTATTACTTTTATCACCTGGAGATCAAGGGCTTTCCATAGTAACAGAGAAACAATAAGGATTTGGTCAGTAAGGAGAGCTCAGGCTATACTGTGATGACAAATTGAAATCACATCAGAAGAAATTAAAGTATGTTGTTCTATTTTTAAACAGTCCTTAAGCATAAACCTCTCAGACTCTGCAAAGTTGAAATCTAATTCAGACAAAAAAGTTTTTATTATATCTGTTATACTCTTCCTGAATTTCTGTAGTTATTAAAACTTGAATAGACTGGCATATTAAAAAAAAAAAAAGAAGTCCACCTGTCGGTATGCTTTCAAAAAACATTTCCTAATGGATACTTTAATGGCCAACAGCATAGGGAGAATGGAATACATCATGATACAATGAACTAAACATTAAGAAGATGAAGAACAAATCCTCTCTCAGTCCAGTACAGGTACTGAGCTGGCTGTCTGTCACCCATGCAGAATCATTGAGGACCAGGCACGTGGTAGCAACTGTGGCTCACAGGGGTCCCACATTGGAGCAGGCTGTTCCTGAAAGGATGACCCCATGGGAAGGACGCATGCTGGACCAGGATGAGCTGGAACAGGGTAACCACACTTTGGGGAATTCAGTCTTTATTTCCCAGGGTGAAATGACTTGGATCATATTTCTTTACTTCTAGATAAAATCTATGCAGCTATTGGAGCCATTCTAGTGTGATTTTCACTCCACTTTTCATAGGATCATATTATGGTTGTGCAAGAAATCCCTAGTTAAATACTTGGAGCACTGAGAAGGTGTAACAGTGAAGTATCACTCTGGAAATAAGTGTGAAAATCCCAAACTTTCCATTATTCCCATTGTGTAAGGTGCCCATGTGACTTTTTAATTTAATTCTTGCTATCCACAGCTAAGAAACATGTGAGTGTGTAGGTGTGCACTATATCACAGCAAGGCTGATTCATCTAAAACAGTCAAAGGAGAGTTATGAGCTTTTGGTCTGCATCTTTGCCAAGAAATCTAATTAAAATGAAGAATTATATGAATGCTGAGGCAGGAGCTGGACTTGTCAAGCACACAATTCTGCAGCCTCAGCAGTTAAATGTGGGTGCAAGGAACTTTTCTATTACTGATTGTATATAGTTGTAGGGTTTTTATCTTCCTGGTAAAATAATAAAACATTTTTAAAATTAACTTGAGTGCTATTAATAATGCTACAACTAAAAACATAAAAGAAAATTAAATACTGAAATTAAACATTTCTTTTTGTATTACTGATATTTTATGCATGCAAATATTGATTTAAAAAGCAGACTGGGCAATACTTTTATTTTAATTATTCAGACATAGATTGCAAATAAACTTAGACATTATTAGGAAACTCTAAGATGGATTTTTAGTCATTGTATTAGCCAATGCACAGTGGGTATCAAGAAAGTAGTGATTACGAAGTATGAAAAAGTTACAATGCTATGAAACAACACATAGGGGTTTAAAGAACAGTGAGATATTATAGCATGCCCCATTGTACTTTGAACATTGTTTTTCTATAGTAGGCATGTTGATTAAATAATTGACTGGAAAGAGAAAAGAAATGTATCCGACACTATCTTAAAATGTTCCTTACTGGCAGCTATGACCTATCCTTTAATATTACTCCATGCAGCAGCTATGAAATGGTTGAGTGCAAAGTAGCAGTGCTAGAAAAATCTATAAATGTAAGGCCAAATTGAAAATTAGGCCAAAGCAAAGACTGCTCTGGGAGGTTATAAGAGAAGGATAGATTTCCCAATACAAGTTTTTAAAAATTGATATTTTATCGAATTTGGCCACTTGACCTCATCAAAATGGTGTTTATTTTGGAGATAAGCAATACTAAGTCATAGAGCAGGCCCTCTGTGTATGGAAAAGGTTTGTAAAGCATTGTCAAAACTGCTAAGTGAAATAAAAGTCTTTTCCTAGAGCTATGAAAATGTGTGTGTTGATAAAACTCATCTCTCAGGATGATACAAAATTTTGTTCACAATCTTTAGGAATTTAAACCTGACAAGGAACAGGGCCATTTTATAGCTGAAATGTGATATGTTTCTCTGAGGATGCTTTGGCTCTCTCAGTCATTCTGTGTGTTGAGGGAAAGGGAGGGGTGTGACACCTGGAAGTACTTAGTCCAAGGTGCTTTAACTAGAAACTGCAGCATCTCAGAACAGGACACCAAAGAATTCAGCAGATTAAAGAAACAAAGGACTATGAATACTTTCTCTGACTATTAGCAGTAAGTGATGCTGCATCTTCAATGAGTTTATTATTTGTGACACTATGTTTAAGACTTTTCAATCTACAGGAGGAACAAGAATTAAAATATTTGAACAAAAAGAAATAAAATTCATGGTATGTTTCCCTTACTTAGAGAATGACTCAAAATTATAAAGCATTTCAATTTTATTCCAGAAACATTACTGTAAAAGATTCAGCAATAATATTTATTCCTACAATGGTATAAACCTGTAAAATTCTTCTTATTGAAGTAAGTGCCTAGTTTTGCAGTATTGCAATGACACATAGAAAATCCTTTTATCAGCCAATCAATCCTCCGGTCTTTTTCCATACAGTGCAAATATTTGACGTTCATAGAATTTTTGTTTAAGTAACACAGGATTGCACTGCATTTCATTGACTGTTTCATGTAAAAAGAAGTTAAAGAGATGTCAAATAGTGATACAAACGGAAATCTCCTAAGACAGGTCTCTGTAACTGACCGAAGATATTGATCAATGTAATCTGAAGCGCAGATCAAATATTGTATGGATTTAATAGTAATATTAAATTAACAATGCACAAAACAAGTTCAACATCAGTTTGACGATAACCGTATTTAATTTTCATGTATATTGGGTAACATCTTCAGTATTCTTTATTGCTCATAATGTAAATACTGCATTCTTACAGAAAGAATTTTTAACAGACATTTTTTCTGTTCTACCATTACCAGATCAATTTGTATAGAGTACAGCACCCAGTTTGTCAGCGTTTTTTTTCTACTGATAAACTTTTTAGTTCAAGGAAATCATTGAAAACATTCATGCTTGAAATCAGGGTATAAACTGCAACTAGATATCTTAAAGAACCATAATAAATCACCATATTATTTGTATAAATCTCCACTAATTATCTGATATGTAAAGATGACAAGTCATTCATACAGTTTTGAAATAAAACTGAGTTCATTCAAGGGCTTATAAAATGAGTAATTGTTATTTATAGTATCAAAGTCATTATAGTAGTATTTCATCTACACATTTTTAGACTACAGCTTCACTGTCAAAAATGTAAAACAAAATATAAGTAAACTCTTACAAAATGAGCTAATATTAGCACTTTTTTACTATTTATTATTCAATTTGTTATTCATTATTTCTCTGATTAGAAAGAAAGTGTTAAGTGAATTATTTAACTGTGTACTTGTTTGGAAGCTGTTATACCTCAGGAGTGACTAAAATCAGTGCAGGTGATATCTGTAAGAATTGATGAGAAAATGTTAAGCACTACAAAGCAGAAGGCATTGACAAGGAAGTGAGAGGAAAAATCAATGGATCTGTCTCTGCTCTGATTTACACCCTCTGCAAACACATAATGGTGGATTTCAATGGTTATAAATCATTATGTCTCTTTCAGAACCAATGGAAAGATCCGTGTTTAGGCCATCTGAAGCTCTGTCCAATATCTGAAGTAGATGTTGCCAAGAACTAGGAGACAAAGATGAATTTGGCCCTGTCTGATCTACTGAGGGGCTTGGACGTTAATGAAAGTACTGTCTAAAATAAAGTCTGTGTTTACTTTTACTCATTTTCACTGATAACCATCAGTGGATATATATGTAAGGCCTGTCTTTTTCTCTCACTCATTTAATATTACCTTATTTGTGATCTCTAGAACAGTCAGTTAAAGTAGAAATATGTATTAATTGCTTTATTCCATTTGCTCACAGGCTATGCCATTTCTGCTCTGTCAGCACTCTCATTCAATATATACCAGCCAACACATGCCATCCTCTTTCTTAAAAACTGGAAGGACTACAAATAAAAGGAAAATAAAATGTTATTACTATGGGATGGTAATATGGAACTGTTCTCATCAATAACAGACATAGTCTCTTGGTATCTTTTATATACTTTCCCTAACTCTGCAACAAAAGTTTATCAAAAGCTTGTAAGTAGCATTTTTTGGTGGCAATAGCATTTTATGTTCTGATGCCCTCTTCTAAAGACAAGTATTTATCTTGGGCAGATTAAAGGCCAGATAAACAAGCAGAATTTATGGGCTGCTACTAGTTTTGGAGTGTCCAGAAAAAAAGTCCTGAACTGCACTAAGAAGAGAACAGCAAGAGAAAATACAGGTGTAACAAATAGCAAAAGAGTAAAGGTAGCTGGCCAAGCCTTACTAAATTAAGATGACAACAACATGAGAAATGGCAGAAATGAAAAACTATGTATAAAAAGAGGCATTACCTTACAGAACTGCTGACCAAGGTGGAATTTTCCAGGGCAACTGCATCATGAATAAAAAGAAGGTGTAAAAAGTCAGCAAAACTGAGATCCCTGGGGAAAGAGTAAATAAGAATAGCTTATGGTAAAGATGAAGAAACCGGACTGTGAAAAGAGCTGTAGAAAAGGGTAATAAATCATGTCATTGGGGAATGATCAGGAACATATCACCCAGCTCGATGCTTCATCACCATGATTGAGAGCAAGACACTGGAACCACTCTTTCCACTCTAATTATATATGACTTAACTCCAAGACCATGAGGGACATGAGTCAACTCTCCCTATCATGAGTGAGGGAACATCAGGATATCATCAACCAGCAGATGCCTGGAGAGTTTAACTTATCAAGGCCTTTCCCTCTCTTTAACATCGGAACTGAGTGCCACGTTGCAATGCTTTTTTACAGCTTAATATATATTTATGGAATATATATTCTATAAATACAAATATTTAAATATTTAGGCAATAGCTTAAACTGTACAGTTGAAGAATTCCACCCTTTCTACCATTTTTGGGCTGCTTTTACTCTGGGGACAGTGTTTATCCCTAATGCAAGAGCAGTAATTGAAACCTTTTAATAAGTATAAGATCTTCTTGCTTACAGGGTTTTTCTTTCAAAGGTCTCTGTATTTTGTGATGAAAATGACAGGGATCAGTGACCTGGATTCTACTTAAAGTCCTTCCCAACAATTTCTAAACCATGATAGAGACATTTTAAATATGTTGGACTGTCTTGTCCTCTAATGGAGATTATTTACATTTGGCTTTAACTAAGGTATTCTTTAATCTCAGCAATAGGTGAGGACTGAACCCACTCTTTTTGCTCTTGGTGAGAGAACCATATGTTTCAAGCAGAGTAGTTGAAGAAGAAAAGTTGGAGGAAAAACAAAGCAAACTGCATTTTAAAATGGTGTAATGATATAGGATAAAGAATTTAGGTAGTTAAATAAAACAGTTTAACTTGGAGTAAGTGAAGCTACTAGTTGAATATTACTTTTTTAACCTGTCAATTTAAAATATGCTTGTTCACACTGACATATTGTAGCATCTAAAAGAGATTTTAGATTAACAGTATGCATCTTTCATTATGCCCTCTGTAGTTAATATTTTTGAGAATTCTGCTGTATTAAAGAGCTTTATCCTTTCAAAAACATTTTCCTGAGTGTCTCTGACTCATAGCCAACACCAATGTCACACCAGTCCCCAGGGGACTCTCAGATGCATACACCCTAAACTTCTTCCCACAGAGATTAAAAATTACTGCTTAGTACTTACACTCAAGCTTTGTTCTCCATGTGAAATCTCCAGCTCACTTCCCTGCTCTTTGTGACTGTACATCAATTGATAGTCAGCAGGACTAGGTTTTCAGATTAAATAGCCATAGTATAGTATCATTAAAAATGTATAATAGCACCATAAAATATAAATATATATACATTATATATATATTATTTGTATATAATATATATAACAATAGTATCATTAAAATGATTAAAATAATTATTAAAAGTTATTAAAAGAAATAGCATCCAAATGGAGCAATTGCTGAATTGCTATCCAAGTTGAGCTACAAATAAACTTCTCTCTATAAGTACATGTTTTGCATACCGTGAAAATCATGTTTTATTGCTGCAGCTCTCCAGTATCAAGTGATATCAACTCTATAAGATACAAAAAAGAGATTATTCCTTGTTGCACATCAGACAACAGAGAGACTCTTTTATATTTTCCTAACAGTTCTTGGCACAAGAAGCTCAGAAGTTGCATACGACACATTGACTTTGGCAAACCAGAAGAGATATGAGATAAAGGATTACAATTGTTTTAGGTTCTGGGATGGAAGGAATTTCTAAGGTACTCCACTTCTAACACAGGCTGAAAGCAGGCCAAACTCTTGAGCTAGATCAGGCAGCTTAGGATATGTCTTAATGAATTTTTAAAATCTTTAATGATGTAGATTCTGTAATCTTCATAGATATATTTTTTCAAGGGCTCTAGTGCTTACAATTATTAAGACTTTTTCTTTTTCTTCTTAATACATTGCTAAAAATTCTGTTGCATCCTTTTAGTAGGCAAGTGGGATCTCACCAAACTGGAGTAGATGGGGAGAATCTGGCCACAGCTGGCCACACTGCTCTTGATTCAGCCCAGGATACAGCTGGCTTTCTGGGCTGGGAGGGCACTTTGCCTGCTCATTTCCAGCCTCTCATGCACTGCTTTCATCCACTCCAAATCCTTCTTGGCACCACATACCTGATGGAAGAATGAGTGAAACAAGAGGCACTCATTTAAGTAGGAAGAGTTGGCATGGAGCTCATGTGACATTCAAGTTAAAGGCTCAGAATTACCCTTGTTCCAAATGAAATGCTGGATTCAAAGGATGAGGTTGGTGAGGATGAGGATGTGAATCCATCATACCACCACACTGAATCTAGTGCTTTAGATTCAGCTGGAGCATCAACAGCATGTACTTTGTGTTTTGAAAATAAAACTAGTGGGTTTGAGTCCTGGTCAATACTAGAGAAACACATCAGTCATAAACCCGTGACCCTGATGTGTAAAAGATACTGCTTGAAATTTGGTTGCTGCATTTTCCTGTTACAGTCTTAGATTACTCAGTTTCACTGGGAACAGGCACATATTTTGACTTTTGAGTGTTTGCTGTCATTAAGTTTCCTTCTAGAATATTTTTCAAATTAGCAGGAACAGAACTTGCAACTTTAGTCCTTTTGAAAGAGTAGAAGTATTTGCAGAAATCAACATAATCTTACCTGGTCTGAATTGTCTTTCAGGTTCCTCCTGGAGGTAATAGGAGTCAGTATGAAGAGACTGATATTCCTGTGGCTCTGCTTAGCTATACTGATATGTTAGATATTGGCAAGGTACCCTTGATACTAAAAGGTCTAATTTATATTATCTCACGTAAATGAGTCATTGCTCAACAGTATTAAGTCCACCTTAAGAGCTTTGAATTTGTAGAGAGTGTATTCATGAAGATCGCATTACTGTGTTTTGGAAAAAAAAATCTCTTAAGAGGTTATTTCTCATCTTTGGAATAAAATCAAAATAAAGCCTGCTGCTGAAAATAAATATCACTAATAGAAGAGCCAATAGATGGCTCTTACATGTTTATAGTAAAGCCTGATTCTGAGGTTGCTTAGTGAAAATTAAATAAGTGAACCTTTGCTAAGGTGGTTTTTTGGAAGTCCTTCCTAACTTGTATTTACCTCCACAGAGTTTTGGCAGCTCAGTGAAAGGAGCAATGTATGCACCAAATGTATGTATAAGCCTGTGCTGGACAACAACATGGTGATTATCTTTGTCATGGCCGTGGGGACTGTTGCAATTGGAGGCTACTGGGCAGGAAGCAGAGATGTGAAAAAGTTAGTAACTGAATGCAGTATACCAGTTTTCACATATTTTTCACAGAAGAAAAAAATAGATGGTGTTTATGTAAGCATCACCTGGCAGCTCTGCTAGTGAGGTTAGGAGACTCTGTAGTCAGAATGGGAAAATGCTGCTGTGGTGTTTGAAAGACCCTGAGCCTTGCATTGGTTTAGTCACTGTGGGAAATCATTAGAGTATAAATTTCATGTAAATCATTTTAGGATTTTGCCATGTCAAAAGATCAAACATTTGAAAAAGTCAGAAAGAAAGTTATTACATAATAGACTTCCTGTTTGGGCTTTTGCAAAAATTCACCACAAAAATACTTTGTAAAAAAATAATAAAATTTTCTTTTACTGGTGTAGGAAAAATCAAATTGATTGGATAGCTAACATATGCTATGTTTGTTACCAATTTTTAAATGAAATTTTATGGTGACTTATCAGTAGGTGGCATTGGGAGAAGGAGGTAATTCTAATATTTATTTTGTACACATGACCTGATTTAAGAATTTCTTCTGAAGTTAGCAAATTATTCTGTGGTAGTTTTCAGGATTCAGTTGCATTTTTATGAAATGAAATCGTACTCTAGATAAGTTAACACAGCAGTTATTGGTTTTGCATTGCATTACAGCTGATATTCATACATCCATGGAAAATGTGGTGTTCCACTAACTTGAGTGGGAATCAAAGCAGGCATTGGTGTTGTGGCATGTTTTCAACCCCTTGTGTCCTTTGCTGAAGATTCAATGTCCTTGTGAATTTTGTTGCAGAAGGAATGAACTTGGAGTGCTCTCTCCTGCTCTGGATCTGTTCCTCCCCCAGCCTTCTGTTGATACAGGGTTGCCCTGACCCAGCTGCAGCACCTTGCACTTTGTCCTGTTAAAACTCATGACATTTCCACCAGCCCACTTCTTGAGCTTGTCCAGGTCCCTCTGGATGGCATTCCATCCTTCATGTGTGTCAACTGCACCACTCAGCTTGGTGTCATGTGAAAATTTGCTGAGGGATCCTTTTGCCTATGTCAGTGATGAAGATATTAAATGACACTTGTCCCAGTAAAGACCCCTGAGGGACACCACTCATCTCTGATGTCCATTGGGACCCCTAGCTATTGACCACTACCCTCTGCATACAACCACCCAAAGATGCCCCTGCCACGCCAGAGGGTTGAAACTAGATGATCTTTGAGGGTCCCTTTCACATTATAAGATTCTACGGAATAGAAAATATGCAACTAGAATAAAAGTTTGAAAGAAAATGAAAATGCTGTGAAACTGTCTTTTTGTTTCCACAACCCCTCATTGTCTGCCATTTATTTACAGTCTTCTGACATAAACTCATTAAAGCTTTAGATTGACAAAAAGAAGACAATTTTCTCTGCTTTGAGAGTCAGTGTAATCATTGCAGAAAAGATTACTTATGCAGTTTTATACATGTAGATATGAATTCATATTGAGACAATAGTTATTTTCTTGTATAACTTTGTATTGTTAGCATGAAAATTCTTAAAATAAATTAACTATAACTTTTTGGATTTTACTTTTTTTTATGTTTCAGTCACTAAGTGAAGTTTACTATAAGAAATAAAGGAAATAAACAAAGAAAAATAGTAAAATAAACAAAGAAAATAGTGAAGATTCAGGTTATTAGTAAGTGCTGTAAAAAACTTGAAAATTGTTCAAATTTCCTCTTATTTTTTTTCCAAGCAAGATACTCATCATATACATATCAGACATATAAGCTATCTGAAAAATTTCATTATTTATCCCATTATATAATTTTGTTGTTTACTCACAATCTATTAACAATTCAAATATGTTCAATCTATTAGATGTCTAAGAAAAAATTAGAGCCAAAATAAAATAATTTCTATCATTTCTGTCAGTAGGGTTATTTCTATTGTCTTCCTTTCATTTGCAGTGAAAACCTAAATAAACCTAGAGGTTTCTGAACCTTCTTGAGTCGAATTGAATCTATTCTTGAGTCAAATTGAATCTATTACAAGATGCAGCTCTACAGTACTCCATTGCTAAGGAACAAAAGAACCGCATTAAGACTTGGAGGGCTTCCTAAGGAAAAGCTGGATTAATGAAAATTATGGGTTTTTTTCCCAGACCTATGAAAAAATTAGGGGTGAATTCACTGCCTAACTTTGACAAGGGGAAAAATCAATATAAAACCATTGGCAGAAGATGGCATCCATAGTAGCTGGAACTATGGGTGGCATCACATCATTAAAAGAATCTGTACTTGAAAACACAATGCAGCCTAGTAATTTCAGGAAGACGATCAAAGTCTCTGTTTCCAGAAAAGACAATTATGCTAATTCTTCCATTTTTGGGGTGAGTGTTCGAGGCACTGTGGGACAAGAGTAGTGACCTTTTATTTAGCCTTAGCAAAGACCTACCTTTATGTAGGCCTTTGTGATCGACCCTCTCTAAGACCCTTCCCTGAGCCTTCTCCCACTCCTGCCCACAGCCCAAGAACCCATCTCAGCTCAGTTTGGGGCCATCAGCTCCCACTTGCTCCAAGGGCAGCTCTTGCAACTCCCAGAGCCCAGCTTGTAAGGATTGAGCAGAGATCCACCAGCCCTTCCTGTACCCTGATACACCCTGCCAAAATTCCACTCAGACGGCTATCTTGCCAGTTTAGGAATTTGAGTGAAAAAAGATTGTTTAGAATCACATGAAACTAATTAAATCTTAGCCTGTCAGGTTTTCTGAAAAACCAGGAGAGAAATTATTTTATCAGTCTCTGCTTAGGCTTCAACAATTAAAATAAATTATTTTTAAGGGAATACATGGACCTGTCAGTTGGAAAGTAGGGAGCTCAGAAAGTAAGGACACTCAGTTTAACAATAATGAGTTTAGTTTAACGCATGCAGATATAGACTGCATCATTTAGAGATATATCAGTATAACTAAAGAAATAATAATGCTGTAGGTACTGCTCATAATTTTCTAAGGTAAATAATTTCTTTCCTAACAAGAAATGGGAATGAGTGGGATATAGTCACGTTCCCTAGTTTCATGGGTCTTGACACCAGCTTTATACCCCAATTGTTTTTAGTTTTATTCTTGAAATCATTTAACATTACTTTAGAAAATATTGAAGTATGTTGATAAAGTTAATTGTTAATGAAGGATTTTTATTTGTATTATATTTGTTTCATATTATGCAATCCAGGAACAATAACATTGAGGTTAGATTTTTTTGAGGAAAGAACACAGAAATTAATACAATCAGAGGAGGAAAAATCAAGTCTTATCTATCAGATTTTGCTAAATTATCTTGGAAAATATCTCATTGCAGTGTTTCAGACCAACATGAATCAGGTGGTGACTTGATCTGTCTAACATGAAAATATTCAGGTTTTTGGAAAAATCTATTCTTCTGGTTTTCATGGAGTGTCAGAAACTATGAAATTATGTTTTCCACTAACTTGCAGCACATAAAAAGTACTACACAGTAAAATTTCAAGTACTTTGTCCCATGACTCGGTAAAGTTAAATGAGGCAAGGGCAGAACTCTGACAGGCCTTTACATCTCTGTCTTTACATTGTAGCAGCTGAAAGCTAATAATGAACGTTAAATAGCCAATACTGTGTGTAGAGTTGACAGCTGACATGTCAATCATCAAATTCCTGTATCTATTTCTTCTACTAGAAATGCTTTCTGTTAATGAATCCCAGGACTAAGAATGGGCAACTGCCAGGCTGTTCAAATTATTCTGGGGACAAAATTCATAAAGGACAATACAGACACTGGTGTTTTCTGTGCTTGAGAGGTCAGCTCTCAATCTTACAACTAAATGCCTGCCATTCAAGTATACTTTTCCAAATGCCTTTTTATAAGGTACCCTTTTTACATACATCATGTAGATGTGATGTGAATATCTGTGAATGAACCTGCATAAATATATAGTGCACTTCTCTGTCCTAAGAAGCAGAGCTGAAAAGGCTGCATAGCCCTAGTTAGGTGATCTGGACATACACAACACCTTTGTAAGGCTTTTGACATTGAAATACCTACCTATTGTCATCAACTAAAGAGCACATGAGGAACTGTGTGCATGTCTTGGGATGAGATGAACTCAAAACCTCCTGATTATTAAGCAGAAGGTGATTTAAATAGCCACTCTCTTGTGGTCTTGTCTGGTAAATGACCTGAGTCTGATGTGATAAATTCACAGAAGTTTTCTTGGGGACTCTGAAAAGCTAAAAGCAGTTAGACATGCAAATATGATCAAGTTAACCAGTACTAATTTTTTGGGAATACCATAATGGTGTGCAGTATTGGCAGCTGCGTAGCATAATGAGCAAGAGATCTTAAGAGATCTTTGGAACTTATGAGTATGAATTAAATTAGAAAAAGACAGCACCAGATGAAAAATAGAACAGTCATGATGAGGTGAGGATGAAAAACATCATGGAAATTTCTCTGGAAAAAAATCCAGTGCAAATGGCTGGAGTATGGACAGCTAGACTGAGATAAGGCTGTTCCAAATATACTGGCAGAAAAAATGCAGAAAAATCAAACAAATAACTTTTGATTTATTTTTTTAAGAACTCTGCACTACCATATTTTAGGGAGCAACTTGCAAAAAATCAAATACCAATCAATCAAGTATCAAAAATCAATGAAAAGGAAGCCTTTAATGTGCTTGAATAACAGATCTGTTGCCTCAGGAACATCCTAAGTTTACTCAGAATTGCCAGCATAATAGATTACAGCAGCACATCAAGGAGCATCAAGGAAGAAAATTTACCTGGCACAGAAACAAATTTTTATTACAACAGTGTTATTTGTTATGAAAAACAGCCCTCTCTACTGACAGTATGAAGTTTCACTCTCTCCTGAATCCTAGGAGAAAATACCAGTTTGGTATTATATTATCACCATTCTTTCTGATATTACTCTTTGTTTATTATTTATCATGGCACCTATGGACTTTCCTCATAACCAGATCTTGCAGAGAGCACTATACAAGCACAAAACATCAAAAACTAGTGTTTCATAGAACTAGTAGCTTTTCTAACTCTAAGTGGAAAGAGAGAAGCCCCTAGCCTCTTTGCCCAGTAAGACAGGACATGAAAAGGTGGCCCCACATTTTTTGCTGTGCCATAATCTTCCACCCAAAGCTGCAGGGCAGTTTTTGCTTTCTAGTCAACCTCCAGTTCATTCCACTTGCTGCAGTTCTGACTCATGTCTTTCACACTAGTCATGTCATAATCCTCCTATTGATAAAAAATATTCATGAGCTGTAGCAAGCATGGATTACTTTTTCATTAAGCCTTTCATTTTTCCACATCTATTAAAAACATACTTACCATCTTCACACAACTATTTTCTTTGCGAAAAAGTATATATTCAGTAGGTAAAATCTTCCTGTATATTTCGGGTACCACTGGTAGCTGTTATTTTCATCCAGAAGCACCATTCCCTGGATGGGAGTTAACCGACAAAGCACTTGGCCACACCGACTGTCTGCAACATCTGGGACCTGCATCTTCTAGAGGCATATTTTAGAGCCAGAAATAACTGGTTTTTAGCAATTGCCATCTTTGACAGAATATTCACAAAGTGTCTGGCTAACTAATCTGATTTGTTGTAACAGATCACTGACTGTTGTTAAATAGAATCTTGCGCACTTGTGCATTTATGTTCCCCAAAGTCTGTATAGGCCTGTGCGAGCTCGAATCTTGGTGGTTTCGTTCCGCCCTATATCTCTTCCACCCTTTCTAGAATATCTCCTCCTCCCCTCCTTGACTTTCATACATCTCCTTTCTGTTCATGATATTCATACAATGAAATCCACTAAGGATATTTTGCTGAATTAAAATTCACTTCTCATTAATGTGAATAAAGCTTAAATGAATCATTTATCCTGCAGTGTTTACTGACTTACAGATAATAATCTTACATTACAACTAATAGGTAAAGGTCAGCTTGCATGATTCACTGTTAATTTGTTTTCATTTAAACTAATTTACTTAGAATTTGTACAGCATTGGTTCCCTAAGGGAATGCAGGAAAAACTATGACCCGATGACAAGTACAACCATTAAATTATAACAGTATTATTAATAAAAGAGTCTTTTTATAATTTGTTAAAAATCTTGGGAGATATTAGCAACTTATTTATGTAAGATATGGAAAGTACATCTGTAATATAATTGCATATAAATTTAAAATTTGCCTAGGGAGACTACAGTGGTCATAGTTTTAAAATGATTGGCAGATACATTAACACTGAATGCCCCAGGAGAAAGATAATGAATTCTGGGTTTTGTCTTTTTTCTGATTTCCAAGGAGAACGTTACTGTTGTTTGTGATGCTTGACATTGTCGTAACTAGTTGACTTTAAAAAAATGAAGTCACTTACAATGCTAGTCTTGTTAATAGCTAATTGAGTTATTTTGACTTTCATTTAGTTTAGGAGACAGAGCTAGAAAAAAGAATGAATAATAGTCTCAAGAAACATAAAGAAACTTGTTTTAAGTACATGCAGATAAGGTATTTTAAGTGTCATTGAATCTTTTATTAGGATATAGCTTCTTCACTTGTAGACAGAAAAACCAAAGATCTTCTTTATTATGTTTTTTTTTTAATTAGATGCCCTAGTTCTTTGGTTTATTTATTGTGACTTGAGGAGTAATGTATTAATTAAAAAATCTTGCCAGCTGTGGATCAGATCTAGGTGATCTGACTTAGATCAGGCTGTAACCACCTGAAGTCTATAACTGATTTATAAACTTTTGCTTGACTGTAGGATGGGAACTCCAGATGGCTAAATATAGCCAGAAGTGGTAGCTCAAAACACTCTTTTATTTCCCATTAACAACAGACACTGACATGTTTGCACTCTGCTCACTCATCAGACTACCTAGACATTTTCTTGACTTTGTTAAAATATTTTTTCTTTGTTAAAAAATTCATATTTGGACATATTCTTAGATGTCACATAATATGACAGTGACAGCTCATGCTCATCTCTAGTTAAAAATATAGCTACTGATTAACACACTTCTTAGCAATACATAACACGATACACTGCAATGTAGTGGGAGGAGCAGAAAAAGAACATTTAGAAGACCTGACATCTAAATTCTTGGAACTGAAACACATTAATTGTGCGCTTAATACCTTTTCAAACATGATATACCTGATATCCTATTCTATCACATGCTCATAGAAACCAGTTTAAATTTAATTTCAAAAGGTCTCCTCCAAATTGTACTGTAAGAAATGAGAAGCCTTATTAGTCTCTGAATGTCCTCTTATCTTGTCCATTTTGTCATATAAACCCATTAGTGATAGGTCTTAAATTTTTTTCTAAAACATCATAATACCCAAAGTAATCTACCAACTATTTGAATAATATTGTAAAGTCTAAATATTGGGAAGATTCCATAAAAGATGGCTTATTTAATAAACAGATAATTAAACATTAGTGGCCAAGAGACCTGGCTGGATGTGTATCTATTTTTGTCTAATAATGCTGATGGATTTTATGAACATAATTTTATTAAATATGAATAATTTATTATGGATTTGTGGACTTAGCTAGCAAAGCTTCTCACATGCAATAGAGTTCTTTATTTCTCTCTCTAGAGATAGATTTCTTTAAAATTTTTAATGTTATTTTTAAAAAAATATTGATACAAATCTTTTCCCCAGTCCAGTTTTTCATACCTGGGAGGACTTGTGGAACACCTGCATGACCTGTGGTCTGGTGGGACTTCACTCTAAGTTACTAGCATAACCTAAGAGCATGTAATTGTCCAGAACTCCTCACCATCTAACTTAATTTGTTAGTTTCAAATTTAAACCATGTTCAGTAAACATTTTTGTTGTTGTCATTTAACCCTAGCCATCAACTTAGTACCATGCAAGTGCTCACTCTGTCACCTTCCCTCAGTGGGGAGGAGAATTAGAAATAAAAGGCAAAATTCATGGCTTGAGATAACAACAGTTTAATAATTTAAAATAACGGTAATGATTATTATGATAGTATTTCTATTATTACTACTACTACTACTAATACTAATAATAATAATAAATGAAATGAGAGAGGAACGGCACCCAAGTGAAGCAGGTGACACCAGCCTATCCCCAAGCAGTGATCAGCAGCCCCAGTAAACTGCTTTGTTTATATGTTGATCATGACATTCTATGGTGTGAAATATCCCTTTGGCCAGTTTGGATCAGCTGTCCTGACCACCGGCCATGCTCTCTCCTGGCTTCTTGCACACTTCTCCACTGGCAGAGCTTGGGGAACTGGGAAGGTCTAAGGGTAAAAGGGTAAGCACTACTCAGCAGCAACTAAAACAACAGCCTGTTATTAACATTATTCTTATATTAAATCCAAATCACAGCACTGTACCAAGTGCTAGGATGAAAATAACACTATCCCAGATAAAGCCAGGACAATTACCTTCTCTCTGTCAATTCAATATCTCATGTCCTTTGAGGAGAAATAGAAAATGCTCAGAGACAAATCTGTACCCATCTGCACCCAAAATCAGTAGGGCACTCTGGCAAAATAAGTCCCCGTGAATTTTTGTCTTAATCCAATTTATATTTAATTTGATATCTGAAATAGATATGGTATTAGGTGATATGACTCTGGAAAGTCTCAATATAATTATAAGCTTTTAATATCCTTATAATCTTTTCCATCTCATGTCTCCCAACTCCATCCTGAACAACGAATTTCACAGTCTTAATATATTCACTGGAAAAATCTACATCTTAATTTTGTTATTAGCTATACAGAAATTTCTACTTTATTATTTTTAATGTCCTTAAGGGTTGAATTTTCCAGAGAGGGAACATTTTAAAGATGGCAAACAGTAAAATTATACAAATGGGTTTTTTATGGAACTACACTGAAGATACTAATTTTCTGTCAACTCTGCACAGCTATCTACAGCAGGCAGTTTTATGTCTACAGAAAAGACCTACAACAGATAGTATTCATGCAATAAATAATTCAGTACTGTAAGTATTGCTTCCTTTGCTGCCTTTCAAATAATTCTGGTTTGATTTTTAGCACTTAACTGGTATTCATATTTAATCAACAATAAAAAGTTTCTATTTCTCTAAATTTGTTTTAAAATTAGAGACCATATAAGAAAATCCATTTCATAGAATGTGTTAGAGGTCACATGCTCTATTTTTATCATTTTGGGTATAAAACTATAGCAGTTTTTATTATGTGGCCCTTTTTATATCTATCACTGAAGAGTAAATCTTGTTCATCAAAGCAAAAAAGAGAGATGGGGCAAAAGCTGATCAACAGAGTAAAACCAGGAGAACTTCGGTCATGATTTTGTGGATAGCTTTAACAATCTGAATGTCTCCACTGACAAGCTATTCTTTTCTTTCCTGGGATTTGGGTACAGATCACCAGTTTGCGTAAGTACAACCATACCCTGGAAAGTTTGGTTATCTAATTCTGAAATAAATGAAGTAAAATGACAACATACTCCTAGTGAACCAACTCTTAAGAAGTCAGGCTGAATCAGTAAATTACAGTATATCCCGAGAGATTCTTGTATTGACCCAAAAAGCAGTACAAGGAGAGAACTAAACACCCAACTGGATAACATTTCTAAATGAAATGCATATTTCAGTTAGTGAAAACTAAAATGTGTCTATCTATGCAATGCTTTTTCAACAGGTTTCATTGTTAAATTGATTCACAAAAGTATTCTGTAGCTCTGTAGTAGTAATGAGCTTGAGTGAAAACATTACGTTCAAAATTTTCTGTGTTGTTTTTCAAGGCTATGTAAAAATAAAATTTTAGGAGTTGATGTTTAGGAATGTACTACTATTAGTTATATTTAGGTAAGAGGGTTGTGAAAAATGTGTATCCTTTAGCACACACCAATACCAAGAATCCTCCCCGAATCTGTCACTTCATGAGAAAGGTTGAAGGCTAAGTCAGGGCTAAGGAAGACTCTGATAGTTTGATTTGAATTGGAGACGACACTTAAGACCTTCTGAATAGTTTGTTGTCTCATACACACTATCATGACTGTCATTACTGTATTTTCCTGAAGCAAGGAGCTTATGTGTCAGCTCTGAAAAACGAAGTTGCCTTCCTGAGTGACACTGAAGGTGAAACAGCGAAGGTACAGCCACAGTGAAAGATGAGCAGCAGCTCTGCAGAGCAAGAATCAACAGACTACAATGCCATTGGGAAAGATGTATCACCAAAATAAAAGTAATTGATGGACTTCTTTGCTCAGAATTATTTCCATTGAAGTATTTACTTTTCTGGATATTCACTAATGATTATTTTGTCTAATTGAGCAGCAAACAGCCAAAAAAAAAAAAACAAACCAGCATTTTACATAGTCAATTAATAGATTTCCAAGAATATGATTTTATTGTTTTCTGTGACTAGTAACGGAGTCATCTTGAATTGATTTTTAAAATTAAAAAGGAAAAAATATCTGTAACTATCAGCTAAAATCAAACCAAAGTTAAGACTGCACAAAATTAGTCCTGAAAGCTGAGAAATACTTTGATACTATTGAATTGTGTTTGAAAGATGACCCAAGAATTAGGAACACATACCAGCATTGAAAAAGTACCCTGGAATAACTGCTTAGAACTTTATTACAGCATTTTTACAGGACTCATAAATGCCTTTCCAAATACCTTACACCATATGTTTGCTTCATATTGCCTATAAAGCTCAAGTAATTTATAAGTCTGCCACTTCTCCGTAAATTGATGTTATGAGTGGCTTAAATTTGTCTGATGCTGTGGGAAGAAGCCATTGAATTTTATGTTCTCTATTTTCTGGATGAGCACATCTGCCAAAATAGGTTGCTCCAATGAGTTAATAGAGCTTAATGTAGTTCATAGGTTGCCACTGAACACTTCTAATTTTGAGATGGGCTTCACTCAAAAATCAAGGCTACTGAAGAGGAAATGGTTTAAGTAATTTAAATGCTCCTGCAACTTTCAATATTCTCTGATAAGTATTTCTAAGGTAGTCTATTACAGGAGAAAAATTGAATACAGCCAAATGTGTACAATAAATACAAGGAAAAAAACATGTAATTCCACTGAAATCAGGTGGCTCCTGGAATGTGAACTACTCACCAATGCCCGATTAACCAGTCACAAAAAGAGCGCAACACCAGGAGCTGAGTAAAACCAGTTCTGGAGGGAACAGAGGACAAAGAACAAGTACACGGCAAGTGCAAAACATTGCATATAGTGATTGTGTATGTGAATTTTGATGTACTGTTCACTTGCAGGTCAGTAAGTAAAGCATGACTACATATAATGGGAGGCAGATCCTGGAGGGGTTAGAAAGAAATCATCAACACAATATCATCCCCAAGTCCATGAAGAACCTGGAATGCCAAAGATTGCCATAACCTGCTCTCACAGCCTGAAACCATTGATCTAAACTGCCAAACAGGCAGTCAAGGGTGTCAGTAATAGCAGGATGAATTCTAGAAATTTTGAGTGAATACATCAACTTACCTGTATAAAATGTAACTGTTAATACAGTGATAACTGGTCTAAAAATAATTATTTGATTAGGTTATTAAAAATTAGACCAAAACTAAATTCCTCCTGTGCATTTTCAGTCTGCTCCTTTTGACCCTAACAAGAGGCTGACTAGTAGGAATTCAGGCAACCCAATCTGTAACTTGGATTCAGCAAATTCATAACATATTATTACAACACTGTGAACTAGAGAAAGCTCAAAATAATAGTTATTTTCTGTGTGTGCACAAAATAACTATTATTTTGTATGTCCAGAGAGCCACACAGCACCGCCTGGAAGCCAGGCAATATTTGAGACTGGTGCCCTGTATTTCTAATGCACCCTTCCCTTGAGGCAGAGTGGGCCCAGGCCATGCTACATTACTTGGCCTGGGGACCAGGACTCAGTCCCTGGATGGGTTAAGGGAAAATGTCCATTTAGACACAGTTATGGAATCCAAAGTGCCAGCATTTATATGGTAAGAGAGAGAACCTGCTTATTTTTAGATTTAGATCTTTGTGAATGAATTTACTCTCTCTCTATCCTGTCTTCTGACTATTTCAATTTTAAGTTCATCTGGGAATAGGCTGTACTGAAATATCCTTGGCACTAAGAGATTTTGATAGGGACTGAAACCTCTGAACACTACTGGCATATAAACAAATAATGACAATGGAAAATGACACTCATGAAATCAAATACAGCAGGTAACTTTGAAAATACCACAGCCACATATAAAAATACAAAAAACTGCGGTTCAAATCTATTTTTCAACATAGTCTTTTTATTGGAAATCATTAAATTTATAAGGAACTGATATGGAATCTGGAAAAAAACCCCAACAAATCAACCCAGAAATAATAATCAGACTTCTGTGTTGTGATTCAGCTTCTCAGTATCCTTTTGAGTTTTGCCATAGGAGTGGAATAGATTCCTTTCTTTAAAAAAAAACTGACTTCTCAAAGGCTTTAAAGAGTAAATGCTATAAAATCTTGGGACTTTGTCAGTGTTACTGAATATTTATTTCATGTATTTTTTCATTTCCCATTTAAGAAGTCTTGTAAATCCAAAGATATTGCTTCCTTCCATGTTCATTCTGTACTTTATGCATTTTAATTTTACCAACTGGTTCTTGGTACTTCATGTATCTGAATAATTTTCTATGCATATGAAGAATTATAATACATGTATAATGTAGAGTGACTCACTTTCCATTTAAAAGAATTGTCCATTCCATTGACAAATGTGTTATGCCCATTAATTCATAGATAAAAGTGTAAATGTGTTGTAAGCCACAAAGCCACATTTTTAGGAACATTTTATTAAAACAACTGCTGTCTAGTTTGTTATACAGTGCAACTAACAATTTTCATCTTCTTTCCCCTTTCCAAGCTTTTTTGATTTTGACAATTGCTTGAAACACAGAGAATTAGATTGCCACTATAATGCTATTGTAATTGGTCCATCTCATTCTCTCTTGTGATGAAAATTTGAAAGGAGGCAATCTTTATAAATTCTTCTTCATTTAATATCTCCATCATCATTGTTTCACAGGGAGCAGGATTTAGCTCATTCAAGACACATGAGCTGTAGGCTTTTAAGTCTATATGGAGGTCTTCACCATGTACTTACTGGAGCTGCACTGCAAAAACCTCCTTTTTACATAATTTCTGTAAGGATTCCAGAGAAAAGAGAAACTGCAAAAAAAAGATCATACAATTGATTGTAGTAATCCATATTTACTCAAATATCTGTGATATTTGCTAATATCTGTCAAGGAAGAAACCCTTCTTAATTAGCTGCTAAAAAGTTAGGAATAGAAGAAATTCCAATTAATGAATATTATTTGTGCTTAAGGTAGGAGTCCAAAATGGAGGGACAATAATGGAAACAGGGAAGATTATGAGGGAAAAAGGGGTAAGGTTGCTAAAGTATACCGAAGATCATCATATTGTATTGTAGGAACAAAGGAATGAAAACTTCAGGAGTAAGATTAAATAACCTACACTAAGTACTCAAAATAACAAAAAAATTTCCAGGAATTGCATAAAGAATATCAAGCATATAATTAGATTCTAAAGACAGAGAACCATGATACCTTTTGCTGTCAGAAGGCAAAAAAATAGAACCATCCTTTGACAGCATATCAGGGTTTAATACTGAGGGCTGCTTCTTCCAGTAGTTCTGGGGATGGGTTCTTGTCCTTCTTGGCCACTGAAGCCCATCTGGAGGCACCCGGAGTCTCTCTGCCAGACTGAGCAGCCTTTTTCTGTTTAAAAGTTCAGCTGTTTTGCTGAGAGGATTTCTCAGACACAGAGACACAGAGGCACAGGCACAGAGAAGACAGTGTCAGCACCTGCAACACAGCCAGGCACAGAAAGGGTGCTACATTTAACTGCATCCACATACAGGACTGATAAAACATCAGTACAGACAGCAAATCCTCCTCTTTGGCTGGTCTGGACTGAAGGTCACTAGTGAAGGCACCCATGCAACGTTTTCTAGATTCACAAGCACCATCATGGATCCTCCAAGAATGGCATGGCCCTTCTGCCTGTCCACCTTGCCTGCCCAGACCCTGTGTCTCTTACCTGCCTGATGGGTCCTTTGCTCACTTGCTAGCAAACAGATAGACTTTCATAATCACAGATCTCCCTCAAATACCAGCCTGATACCCTGCTAGACCCAGGGCATCCTACTTGTCCCTGCTCCAGCTTGAGGTTTTTCAGTCAACCTAACACAGACTCACATCAGGTTTGGGGAAGATACAGAAACTTGCACAACCAGCATGTGGCACATGGGCTGAGACTAATGGTCCATCTCCAGCTGCCAGTGCAGGGCCCCCCACTCACCTTACTCTACCCCAGTTTCTCAGCAGATGACACAGGGAACACATCCCATTCCAAACCCGGTGCTTGGGTCAAGATCCCCACCTACAGCAGTCTTTAGCAATGAGAGCACACTGCCTCTGGTTGATGACACCATAGCCCCAGGGAGCTTGCACCTTGAGTATCCCAATTCCTCATCTTCTTCTTGTTTCCCCCTTCTTTTCATTTACAAAGTCTAGGCTGATGAGCTCCAGAGCTGTGCCTGGAGTTTCTTGATGGCTCCTCAACTTGCAACTGGGGACACTTTGTCTTAACCTCCATTATCCCTCATCCATTAGGGATGTATCTATCTAATAGCTTTTCTTTTGCTTCCCTCTTTAATGTTCCCTTTCCAGTGAAAAGGCCCTTCCTTGGATAATCTTAATGAGACATCTTCCTCTGAGCTTATGAACCATACCAGTTCATACCATGAGCTTCACATCATTATTTTTAAAAAATGTCTGGAAATAAACAGTTTATCAAAATTACATATAAAACATATATAGAGTTTGCTTTTTATATGGTAGTGGAAAAAATTATATGTAAAGAAGCATGTCAACTCTTGTAATAAGTTCTTTCCATGTATTGAAGTATTGCAACCCTCTGAGAAATCCTCTAAAAGGGGAGGAAAAGATGCAACTTTCGTATTTTTTCAATACTACTGACTGTTGAGACCTGTCCAGTTAGCACAAATGGTCTTTACAAGAGAAAACACTGTTCACAATTTCCCTTTTCTCTGTGCTGTAAAGCATGAGGAAAGAAAGGAGTTAACAGTTCTAATGGTTATGTGCTTAAAAGGTATGTGAGACTCTTGCTTCCACAAATGTCATCTGAAATGGAAAGAAAATGACACACAACTTCAGTAACGTGCTAAGGGTGAAACACCTTTTATTAAGCTGTCTACAGAATGAAGCATCAGTGAAATGTTTGACAGGGAAGAATATGTGCTAAGCAATGTTGTCTGACTGATTTTTAAGGCAAAATGAAAATCTTTTTTTCCAGAGAAAGCTGATGGAAAAATGTTCTAATCAAAGATCAGGCCATGCTATTTTATTTGTTCTCCTTTTTCTCCTCCACTTCTTTCTGTAGAGTGCAATTATCTTTCTAGAGAAGAATTTTTGAGATTCAGCTTTTCTCTAATTCAAAAGAAATTCTTGCAAAGTAATACATACTGGCAGACATCTAGAGTAAAAGTAGTACAAAGATAGTTATTTAAGAGAAAGCAGAATATAATTAGACCATGAGATGATAAAATGTAACCAGTTTGTGAAGATGTCTAAAATTGCACCTTATATTAAAAACGATCTCATTCTTCTGATGATGCATCTACTTTTAGCCTCTTTTCTAAAAAGCACATTTCTCAATGTTCAGAAGAAGTTGTGATGCTTTAATTAAGTTCTAGTCACATTTTAGAATTTGTCATGGTATAAGGACTTCACTTTCTTCTTTTAATAATTTTTGTCCCTCATTCGATTCTGGTGCATTTTCTATTATTAATCTCTTGGGGGTTTTTTGGCTGAAGCCCTCCTGTCAATTATGAAGTACTGTAGGCGTAGTAAATGTTCTGGAAAATTTTCAAGCACTACTGTATCCTAGATTTGATATTTCTTTATAATACTGAATTGTGATTTTTGGAGACGTGACTTCTGAGTGAACCAGCTTGTGTTAAGATATGCTTGGAGGTTTGCTCCACAATAATATCCATGCAGCTGGATGGGCAGTATGAGCAAAGGGACATGAAGAGGTCAGACTACATAAAAGAGCTAAAACAAAGCAGTGGATATTGTGCCTTAGATAAAACATTATATAGATGCAGCTGCAGTGACCCTGTTTTTCTGCCCCCTGATTATGATGCAGCTATATACACAACTAATATGTGAAGTTTTTCTTTTTTCTAGTATAGTTTCCCACATTGATGTTATATCAAACTGTGCTCATTTTCCTTGGAGTTTTTTTGAAGGTAGGTGTCTCTAAAATCGATATTCAGCCACAGTGAATGATTGCATGAAGGTCAGTAGCTGTGAGCACTAAGCCCTGATACAGTCAAAGCAATTTTAGCAGGATTCCATTTAACAATGAAATCCATTTACTTATTTCAACATACTGTTATGTAGTCCATAGGCAATTTTATTCATGCATTCCCACAGGGTTGTTATCCCAAAGACACTGCATGGTAATGCAAACTATGTGAAAACAAATGCTGATGAAAGTCAAGAGAAAATTAAGAGAAATTACTTATGGCCCACTTGTATTTCTGATTCTTATTAGACATAGCACACTAACATTCCAGATGCAAGAAGAGCATTACTCAGGGTTTCTGTTATACTGCAAATAATCGATTCCCAAGTTGCAAAACCATCAGAAATATATTTAATTCATTTTGTTGTCCACACCAATATGTTTTACTCTTTCAACAATCTTTAAAATGTGGCTATTTGTATTAGATTTAATATTCTGAATATCAATGAAAACTTTCACGTATGTTCTTTAGTGTCTAAAGCTTCTACCTGTGTCAGTAATGTGCTATAGAAATACTGATAAAGAGATGGAGATAACTGAGTGGCAGCTAGGAGAAATAGATGCAAGTCATTCATGCTTTTGAGATTCCTCAAAAGTCTGTTTCATGACCCTCACATATTTCTCCATCCTCACCAGGACACCAAGTGGTTCAGATATTAATAGGAGCCAGGTGTAGGTATGTGCCAAACAAATTGTGAATAATGCAAGTAGAAAATTGTTGTCATTATCAAGCTTTCACTGTTCATTTCTTTTTTTCTTTCCACCTCTTTTCTCACATAGTGAAATCCTTAGATGAGTATAGTTAAATATAAAAGTGTAAGACGTGCTAAATGAGGCTTTTTGTGGCTAATATTTTTTTCACCTAATCTGTTGTTCTGAAAAGCAGGTATCTAATCTAAGCTATACATTCTGAAGTTACTGGAAGAACATCAGAAGAAAGCTTTCATTAGCTAATATAAATTATAGTGTCCATTTTAATCTGGGAAGAGTAGTATACAATTCATGATTTTTCTTTGTGTTAATGAGATCAACAGTACTCAAGTATTGTCTGGGCATGTATTTTCTTTACAGTGAAACCCACAAAAAGTACAAAACTAAGCACAGTACAATCACACACAACAGCTTTATTGATTGCCCTGTTTTGTCTAGACTTTTAATGGGAATGACAGTCACAGATGTACAACAATAGCAATCAAAGTATTTGTTATGCCATACAAAAAACATCAGGGCAATTCAATTTGCAATTTTGTATTTTTGTTGGGTTTTTTTCCTTTTGTCTTCTCTTCACTTTTACCAGCTATCTACTTTTCAATATCCACTGGGAGTTTATGTGTTTATATGTTATGTGTTCATTGTTATTTTAACTCCCACAAAGACACAAAAATTACAAAATATACTTCTAATCACTAATTATATTGATTTTTTTTTAAGAAAGGGCACATAATTTAAATAGTTTTTTGAGCATTTCTGTATTTTGATAAAGTGTAGCCTTTAAACTACATGGCCTTTAAAGCTCTGTTCCATCTTCAAAAACATATCTTGCTATCATACATTTAAGAAAAATAGAGAAAAACAGTAATCATAAGACTCATCTTTTTTGTATGTGTGCCACTGATCAGTACAATCTTGATGTTCAAGGTGTCTTTTGTTTAAAATTTTTAGGAGTTTATTCTACCAATACTTTTCCTGAATAAAATTAAATACAAGGAAGCCAAATCTGAACCTTTCTAGCATTTATCAGGTTGTAAGATGTAAAGATAAGTGAGCAGTTCATAACAGACTGCAATATTACTACAATGTTATTAGAAATTAAATACTCTTTTATTATTATAGCATGAAAGGAATTCCAAGATTATTGCATAGTATCTGGGATTTTTTTCTCAAACCCTATATCTACTAATCTCTCTACTCTGTATTTTGCAGTAGTTTAATTTTTTTGTAGGACATTTTAATTTCTTCTAATGTTTTTTACAAACTTCAAAGATATTTTCACAGTTTGTGTGCCTACTTGTCTGTTCTTTTAAATTACTTAGCCACTTATTCACAATGCCAGACAGAAAAGGAGCGGAAAACAAAATATTAAAAAAAAATCTGGAAAAGGACCTGAGAAGGAAAGACTACTAACCAAATATATATGAAATCTACACATTGTGTTTACATCTATTCTAGTATATTAAATTAATGAAGTCCAAGGTGAACTGTACCTTTCATTCTTACGCTTAATGATGAGAAGTAGAATTCTAAGTAGAATTTTATTGTGCTGGAAAAATAAATATTGGACCTGCAGATTACTCAAACTTTTTGTATTGGAAAGATCCCTTTCATGTCTGTCTATCTGATTTGCAAGCTGTGCAGTTACCATCCATGTTCTGTGAGCCTTAGTGCAGCAATGCCAGGAGTGCAGAAAAGTTGTTGTGATTTTAGACTGTGTCAGGTCAGGACAGCCCACTGCTTATTTATGAGTGTGCAACCATCCTTCCCACTCTGATTGTCATCTTTCCAGTTGTCATCTCTGCTTGTTGTATGACAAGAAATTCCAGTGATGTTCTTTCAAAATAAAACAATTAATAGAACATTAATTCACACAATCAATATGGGGTTTGATTTAGGCATTGCTTGCTTCTTTGAGTTCATTTTTGGAGACAGAAAGGCCATGTTTTCACCTGTAATATATCTATATTCAGCATCAGTCTTTCATCTTTATTCTTTTAGCCATCCTTTTGAAGTCAGTCTTTTGGGGATTCTTTAGTTAGGTGGTTTGTTTCAATATTACCACCCTGAAAATGACATGAAAACCAAAATAAGGGCAGTATTTCTCCAAGAACAAGTAAACAGGATTAATTGTATTCTACCCACATTCACAATGAAGAAGAAAACCAGTATTTTTACCAGGACGATACAGAAGAAGGGAAAGGTGACTTCTTTGATACAGCTGCAATAGCTGATAGAAAAGTCAGAAGAGGACAGGAAAAGATGTTGCTTGATTAAAAATAAAATTAAGGGAAACCTTGCTAATATGTTAATGTATTTGGATTACATATGGGCATTTAACCAAGACTTAAGTGAACGATATTATCAAAGGAGAAAGATAAAGCTCCAAATCACAATCCATTTTTGTTCCCGAATTATGTGTAGAAAAATAACAATCAAGTTAAAAAACAAGAAGCAATTTTCTCATGGCACTCACTCTACATTCAGTGCAGTATGTTTCCATATGAGGCCAAAAAAGAAAGACCTGTGTCCAAGATGAGGAAGACAAAAAGGGAAAACTTTGTCTCTGATCTGTTTATCTTGCTGACAACATGAAAAGTAATTACAGTAACCCTGGGTAACCTGTGCACAGGGCTGTGTGGAAGCATTTCAAACAAGCGTAAGAAAGAGGGTGCAGAAATTGAATTTACATAGCATATACATAGTTACATGATGCAACATGATTCCATCAGGGATTATAACTGAGAAACTTTGGAGAGATGGCACTGTAACCATATTTACACATATGGTAGTAGACATCCTCTCCCCAGGCAAAAATACCACTGTTACCTCGTCCCCATCATTTCCATGATTATGGAAAAGAACATCACTAAAAGCACATCAACTTTATTAAAAGACTTTATTCCTAATTTACAGCAGTGCCATCATTTAGAAAAATCACAGCAGTCTAAAATTTCTAAGAACTAACTTTCCTAATGGTAAACATGATCTGAAGCTTGAGGATATATATTTTAATTTCCCTCATGTTACATTACTTGATTCATTCACAAGTAACTGTTATGGGCAGGTGCATTTGCAAGCCTTTGGGGGCTGATATGATGCATGACTACATCACTGGACTTAAAGTAGCTTTGAACACACTTACCCTAAAACGGGAGCACCAAATCACTTACTGAATTTGTAAACAAGCAGGATGAATAAGCCAAAGCGAATCATTGCCAAAAGTGGTTTTGCTACTTTATCCAATTAGCACTTTTACTTCATTCAGAGCTCTCCACAGCTCTATGTTTTGCTGCCTCCTTAGCAGCTTTCTGCTATTTTCTAACCTGAGAAATTATTCTGCACATTCAACTCAATATACACAGCTGTCTTTGGCACAGCCCTGGCTGCTGTGCAGAATCAGCTAGGGCCAACATCTACTTGGATACTGGAAATCACCCACTGGATAGGACTGAAACATACTCAGTATTTGACTGGAATGGTAAATAAAACATTTACCTACAATGAGCAAAGTTCTCTTTTCTTACTAGAAAGAGAGTATCTGTTTTTCTGGAGTGACTGAAGTGATATTTTATACACTGAAATTCATATCATATGCAATCACAAAACTGTATTTTTCTTCATACAAAGATAACGGCAATGAAAATAAGGTAGAACTACCCTTCAGTAGAAACTAGGTGTTAAAACAGTTTGGAGTAAGAGTTATTCCAAGTCCATGAATGAACTAGCTGCTTCCCTCCTGGTTTCATGCATAGCATCTAAATTTTTCACGATGTTTATTGCCTTCAGCCTTGCTGTTTTGAATTCCAAGGTGTGCTGCCTTCAGATGTCCTTAGGAGAGGGAAGACAGAAAAAAAGAAAAAACCAACAAACAAAACCCCTACAAAAACAAACAAGCAAACAAGTACAATGAGATAGCTGAAAGAGGAGTCAAAGGCTCAAGAGCCTACTGTTCCTGACTATATTACATGGATATTAATGTGGATGGCACAAATGAGCTCTTGACCAAAACCTACCTACTGGGCCAGGTCTACAAACAACAAGTTATTACACAAAAGGTGGTTATCACCCTTCACTGATGTCCCCATCCATGAGAGTTAGTTTAGTTTCAAAGTCAGAGAATGATCTGTAGGTTGTGAAACAATTTCACAAAGGTTTTTGTTAAGAGGGAAAATTACTATAGTGATAAGAAAGGCAAGATTTCAGACAATCCCATTTGTGAGTTTGGATCAGATATCCTCCTGCCTCTCTTCTCCTAAAACATGGACATAATCTCCTTCATCACTGTATAGAGAACTCTCTTAAGGAAAATTACTACTTCTATTCAGACACTCTGGGTTAAATGTTTCTTTTTTTGCTAATTTTGGACAATTGTCTTAGAAGGTAGATGTCAGATTAATCTGAAATAACCCTGGGGTAAACGGACATTGCATGTTATTCCTATGCCACTTTGACTGTGTGGTGTAACCTTCTAAGTGTGAAACTTGCATCCACTTCACTGTACCATAGCCCCATAAAATATTTCCTGGAGTAGAATTGCAGCTGGTCTCACTGAGTTCCCAAAGAGACAGTATCCCCCACAATGAAACAATTACGTAACCAAGACAGCTGTTTACCATTCAGTTAAAAACCATGAATAAACAGCCTTCAGTCCCTCCTTCATGTTGCCCAAAATGTGTGTTTTGTGACACTTGCAATTAAAATGTCTCCAGTGTACCTTTTAGAGTAGGAAAATATCATAGAAATGGCACATCATGTCACAATATCATTATACCTAAAAGCTGCAGAGAAAGGACAGTCCTGTTCTAACACAGATACAGGAACAGTAATTATCAAGTCAAGTCTTTTATTAGCTATCCAGGCCTTGTTCACTGTAATTATTGTATCTCTTCTTTTTTTGAACACCGCTATAATGCAGCCCTCCAGCAGTCAGCTCATTAAACTTGTATCTATTATTTTTCAGAATACAAAGTATTACACTGCAGTAATTTTGTTATTTATACAAAATAAAATTATATATATGACAATTTAGAATAAGAAACAGAAGTTAAGAATTCTTGAGTCCCTCACTTATTCCAAAAGCAATACTTTCCAAAATGCATTGTGTTTTTCCCCAGCAGGATCTAGGAGGTGTGTTGTGTTTTTTGTCACAAATCCGCATATATGTGTATTGCTCTCCAAATGACACAAACCAAACCAACCAACCAAACAAGCAAAATCTTAAGACAAAACAAAACCAACAAAACCCAAACAAAAGAAAAAAACCCTGAACTCAAAACCACCAAAGGACAATTGCACTTCTGTAGTTTCCTATATTCCATGTGAGCCTGACACAGCAAGGTATTAAATTTTCACGAATTCACAGCACATCATGAAAAAGAACTGAGTTCCTAATAACTTTTAAAGATCTTTATCTGCTATGCAAGAGGCAGTCTGAAAGTGAGATCCCGCTCTCTAAAATAAGGATCCTAATAGGAGGATTATTGCTGAATTACTTTCACAGTGAATTTTTTCTGTAAGCTATACTATATTGCTTACATCCTCTCCCCATCCTCCAGAAGAAGGAAATCTTGACAGAAACAACAAAGAAGCAAATGAGATTTCTAGGAGTAATCCCACTCCTGTCTAATTGATTAATTTCTACAGGGGAGGATTATCACAAGCGCTGATCTATCTTCTCTCAGTTTCTCCTGAAACTTGTACAATTTTTGACCAGTGTAACTTAAAGACTTTTTATGACACCTTTTGCCGTGCACTGAGACAATTCCCACTACCTAAAATGAGGAGCACCATGAGCAATATGTGACATCCTTTAAGCTTTTGCAGACTCCAGAAGGAAAGCAATAGATGACAGTATTCCGATCCCAGCCCCAGAAGTAGCTATTGTTAGTCCATAGTGAAAAATACCACTTTTCTCCTTTATTTGACCCAGTGTATCACTAGTTTTGTTCACATCTTAATGCATCAGTCCAGATAACAGTGTAAGAATGCAAGGGTGAATGTCAAAGAAGAATATTATTAGAACCCCTTGTGGAGATGAAGTGTCCCAAAGAATAACCCTTATGAGTCTGCTTGTTGAAAGGCAGAGAGCAAAGGATAAGGAGCGATCTCATTGTGTGAATTTCTTGTATTCAGAGTCACAAATATATAATGTCAAACTCTGGTTTTAGCTATATTAATAGTAAATCTAAATCTCTGAATAGGGAATTGGGAGAAAGGATTTTTCTTGCACAGAAACAAACTGAAAAATCATGCGTGCTATACAATAATAATAATGTGAGTTCATCCAAATTTGAATAGATATTGCATCTCAAAGAATTGAGGGAATTTTTTATCACTAACTGCCCACATAGACATGTGAGAAGCAAGATTGATAACACAGCAAATATTAGCATCAAAAAACTACCACAACTTTACTATGTGAATCATTTTTAGAGCTACAAAGTTAAACTGCAAAAAATATTACGTGTGGTGTTGGTCTTTTGAATTTTTCTGCACGTTAAGCGCGCCATACAATCAACTTCTTCAACTGTTTAAGATGAAAATTACTTTTCACGTTTTTCAGATAAATGCATACAAACTTCACAGCTCACCCTAGAATGTTAATCAATAGATATTAGAAATATTCAAATTTATTATTTACAGAACACAGAAATAAAGTGTTTTGTCTCATTTCCTCCATGTTGGAATCCTTAGGTAAAAAATGAATGTTGAGAAAGTGCTGGGTTTCCCCTTTTTCCCATTCTTGCATAAAAACTGTGCTTTTAGCTTCACAAAACCTTTGTGATTTGGTTATAGCAGGAAAACTACATACCTCCTAATGCGTTTTGTTGTTTTAATGTACCAAATTCAACAGAAAGAGAATAATGTGTATTCATTTAAAAAAAAAACACACATAAAAATCCATTCAAAATGTTATATTTATGTACACCTGAATCTGTAGGAAAATAGAAAATGAGGGAAAAAGTGATTTTTAAGGATGTGTGGTCCATCAAAGATTAACCTTTATTGGGTGAAATAATTGACAAATATTCAAGTTGGGCACTGAGGAAAAGGGCCTCTAGATAAGGACAATGCAATTCTTTGTGATTGAGAGCTTGAATTGAATGTGTAAATGGTCTACAATGAAATTAACATTACTCCTAGATATTAAATGCCTTCGTGAAGAAAAGCTGAAAAATCCTTTCTTGTGGGATCCATTCTGGCAGTGGGCAGTACTGCACGCACAGCATGCAAAGCTTTGTTTTTCAGTTATGTTTTGAGGCTTAGAAAGACCCTCACTAAGTGATTAAACCAAGCCTATGGATGTCTTAATATTCTTCATATAATAGGTGCAAATATTCTGTAGCCTGCATTAATGCAGAGGAGAAAGAGGAAGGAGAAGCAAGGATAACCCATTAGAGAAATTGCCAGAGAACGTGAAACGTGCACAGAACAACTCGGGGAGATAGGCTGATCAAGTTTACATACAAATTCCAGGAGCTATTGCACAAACAATGTATAGCTTCCCCACTGTGCTCCAAAATATCAGCCCAGGCTCACTTTCTTCTGATAGAATGGAAATGGAATTTTGAAGCCTGCATGACAGCAAAAGTATTTCTATTTTCTAAAACTGTTTTCTTTTGATCCTTTCTTACACAAGTTCAGTTTTAGAAGATTCTTCGTTTTTTTCATACGCCTTTTAAACCTCCCCCCTCCTTCTTTTTAAAATGTCTCCGTATGAAAGTTCCATGATTTTCAGGATGCTTATAGTGTAATATGTGTACTTTTGTGTGTTAATATTGAGATCTTGGTAGGAAAGATGGACACTTAGCACTTCTTGCCCTGGCTCTAGTTTTCCTTACCACTTTCAAGACTATGAACCTCAGAAACATGTGCTGCCAAAACAGCATCTGATGGCAGCATCCTATCTGCCCAACATCAGGTCAAATCCTGCTACTCAAAATCAACCTAGCTGGAACTTTTAACCGTCAGAGGTTTATTCAGTGGGCTGCTCATGGAGATCCTTTTTATGGTGGTGCTGGGATCACAGACTGTGTATGGACAATAAAGCACTCATACAAAATCCAGGAATGTGTACCCAAAATGTTTCAGTACACAAGGAATTAAATAATGCATTTATTTTTGAAAATTGCTTCATACTCATATACTAATACACATATCTATAATAAAAGCAAGAAAAACTATAATCGTGGATTACTGTGGTTTTCTATATATTAATACCTTGGGCAACATGAGAAAGTATATTGGTGGTTTCAATTTTAGTGATATGTTTACAGCTAAAGAAAAAGTCTGGTCGATATCTGAAGATAAATATCAAAACACACCAGGAATAAGAGTGATGTTGCTGAAAGCTGTGTGCTGGACCTGAATAACCTTTTGTTCCGGACCTGTTTCTGATATTGATAACTCTTTATGTATGAAGTCTGAGTATATATTTTTTGATGACTTCAAAACAACAACAACAAAAAAAATCCAAGACCATGCAATTTTTCTAAAGAAACCATGTGTGTGTGGACTACGGATAAGAGAGGATGCAATCAATTTTGTGTATGTCAGGATTTTAACTTTTACCTTTGTTAAAATATTATCTATGCTTAAATATCTTGATATTTTTAAGTCATTTATCCCTTTGCCCCCTTTTTCACTGCAGATTTGTTATAACTATTTTCATTATTTTCATGGTCTCCCTCTAATTTATTAATGATTTTGTCTTCTTAGCATATGTCAATAAAAATAGAAAACTAAGTCACGAGTCTGGATTTTGGGGCACTAAAATTCATACTAGTACATGGCTAATTTCAGCTGTCAAGCAACTTTTCAGGAGCATTATAGCAAGGAAGAAATTAAAGAAATTTCTCTGAAATAAAAATCAACCACAGTACAAATAAGACTCAAGTAATGGTAAAATGCATTTGGCAGGAGATTTAATGATTAAAGACAGGTACTATATCTACACAAAACATTCCAGGTCTACTGCTGAACTGGTGATCTTGCTATCCTATGGATTAAGTATTTTCCCCCCAAAACTGAGACATCATCCAGAGCTTAGCCTGAAACAGTGACTATTCCTCAAAAGATTAGCCTCTTATAGGGAAAAAAGGAATGAATTTTATAGGACAAACCTACATAAAACTTTGCTAGCTGGCTTCAGGATAAATAAAGGACCCTAGCACTACTTAGTTTACAGGCATAGAGTTACAGATGTCTTTGGACATCATTTGCTTCACTTCTGGTGTCACACACCTTCCCTAGAATTGGGAGGAGAAAGTTTATTTTGATTTGATTAAAAAATAATCAAATGTATCTGAAACTTCAGTATATATCTTGATCTAGTAGTTTTGCATCTACTTCTTCCTATCTGTCTCTTGCTGATGTAATCTTCTTTATATTTATTTATCCAAAGTAATCTCTTATAGCTTCTTCATAATCTGCTAATTCAACTTTCTTATCTATTTTCCAATCTTAACTTTTTCCTTTTCCTTTATTAATTTCTCAGTATACTTTACAATTTTATTGGAGGATACACAGTGGATCATTGAAGCATATAAAAACATTTAAAAGACAGTCTAACATATTGGAAAATTGAAATTCCCACAGTGCAAAACAGTGTGCTCTACACACCTAGCATTCCTTATATATTTTGTTAAATTTTAGGGACAGAAATGTCAGTTGACTCTTGTTCACCAAGTTCTCAAGAATATTTTCCATTCCTTACACATATGCACTTCTCTTACTTTTCAAAGGAAAAGTACCCAGCTTCATCAAGTACCCATTATTCAGAATTTCTGTCATGATATCACTATCAGTTTTATAGTACTGGAATTTCAATTAACATATGCAGCACTTACATTAATTCCAGTAGTTCATTTCCAATATGGAGTAATCTATGGCCTTTTGAGTAAAAATTTTAGATATTCCAATTGGATATATCTAGTTCAAGAAATAACTGAAGATTCAGAACAGAATGGCTTTAAGTACTGCATTTACACTTTGATGTTTAATACACAGAAAAGACAGAATTACAGGTTTGCCAAGAAAAGCAATTAACACACTGCCGGATATCTTTGAAGTAATATTTCAGAAGACATATAACTACTAATTCTCTCTTTGACTTACCCACACACACATTTTAGCTGTTTTGAGCATTTTGATTATACAAAGTCTGGGTCCTAGAACTGGGATCCAGATTTCTTTCCTAGACACAGTGATTGTTATTCCATTATTTTCAGCAGAGATAGTCCTAATCTGCATGACTTAAACGAAGAAGATAAGCTATACTTACAAGATATAATTTCTTGTAACTTCACAGTTTCCTTAATTTATTTCAGTATTTGGAGGTTTATCTATTTCTTCCACTGAGATGAAACTTTTTCTCCCACATTCCTAAGAGCCAAGGCAGTAAATATGCTATCTTCTCAATTCCCACTTTGACAGTGGCTACTCCAGCACTAGGCACAGTGGTGTAGACACCCAGTTCCACTCATCTGCTTGAAGTTTCCTGCTCCACATACTTCCTCCACTGAAGAAGCAGCAGAATGTGACATCTGTGGCAGCTATTGCTACTCCTAGTCATTAAACATGATTTATTTAGATTTCCTCCATTACTTATTTAGAAAAGAAGGTGTCTGGAAATTTCCTATTTCATTTTTAATTACTCTTTCCCTATCTTGCCAATCTGCTTACAACTAGACTGTCTTTTTCCATATATCAGTGTTTCTATTACTACAGAGCTTAGTGATTTTACAGCACCACAACTTTGCACACTTTAACTGATTTCACCCACTATAATCAAACTTCCATGACCCTGTGTTATTTTTACTCAAATGTATGCATTTGATGGGCTGTGTCAAATCTGCTAAAACTTGTAGATGGCAGTGAATATTACAAAATGGCAGTGAATATTACAAAACTGCTGCTTGAGCAGAACATCCTGTTTACAAGTAATAGTGAGAATCATGAAAATGGTTGTAAGGCAATAGGTCTTTAGGACAGGAGACTGGAAGTGACTGGCTAGAAGAAGGACAAAGTAAAATGAAATAACAGGGATGAACAAAATTTGGTGGAAAAAGTCAATGCTGTAAGTATTTTAATTTCAGATTTGTGTTTGAATAAAAAATTGTGGCATCTCTTTTAAGGTGTTGAATAATTTTTAATTCTTGTTCTTGTCCTAGGGTGACTATGATGCCTGTATCACCAATCGTCTGTTCTGTCTGTGGTGTGTGTGTTCTGTACCTTTAAGACTGATTCTGAGAGGAGCAGGGAAGAAGACGCGCGCAGTTTGTTTTGGGAAAACATTTTTCACTCCTACTCACTTCTTCGTTCGTCGTCCTTGTGTGTGTTCGTCGGATGTGCGGACAGCGGCGAGAGAGTTTTTTTTTTCCCTCTTCTTTTTTTTGTTTAGTTAGTCTAGCTAGCTGAGAAAAAAACAAACAAACNTCATATTATTCATTCCTATGCTTGTGGGCAGCTTGTTTGTTAAATAAATTGTTTTTTTCACTTTTCTCCGAGGAAGTTCTTTTCCCGGACCCACTGGGGGAGGGGCCATTTAGGTTTTTCCCTCCCGAGGAACCCCCATTTGGAGGTTTCCTCCCAAATTTGCCCTAAACCAGGACAGTTCTCCAAGTTTATTTGTATCGCTAATTTTAGTAAGAAGTTGTTTGACAAAGAACTTCAGTATAGAGTCTCTGACCTTAGAATCAAAAATCAGCTCTTATTATCATAGGATTCAGTCTATTAACAGTAAATCTATAGTAAGAATTTGGATTTTGTCCTGTACCATATAAAAGTTTAGAAAAACCTATGCTTTTTTTTTTCAATGTGCAATATAATAGGCAAAGATCAGACTGTACCAGACTACTGGGAGCCTTTTAGAAGACCTTGTATTCAAGCAGTAAGGGAATTTAAATAGGCCAGGTATAATCAATTGAATCATGTCCATCAAGCCTGAAAATCTCCTTTGACTTATATAACCTGCAATGATAATATCTTAGGAAAGGTAAACTGTGTGCTGATGAAGAGGGTGGGATGTAGTGATTCTGACAGGTTGACAACTGAACATTTCACTGTGTTGTACTGTGTCCAGCCTGGCCCTCAGGCTGCCTTATGCTGCACAAATTCCCTGCTGCAGGACAAGGTCAGGAAGTTCACTGGAACAGAGGAGCCTGAAATCATCACCCACTTCGAAGCTGCATTCGTGCTGCCTCTGTGGCCTTGTCTATGTGGCAGTGCAACAGGAAGCTCTTATGTATGTTTTTGCTGGGTTTTTTGACAGTAGAAATTATTTCATAAATTTGTTTTATTGTAAGAAAATCATGATCAAAATCAATCATAGATCAAATAACCAGAAAGGAGGAACTTTCTTCCCCAGGCAGGTTTACCATTCAAAGGTCTGTCTAGGTCCTATCCAACAATGCATGAAGGCAGGGTTCCTGTCATCTGAAGGAATGTAAAATTTACTTCTTATCTGTCTTACTCTTTGTTCTACCTTTTTATGACAACTATTTAATTAGGCCTTTGTTGGGATTTCTTATTCTGATCCAGAAAGAAGTCTGTACCTCTCATTCTTGTTCAAAACAACCTCCAAATAAATTAAATAATGTGTGAAAAAAAAGTTTGACCTACAGGAAAGGATCTAAATACAATATTGTATAAATACTACCGTTACTGCTTTTTTGATAACAAGGAAAGAGAGAAATAAAATTTTAATCAACTTCATGGCATGTTTATTTTTTTATTTTATTTTCACTCAGTTACCCCTATACAGGTAAAAATGTGTCTATGAAATTTTTCCACTCAAATATTTTAATTATGTGAGTCTTCCCTCACTTGCACTGATTGTTCTAGTACTTCTCCTAAAATGATTTTTCTATATATTTTATTCTTTAATTTTGCAGACACTAATAAAAATATATGTATTTAAAAAGCAATAGCTCATTACAACAGACCAGTACACTTCACCTAGAAACTGAAGTGACAGGTGGTGAAAAAGAGAATACAATACTAAACAGAAATGTTTTTCTGAACTGGCAAAAAAACTTGTGAAAAAGTAGTTTTCTTTTCAAAATCATGAAAAATATCTCCTAATTCCTTTATGCAATTACACCATAGAAACTCTAATAGCAAAACAGTTACATGACATGATCAGTGAGCTGTAAAAGTCATGGGAGATCGGTTTACATCCTGAAAAAGGGCTGTTTTGTCTCAAACTTACTAAATATTTTTTCAATCTGACAGTCAGCCAAGCTGGAGAAAACTTAGCTCTGCAGGACTCAAATATATAGGAAGATTCACGGCTTGGAAGCTCTGTCTCCAGTGAGATAAATTACTGACATTCAAAAAAAACCGTCAAGCCCTGATAATCAGATAAGAACTCAGCTGGCAAGGTTCAGGCCTGAGCACTTCAATAGTGGAAATAGACTGGGATAGTGATAGTCTTGCCAATGACAAAATATCAGATAAGAAAATGGAGAGCCAATAAAACCTGATGTCATGCTCCCTTAAAGCATTGGATTATTATTGGATATTGGACATTACTGGATATTTTTCTGGATATAACAGAATATATTTAAGAAAATAATATATAATTTTGAAAACAAACAAACAAAACTGTCCTAGCATGTACCCAATAATAGATGGAACATATCACAATAAAAGTATGTTGTAATTTATTTTTTCTGTGAAATGCTGGTGGACTTGGCTACAGTGTTTGCAGAATAAACAAAAAATCAGTCATATCTACATGGTTGCATTAATAAGGCTTAGACCTGAAACTCAATTCTTTCTGACCTTCAGTGTATCTCATTTACCACAGTATTTACTGCATGGTATAGAAATATGTGAGTCCTTGAATAAATGGGAGACAAAAGAGCCCCTGTGGGCATTTCAGACATCTGAAATGTTGGCAGTATGGAATGAATTTGTTTTACTTGTCAAGGCTTGCCTTTGCGTTATTGAATCTTCTAACTTGTTACCAAGCTTTAAATAACTAAGGAATACAGCATGTCAATGTATCAATCCAATAAAATAATTTTTCCGTGTTATTTTATTCAAACACACTGAGTTAGGGCTTTTAAAACAAGAATTCTCTTTATACAATGGGTAGAGACAGAAAAACAAGGTTGCACTGTGTAAAACATTATGCATTTATTGACAAAATTTTATCACTACAGGTTCAATAGTGTACCTGTCAAAAGCACTCACAGAAAAAAACCAGAACTGGTTACAGGCTAGAAGTTAGTAAGTACTCTCTTTGCTGTGTCTCAAGACAAACATTCATTGTAAAATTCAATTTATGGATCGCCACACTTTGTCAATAAATTGCAGTTCTTGAATGTAGCTAATCTCTAAGTAGACGAAGCAGGTGTTGTTCCTAATGAAGTGTATGTAAGCACATGGCTGAACTCACCCGAGGAAACAGTTCTTAAATATAACCCTAGTCTTAATTTTAATAAGTTCAAAATCATGAATATACTGTTGGTTTTGCATGACTTCACAAAACAGAGGGCCTTTAATACCAGTCTACCCAGTGGCATTTGGGTTGCTGCTCAGAGACACTGCACTGCCGTTGACATGCACCAGCAGGAAATGGATGAAGATGTCGAAGGCTAGTCTGTACACTGGAAATAGAACCTAAAATTTTCAGCTAAGCTGAATGTTAATTGTTTTGTTTCTATCCAACTGATGCTTCATGACAGGCCCTAAGCAAGCCCAATCAAAGGAATGCACATGCACTGTCCAAACCCCAGCTCTAGTGCCAATGTGATCCAGAGTGGGAGCACTCCAGCAAGGTACACAGGGGGTTTTACAAACCAACCTCTGTTATGAAATGTCACTCTTACAGGTGATGCAGCAATTTGGCCCCAGCAAAATTAGGTCTGCTAAAGCAGAAACCAGAACATCTGGAAAATGTCTTTAACATTTTCTCCCTAGATATGCTGGAGATACCACAAAAGAACCTTTGAGCTATACTTAAGTAGTTTTTAGGGTTTTTTTCCCTCAAAAGACTTTCGGGTTTCTTTCATTTACACAGGTCTCTCATATAAACACAAGTTATGTGGGGTCGTGCAAAAGCCTGTGGTTACATGCAGTATAGTCATTTTAAGTAAGACAATGAAAATAAGTAAGGCATTTTAAGTAAGGCAATGCAAATAAATAACTACTGTAACTAGTCAAGAGGTGACATTTCGTTTACATAATAATTACTGCTTATAACAATCTATTTGTTTAACATACTATTATTGTTTAATCAAAGCTGGAAATTAACTTTTTATGAATGAATGAATGACTTTTTTATGAATGGCTAAAGGTAAAAAGGAGTTTATACATATTCATAATTTACATCAAATTTCAAAATCATGAAAAGTAGAGAACGGAGACATTGTTTTAGAAATCTTCAGTTTGTATATCTCAGTCTTCCTGTAAGAATACATCATTATTTGTAAAACTATAAATATATTCTTTTTCAAAACACACATATATATAAATCATGTTGGATCTATATTTTTCAGCTTTTTGAAAGACAGTATTTTCTATAAACTAATTGTGAAGAAATTACATAGCATTTATTACAGAAATTTTGGTGAGTAGCACATAAAAATCCACTTTAAAGGTTGTTTTTCAACTAATGAGAAAAATGAGTTACTCTGAGTTTCAGAACTGCTTAAAACATGCCATTCCTTGTTAGAGAATGTTTATTGGTAAATTGTGGTATAAAGGTCTTCTGGCTACAGAGATAAGGAATGGGTAAATAGAAAATTTATTTTAAGATGAAGTCACGCTCTTAATATTTGAATTCCACAGGTTATAGAGATTAATATTTCTTTAAAGTTTTTTTTTAGTTTATTCTTTAGAGAAGCAAATCATGGAACTTTCTTTACGGCCTATAACAAACTTTCTGTATTTAACAATATATTTATAATCACTGAAAACCAGAACTCAGGTTTCTAGTTCCAGCATAGCTGTTTTGTGAACCTCATGGCAGGCCTAGAAGATGACAATTCCAAATTTAGACACTACCTGTCCTAGGAGACCTGTCAAACTTGAAAATGAAAATGTAGCATTTCTGAAGCAGGAAGTGTACTTTATTTTGAAGGTCATGTAAATTTAATGCTTACAAGCATAAAAGGTATACTACAATCACTGAATATCCAGAAGATTAATGAAAAGGATTATTTGCTTTCCTGCCTGATTCCATTTGTGAATACACATACTTGGTATCTTCACACTCTCAGCTAGGCCTGTATTTTTCTACTTTCTATGCTAGAACCAAAGTCAGCAATTACAATAAGCTGTTACAGTGAAAATTTCCATGTGCAAAGGAAATGTTCACATTTTTAGGAGCAAAGAAGTACAGAAATGTGATCTGTATGCATAAAATTTGCTTGGTATATGAAAATAAACCAAGATTACTTTTTAATAAAGGTACTGCATGTTTATTCTAGTGGTATCTGCACTTGGAAATGTTGCTAATTACAATTTAAGGTTGAAAACCTTTATTTTTTTTTAACCTTGCAGAAGGTTATTGATTAGTTATTATACATCAGCCAAACTAGGGCTGTCAAACCAAAGGCTTGAGTTTGCTGGATCCTGCCTTTCAGATTAGTTGTTTCACGACTTTCTCATCACTTCACTGAGTCATTTTGCAGCTGACATCAATACAACTACTTCAGGGAAGACTTCAATAGAAATAGCAGGAAGAATTTTCCTATGCCTATTAGGGTCATGAATGTCAAGTGATTACAAGTATTATTACATTAAATATAGATTGAAAATATCCTGTGATCAGTTTACTTAGTGTTGTTGGGGTTTTATTCCTGTTTTGTTTCTGAGTTCCTTAAAATGGCTTTTCAGTTGAATTGAAAACATAGAGTTCATGTCTCTTTTCCATGAAATGTTTTGCCCTGGTGCTTTTTCTTCTCTTACTTTATGGTTACATCAGATAGACAATTAAGATCGTAGGTTTTACTGAGTTGCAATGCATCAGCAGTTTGTCTAAACTTTAAAGTTGCATCTCTAAAGAGATTCTATCAGTTCTATCAATTGCAAAATCTAGTTCTGCAAAAACACAGAATAATGGCTTGAAAGAAAATGGGTACAGTCAAGGTTATGATCGCCATCTGACTTCCTAGGGACTTATAGAAAAGTTGATGTGTACATTTCCTTTTTTAGTCTTCCCTGCATGCTCAGTCTTATCAACATTGTACATTTCTTTCTGTTTACCAAAGTGGTACCATGAGGGAACAGCAATGAAGAGTAGCTGTATAAAATCAAAATATTAAAGAGAAACAGCTTAGGCAATGTTTTCACTTGCATATCTATTAGAGTAGATATATTGCTATTCTATTTCTCAGTACTCAGCAAGAATCCCTGTGAAGTCATAAACATAATTTTTCCTGTAAGACCTTTACAGATTCCCCAGATAATTGAGTAACAATATGCAGTGTAATCCAGGTTTATAATAAAATGACAGGAATTGCTTTCCTAACCTTTTAACTTTATTTTTATTAGCAACCAAATAAAATTTTTGACAATTTGAGACCTACGCTAGGAAAGTGCAACTATCTTTCCAAAGGTCAAAAGTAGGATTTAAGCAGAGGAAATGAAACATCATTATATACCTCCAGAATCTGAGGAACCTGCCACTTCTCATGGTAGACAAGCTGACCTCTTGCAGATCATCTACTAGCAGAATTCAAAACGTAAGATCCCAATACATAAGAAAAAGGGTAAAATGTTCATCTGTAAAAGGCTTCAGAAATAGTACTCTGTATTTAACTGCCCTTTGTATTGCAGTGCCTATAAAAAATCAAAAGAGCTAATGGCTAAATCATATCTCTAACTCCTATTTTGGATCTTTTAAAGGCATCACAGGCACAGGACTTGTCTGACCCACATTTCTGGGACCATTTCAGAATCTGTATCTATGTTTATGAGAGGCACAGCAGATGGGGAGCCCTGGCTGTGGAAAAAGTACGTGTAGTTGGATATAAGCTAAAGCCTAGAAAACAGAAGAGGAAAAATACCAGCATCACAGATAATTCAAGGAGCAAGACATTGCTGCATGTATTGATTATTGATGTACACTCAGTACAGCAACATTCATAAAACTGCAGCTATAGTAGACATTAATAGCAAGATACAATGAATAAAAGTTAATCTTTTGGCTAACTTTTCAAAATATGACTTATATTAATTGATTAAGCTAATAAAATGTGCATTTCTCTTTAGAGTTCAGAGTTCACCAATATCACTCAATCTTTTGTATGTTAAAGTATCAGTTGTAAGTGTTAAGGCCCCTTCTACTGGTTCAGTTAATGCTGGTGAGTTTGTCTTTAGGATAACATTAGGAAAAACTTCAGGCAGTAGAGACACTTGTACTTCTTTGTACTGCCATGTAACCATTCTGCCCGATGTAAGGTATTTCTTACCAGGTAAATATGTGCAATTTACAACACTGTTTGATCCCTCTGTAAATGTATGACTTGTAACTCTCTCTATACAGCAAATACAAGAAAGAACGACATCTGTCTGTATGTCAGAGTTTGTATTGTGAAATGCAAACTGACTCAGACTGAATAGAATTATTCAGTGTTCCCCACTGTGTAGAACCACTAAAGTCAAGAGAAAATGGATGTGCATGTGTGCATGTGTCCTGCTTCTCGGCTGTGTAACTGTTTTAAAAATGTATCTTATGCAATTTTGTGAAGATTCTCAGAAACCATGAAAATGTTTGTATTTATGAAGAACTGCTCCAAGGCTGCTAGAAATATTACTATCAGTCCAAACTTTATTCTCCGTGGTCATTATCATTTGAAATACATGTACTCGTTAAGTTTTCATAAATTCCCTCTTCTGCCTGTTGTTTTCCTGATTCTGGCTTTTTTATCCCATCAGCTTTGAAGGCTGCATTTGATTTCTTCTTCTTCAAATGGAGATTTTTCAAGCATTTCCACAGCGTATTCCCTGATCAGAGACTAGCTCCAGCTGAAATGTATGGCTTTATTTATCCCATCAGGTTCTTATTATATCTGCCTGAAAAAACTGACAGAGCCACTTAACAGCGATGGCAGCTGCCACAATATCAAATGTGAAGAATGAACAAAAGATTCATCTTTAGATTCGTTTGTCAATGAACAAAAATACAGAGGTGATCCAAGACAAACGCAGCAATCACTATGACATTAGACAACAATTAGGTAACAAGGTGCAGAACAATGAACTATTCAATATGTGTATCAGCTTTATGTACAGACAAAGATATACTGATAGGCACAAGAATAGTGTAGACTCATCACAAAATCTGCCACTCAGTAAAAATCTCACATGTGTGCTTGGCACAATGGTGAGTTCCAGAAAACCTTATTCATTTAACTAAGTTTGAACTAATTTAGGCACATCTTAATACATGTATCACACTTTTCTAATCATCTTAATATTTAACAGAGGTTATTCACAAAGGTCTGGTTAGTACTTCATGGGCCCATGAGTGATAAGAACGAAGTGCGTCATAAAACAGAACTATTTCCCAGTTTATGTGAAGAGGAACTGACTGGACATAATGTAGTCACGCAAGCCAGTACACCTGACTGCATGGTGGCTTAAAGCAAATGAGTAAAAAAATCAGACTTTTCTTGGAGTCTTTGGCCTTTCTCTTATTTCGGCAGTTATTCAATCAGTTCAAACAGGTGTGCAAGTTTTTGGCAAAACAATACTTTTTTCTGTTCCAGAGAACCAGAAAAACACTTCTGTTAAATCCTTGAGGTGCAGTTCATCATATGAACTGCCTTGGATCAGTTGGGCAGAGCAGTGTACCTGTAGCACCAAGGCTGTGAGTTCAATCCCTGAATGAGCCTTACAGTTCAGAATTGGGCCTGATGATCCTCATGGGCCCTTTCCAACTCAGAATATTCTGTGATTTTTTTTTTTTTTGAGCTCTGATTATACATCTGATATACCTCTGACAAGAATACTATATAAAAGGGTGATATTTCCACCCCTTTTTATAATTTTATTCAGCTTAGAAAGGATGGCTAATGGAATTACATGGCATTACTGTGGCCTATTCTGCCATAAAAACAGAGGTCACAAGGAGGTGAAGATTAAGCCACTTCAAAGACATTTCTGTGCTGTCCTATTAGTGATGCTCATCTATGCTCTTTATGTTAGAGAAAAAAGATAGACACTGCAACTTAACCAGAAAAATAATAGCTACTGAACATTAGTTTTCAGTCTGTAAACAGCATGGTACTATTGTAAAAATACTGCATGTATCTAATTGCCTCACTGTCTGAAGTTGTCTCATCTCTCCACAGAGTTTCAAATGGATATTCAAAGGCCTGCTTTCATGGATTAGGAAATATCTTGGCTTGCATTTTGCCTGGCAATATAGTTGAAGTTTTCACATTGGCTGGATTCATTACAGCAATAAAAGAAAATTTGATATGTCTCAACTCATTTCATGGAAACTCCCATTCAAATTCATTGAATTAAACCTTTCCATTTGTATCTTGGTTAATCAGACATTTGCAAATGAATACACAGATATAGTTATTACAGGGCATTCATCTCTTTGGTCATCGGTTTGTTCTATTTTATCTCTTAAACTTGCGAACAGGAGGGATCATAGAATCACACCAACTACTTAAGGTGACCTCTCACTGGAAACCAGTTTAATGGGGCCTGAAGACAGAACTCTCTAAGCTGAGGAACACCTAGTTTTGCCTAGCTACAGTTTTTTCATGGAGGAATTGAATTTTTATCCTCTCTTCTCTTGGAAGTCCTATGTTTGTTTCAACTATATCATCACATCTTTCTGTATGCACTGCTAATTTTAATCTCAAATTTTGTTTTCCCTTTTGCTTTTTTTTCCCTTTTTTTTCTCAGAAAAGGCAGATGATAACTGGGAATCTTACTCCTGCCTTTTTTTTTCCCCTAGAGAAATTTAGAAAAATATCTAGTTCTTTCCTTCTTAATCTAAAAAGTTTAGACAATCATTTGGAAAAACAGAAACTGTAATTAAAAAAACTTGCTGATTTTAATTTCTTTATTATTGTAGAACCCAAGATATGGATAATTTTCCATACTACAGCACACATCTTCAGCTATCTTTATATACATAACTGTATAAAATTGATGGGCTTGGTATTCTTTCCATTTATGACTGACATGTAATTTCTCGCTTCCTTTCTGTTGCAGTTCTACATCTGCTTTTCATCAAAACTTGTTTTTGCAAAAAAAGGAAAGGAAATACCATATTAAAAAAATCTTTAAAGTGTTGGTCCATGTAGTCAGAGTAATATTCACTCTCCACAATTATCTTGTGTGAGGCTTAATGGAGGGTCACAGTTCTGTATTCAAATGTTTTCTTAAAATGTTGGAACATTTCAATCTTTTCCAGGCACAAATAAATAACGTTTTTATCCCATTTTCTTTCTTTTTGAACAATGCTGATGTAGGGATGCAGAAACGAGGGAGGTTTTTTTGTAACCAAGACGTAAAAAGGCAAAGACAGATGATTAAAAACCTGCTCATCATTTCCTCTAAGATAATTGATGTCATACTGGCCACTGTTACATACTTAAATCAATAACACTACAAAAAAAGTAGAATGAAGAAGGATCAAAAGCAGTAAAAAAATAGGTGAGATTTTTCACCTCCCATTTTAGTTTTGCAGCAAAACCCACCCACAATAAGTGAGGACACCTTCAACTAGACCTGGTTGTTCAGAGTCCCATCCAACCTGACCTGTTTCCAGAGACTCGGCACCTAAACCATATCTGGGCAACCTGTGCAGGTGTTGCGCCACACTGATAATAAAATTTTCTTCCTCATATCTACTCTGAATCTACCCTCTTTTAATTTAAAATTGTTACCCCTTGTCCTATCAGTATAGGTCCTGCTACAGAAAAAGGAGCAGGGACTGCACCCCTACTTCGATTAGTGGGAGCCTGTGGTTGTGCATATGCATGTACCTCTGTGACTGTGAACCAACACGTGGAAGGTGGTCAGGCTTTTCTTATGCTCTTTCCCATGCATTCCCCCACCACTTCCCAAGAAGAGTTTTTTCTAGGCTTCCTTACCAGCAGCAAATCAAAAACTAACACCAGCAGCTGGGGAAACGATTTGGATGGGTCCAAGACAGCTGTTCATATGTAAACATTCCCTAAGCCTGTCTTGCCTGAAGAAGTTGACTTAGTTCCTTGCAATCAGTTGGGAAATGATGAAGTCACTGGTAGGATTATTTATGCATGTGGATTCTAATATTACATTGTAATAGTGAGCAGCTCTTCAAAGGATTCATTTGTGTTGATGGCTAGGTGGTTTTCATTTCTTGGTTACAAAATTAATACACTGTGTCCAGAGATTCATCTCCCAGCAAATACTTTTATATTAGCCAATATACATAGTACTTTTCTCAAAAGAATTTACACTTGGGATTGATTAAACATGCTAGCCAGAAGGAGACTATTACCCAGATAACAGGTAACTATATTTCCACTCCTCTAGGGAACTCCTCAGATAAATCTTGGACTACGAATATCAGTATTAGTCCAAGTATGTCTCATTTCACTGGAAATGACCAAGAGAAAAGCACTGAAACCATTATAAAGATTCAATTTTCTGTACACACTGGAAGTGTGGTAATTATGAGGTCTTCTTAATAGTTAATCTTTTGAAATCAGTCTACTTAGAAACACTTTTCCCCCTATCTAAGCTTTTACAATTTGAGGTAAGGTAGAATTGCCTTCTTAGTAGTAAATGCTGGTTGTCAAGGTCAGAGTAATTCTCAAGGGGGGTACCACTGGCTACTGGTACTGTATCCCACCCCTCGCAGTCCTTACTCATAAGTAATTTATTTCTTTCCCCAAACTCTCCTTCTCTCTTTCTAAACAAGAGAGCGCGAGATGTTGCAGTATGTTTTTGTCACTAATAGTCTGTTTTGTTTCCCCCTTGCTTTGCTGGTTCAGCCTAAGTTACACCCTCTGCCCCAACGGCTTATCTTCCCTAAGGCCTACCTACCCCTTGTTATAGAAAGTCCTCTGTTCCTCCTCTTTCTGAGTTGTCAATCCCACATGGTACCTGCCCCCTGCTTTGGAAATCCCCTTGAAAATCCCCTAATATTTGAAGCCCCATTGGTTTGTTTGATCTGTTGCCCTCCCCCTGGGTTCCCCATTGGTGTGTATATTGTCAATCCTGCCCTGTAATCCTCCCCTGTGTTTTCCCTATTGGTTAAGAATTGTACCCGCCCCCTGAGACCTTCCCTGTTTGTAAGTTCTTGCACATGCCAATTTGGTCTTTGGTCTTTGGTCCTGGACCCTTCCTCGGTGTGGCTTCCTTTGGAAACCATATGGAAGACCTCTCCCTGGTCCTTGCTCCTGCCCTCGATGCCTGACATCCTGTGTCATAAGCCCACAGCTGTATCCCGGACTGTGCTGCTCTCTGGGAACAGCCCACTCTCAGCCTGGTGCTGGGAGCTGGCTGGGGAGAATCCAGCACCACATCACTGTCCAGATGCTGCAGGAAGATGTCTCCTGGTCTTCCTGTACCTCTTATAGGGATGTCAAAGTAGGTCTTATGAAGCAAGTGCAGTATGCCACAGGAAACTGTCCTATGATCAAAAGCGGGTTTGAAAAATTTCAACAGGTAAATAAAGTTGATTTTCCTGCTTTTTAATTTCTATTCTCAGCTCTTTATTTGAATTCTTTATTCTGAATTGATCTTCATATTACATATTCCCTTCTTCTCAGTTTGGAACTAGGCTTTGGTATAAATGAATAGCTCAGGAGTCCTAGTTCAGAAAATACTTGAAGGACATCCTTATTACATAACTATTTTCAGGAGAAGAAACATTTGATATGTTTCATTTTTGCGTATAGCTCTCCTGATAAACAAGTCTATAATTTTAGAGGTGGAAAATAGCTGCTGATAATTCCAGAACTGAAAAACAACTGCTGTTATTCTCTTTAATACATACTATAAAAATCAGAATAATCTTGCCGAGAAGTATTCCAAGGTAACCTCAGTCACTTGCCTTTATCAGTTTCAGATGACTACATAATTCAGTTTAGCGAATTTGTTGTTGCTTTTCTAGGCATCACATTGGAGTTTCATTGCCAACTCAGCTCTGATAAACATCCTTAACTTGTTTTTCTGTCCTTAATTCCTGTTTGGATTGATCGACCTTGTTTTAGCTGAGGAAGAGGATGATGGTGCAGAGCCTTTTAGAGCAGGCAAGCCAAAATCTTTATGAATTCATATCAAGTGTATATTTTCTATGGATAAAGCAGCAGGGATCCTTCTAACAGTGGGTTTCATTGAAAAAACCAGATGTCAGAAAGCCAATGTCTCCTCTGTCTGGTGATCCCAATAGTCCTGTTCATTCCTCTGTGTTTTTAAACCATAAAAATTGTGCTTCTATATTTAGATAGGGTGTGTCTCAACAAAAAAATCCTACTTCATCTGCCATCTTCCTTGATCCTCATTTATGTGCATGATTCTTACAGAAAAAATTGCTTTGTTGCTGTCACATTTTTCATGAATGTGAAGAATAACTGAGTATTAGAGCTGAGTATAAAAATTATTGTGGTGTCATAAACTGAAAGAGTTAAAGAAACCATACTGCCCAGTAGGTCATTAAGGACATACACAGATTTTTTTTTTTGCATCTGTCTAGATGGATTTTGTACTGTGATACTTTTACAGATAAATAAATGAATGCCCCAGTCTTCATAAAGTGCCTAGTTAAGTTTTATTCATCTGCTTTCCACTGCAGCAATCTAGTTGTAGCCCATTCGTTTTCATTTCTGGTGCTGCTGTGACACCAGGATGACTAAGGATTTGCTTTTCCTTTAGCTACTTTTCAGTATGTATAAATGTACTTAGACTAAAATCCTCTGCCACTAAACACAGAAGGAATTGTTTTCTGTATTGAAATAATAATAAAGAACAATGGTATAGAGTGAATACCAAATGCATGTTGGATGATTATTGATGAATTTTGTATGAGAAATACAGCAGGTGCTAAGAAATCAAACCAAACTGATCTCCTAAAACACTTTTTCTGTGGAAATATGAAAAAAATACTGTAGAATATTTGCCTTTTAATATATCTTCAATGAAAAAATTGTATCAGCAAGGCTTTGCAATACACCTACATAAGCAAATTACTGACTAGTATTTTAAACTGAAGAAAAAGTAATCATCTTCAGTATGGTAGTAGATTAAGGTTATTTGCCCATCTCTCTCCCCTATATTTTCCTTTTTAAACAGATTACAGATAGCTAGCAATAAACTACTAAAAAAAAAAAAAAGATGGAAAGAAGAAAATAAAATCGTTCTGCAGTTTAGATCTTTGTATTTTCATTATACCATTCCAAAGCCATTTTCCATAGTATATACCGGCCACATCAAACACATCTAAGTCTTTCTTTTACCAGAATCTTGTGCAAACTGTTGTGGATCCCACACTACTTCAAACTGATTACACCAGACAGGAGTAATAGTGTCCAGGGTGCAAAAGTTGGGTTGATGTTCCAATTAGGAAGGTTCATCATAGTTGCGCATCTGAAACAATTTTTTCTGTCAGAAAAAAACACCCCCAAAAGACAGGCTATTTAGAAGTAAATTAACTCAGTATAAACTAAACAAAAATCTGCTTACTAGCTTTCTTAAAAAATCTTGTATGCCTAGAAGTCACTAAAATCTACATAATGTCAGTGTATGTCTGCTTTTAAAAAGATACTTCATATATAAATTGTTTAAAGACCAATATTTTGGTCCATAAAGACATCGTGTGTTGACTGAAAATGAATACAAAATGACCTACCAATACTGATGTTAAAATGCGGTTATATAACAAGATCCTCTTGCATCCTCAATTATTTGGTTCAGCTCTTATAGCTATTTCCTTTTCCCTTGGCAGGCAAGAAAAAATCACAGGCTGGAGAAGAAACAAGTACAAGCTGAATAACACTCATCAAAGAAAAGTTTGACAAATGTTGGTTTTTCATTAATTTGAGAAACATTTATGAGGCATGCAGATTGAATGTTAGCATAATTAGAATTCATAAGTATTTTCTGAATGTTCTGAATGTGTTATACAGAGATGACAGATAGTTTACATTGGCTGTGCAGTTCAACTGATGCTGTTTCTGTTCTTTTACTGCCTGACAAATTTATTTGCAGGAGAATAGTGAGTGAAAAAATAGCAAATAATACACTAATGAAATATATGGATCTAAAAAATTTCTACTCAAAGCCTAATGAACAATTCTCAGTTACCCAGTATTCACAGGAACAATAACTACTCTGTTGAATTAAAAAAAAAAAAAAGAAAAGAATAAAGAATTCAAACAGTATCCTCTCGGCACTGAATCACCTTGTCATTCAAGCGGAGTCTATGACCTGGCAAAATGCAGAACTTAAGGTCCTATACATACAACCTAGATGTGTATTTGCATTATGAGTGCAGTTGTATGTATCCTAACCTGCTTTTGCATTAACCATGCTAGCTTCTTTAATGTTTTGGTTCTTCAGAGGAGCACACTTAGGATAAATATTTTTCTAAAGAACATTCTGTATTGTACAAAACAAATTTATGCAAACATAAATTAGCTTGGAGGAGGTTTTTCTCAGAACTGAATAAAGGGATTGCAGAGAGAGTAACAGCATTTCTGGAATAAAATGTGTGTTCAGGCACTTCAGTACTAGGCATGGTATTTATCCTCAATTCTCTTCTGCAGTATGTCACCAATGGCTGAATATAAAGGCAAACATGAACCTTGAAAAGCTGATAGTGCTGCAAACGAATTAGAAATTCTCTCAAAGGAAAGATAATAGAAGCAAGTCTAACACATAAGTTTTCACAGTTAAGAGAGATACAGAAAGTACAAAATATCAAAGGTTCTGCCCAAGAGAATGATTTAATCAATGTCAGTCTAACACAGTATCTACATTGCCAACTGGCGTAAGTACAAGGAAATGCTGTCTGTGTAGCAATTTTCTTTTTCCTTGTTTCTTCTTATTCTGGAAACACCTGCTGTGCTGTTTGAATTTTAAACATCTAAATGACAGTTAAAAATAGGAGTAGACACATTGGGATTTTGTCCTTAAACTTTCTGTAGTGAAGACAAGATTAAGTGCCTATCAGACACTGTACCAATATCCTAATTGGCAAACCTGCTCCTGCAGCTTAATTTGCACATGAACATACAGAATGATACCATTTTCCATGAAGAATTTTCAGGCAAGACAGATATACTGAATATCTTGTAGGAAATTTTAGGATTCAGTGAAATGCGTGTGGCTACATGACCACTGCATTACATTTATCAGTTATGTTCCTCAAAGTTTCTTCCACAGAATTATCAACCTCTTTGCTTCAAGGATCAATTTTTATTAGAACATTTTGCCACTGCTCTTTCATGTCTAGATATAAATATTATAATTGCAAAACACAGCCTTTGGTGTATTCATAATTGTTATTCTGTCTTCTCCAAGAAGGAGGGCAGGCTTGCTGTGCTTCTCTTCCAGTTTCAGAGGTCACTGTTTCTTCAGCCACTACTTTCCTCACTCTGTAATTGCTCTGTTCCTGGAGGACATTGGTGAACTACTATTCTGCTGACTAAGACTCTAATGATTGGTCTATTTCAGCAAATTAGGCTTAAGTCACACACAAAAGAAGACTGAGTAAATGGGAGCCACTAGAGTCCCTTTCTGTCTCTTGCTCTGTGATCACATGGGTGTTCTCTGTCCTTGTGTTGTTACTCGGCATTTCTGTGATATAATTTTCCCTTATGTTCTGTCAAACCAAACTAGTTCAGAAGAAGTGCAGAGTAAAACCAGTGATGACACTAGGGTGGAGAGAATGACATGGTAGGATCCAGAGGAGGGGCACAAGCAAGGTTGGTTTAGGATGACTCTGACTGCCATGTCCCACAACTGCAACAGCTGATCCTGATTGAAATGGCTCACAAGAAAAGCTCCTTCAGTAGATCTGCAGTGACCACCTGGGCTGGGAGTAACGAACTGCTAAAGAAGCTGAAGCCTTAAAGGGGCAGCCATACATTTGAAAGAAAAAACCAGCAATAATAATTAAACTGTTTTATATGACTACATTTGTTGACAGACTTAGTCTTCAGTATTTATTTTCTCACCTCATTCTCTTTTTTTCTCTGCTTTGAATGAAATATGCCAAAAATTCTGATGTGCTCTAAATTCTAGAACAACTTGGGAAGTTCTGTCGTTTTGTAAATTGTCATGAATGCCACAAACTTTTATTGATCCATGCATGCTCTGAATTTGATGAAGTCGGTCTGAATGTATGATTTTGTAACTTGGATACACCCAGAGAACCAGAAGTGTGAGGTTCACTCTATGTCCCTAGAGAATAGTCTTTAAGCAGCTATGCAGTATATTGTAAAACTCTAAAACATAAGCCCTCTGCAGAAAATTCTCTTTCAGAGAAACAAAACCTTTTTTTTTGGTTAAGCTTTACATTGTATCTTTAGTGTGGTTTTTCTTCTAAACAAATGGACTTGATAAGGGTTGAGAATATGCTCACAAATGTCACAAACACAACATGGAGAATTGATGACAAAAGCAATTGTCTGTGAAACAGAAAGTAGAATTGATGCTCTTGAAATGAGAAAATCCATCCAACCCTAATCTCTGCCAACAGTTAAATAGATATTTTTGACAAACCTAACTCTGAAAGCTTAAAATTAAAAAAAAAACAAACAAAAAACCAGAAAAAGAAATTTAAAAAAAAAAAGGAAAAAAGAGAAAAAAACACCCAAAGGAAAAAAAAACCCACCAAAAAACCCTCACAACTTTGCTTTATGACCACTCTAGCTAGTTGTGTCTGCTACCCAAAATTTCCATTATCAATAATCTGGTAGTAAGGATTTGTCTTGAATATCAGGAACTATTGTAAAGAGCAGTAGAAAGTCCTGAACTTTCTCAAGAAGGCAGTGGCCAGATTAGTAAGAAGCTTTATTTTGTTTACAATGGAGTTTATCACTGGTGTAAGCAGATGCTCCTGTGCTAACTCCCACTCAGCAAGCAGCACTTCGGGCCTACATCTATAGTAATAAATGCTCCATTTGAAGAGGATTATCTCCTCCTTTCCCTCTTCTACTTTGCCTGAACAAAGCGGGAGGTGGAGAGAAGGAGGGGGAGATAATCCGTTTAGCATGCAATGCCTCACACCTGCCAGGTAAGTAATAAGTGCTGTATTCCAGAGGGATTAGCACAGTAGTTCTTGTTTGGACTGGAATAAAATATTTTCAGACACTGTACTGAGCCCTTGGGACTGAAGTCCAGATAGGGTTCTGTTGTTTAATTATTTCTTACATATCTACTGCATTTGTATGTTTTCTGAGTAAGACAATACAAAGGTAAAATGGAAATAGCAAAAGCTGAGCTTCTGCTGGATTTTTTGTGCATGTGATGTGAGAAATGTGAAATATGTTGATAGGAACCAGTAATAATGAAATAACATTTTATTATTTAAAATTATACATTCCACAAGAGGAAAGGAAGAGGTAAAGGAATCTTCATGAAGCTTGCATGCCATACAATAAATGGTCCCTGAATTCGAGTTATCTTAAAAAACGTTTATGCTGGTCATTGTGATAGTAGCTTCACATTACAACTCCGCAACTTGTAACATCCTCTGTCACCAACTTACTCATACAGTTGCGTTTGCTTTCTTTCTGATGTTCCCATTGTATTTTATTCCATAGACTAACATTTTTTTTATATTTTACATCGTATAAAAGCATATTTTTTTTTAATAAGATACTTGGTCATATAACAGATCTAGTTGAAGTTGTCGCTGCTCAGTACAGAGGAGTTGGACTGGATGACTATTAAAAGGACCCTTTTAACTCAAGCTATTTGTACTGGGCTAGTCTGTACAAAAATGAGGGGAAGGAGATCCTGAAAGTTCCAAACAGTGGGAGGAACATGGTCTTTTATGCTCTACGGTTTTTTCACATTGTTTCTTGCCTTGTTTCATGGAACTTGAAGAGGCCATTAGAGTTAGATTATGTTATTCATGCCTTTCTCCATATATGTTAGCACTGCTTAAACACAGACATCAGACAGAGGACAGGCAGGAAACCACAGAGCATCTGAAGTGACAGAAGATGCCCGAGTTTATCTATATGAATTATACTCTACACTGGTTATATGTAATAGGTTTCAGATTGAATATCTATTTTAGTTCTGGTTTCTAATATGGAGAAATAAATAAGAAATCCCTTCTCCTGAAGTCATCTAAGATATCACAGCCAAAACAGTGTTCTATTGATTTTCTTCTACCCATGGTGAATAGTTTCTTCTTCCTTATTCAGAGGTGTGGTGAAGAAGTCAATACTTTCTTCAGGCTTGGTGGCAGTCTCTGATGTAGAACAGCTGAGAGATTCCCCTCACTGGTGAGTTCTCAGGTAGCTTTTTTATGACTCACATCAGCACAAAGCTATCTCAGAAGCACATAAATTTGAAGTAACTAGGTTTCACTCTTGGAAATGCAGAATCTTAGAATGATTTGGGTTGCAGGGGACCATAAAAAGTCTTTTTGTTTCAACCACCTGCAATGAGCAGAGATCTCTTTAATTGCAGCAGGTTGCTCAAAGCCCTATTCAATCTGACCTTGAATGTTTCCGAGGATGGGCCATCTGCAACCTCTTGACAAATTCTGCTGGGGTTTCATCACACTCATTGTAAAAAAAAATTCGCTTAAAACTCATACCTCTTGTCTTATCACTGCAATTCCTATTAAAAACTCTATCCCCATCTTTCTTATAAGCCATCTTTAAGTACTGAAATCCTTCAATAAGATCTCCCTGGATACTTCATGCTAGGTTTCTCAGAACAACCCAACTCTCAACAGTCACTCTTTGGAGATAACTAAACAGTTGTTTCCATCCAGACATGATAAAATGTCATGACTAATTAAGCATAAATTGAGTTTATTATTACTGATGGATGATAGAATAAAAGTCCAGTCAAGGTGTCATATAAAGAGCTGGAAGGCATTTTACAATCCAGTTCTTCCAAGTCAAAAGGTCTGACAGAAGTTCACCGTAAGTACAAGGATCAACTAATTGTTTTTTTTTTAAATGAAACTAAACATTTCCCAGTGGCATAATCATCAGACCCGCATACTTAGAAAAACAAGAACATGTGGGTGGAATTTAAAGTGTAATAAGTGCCTAATGCCTAGTGCACAAGCCACTGTTTCAAACAGTGATAAATACTAATTAAAAAAACACAAGAATACCAAAATAAATGCCTCACCCTTTCAAAAACACACTTTTAGTCACTTGCTAATTTTCCTGTTAGTGTTTACTATGAATTTGTCCAATCTAGGTTTAAACAAATTAAGTAAAGTGTCTCCCACTTTTTTCTCAGGGAGTCAAAAATCCATATAAGTGAAAATTTTCAAAAAACTTGTCCATAGCTCTAGATTAGTAATTCCATATATAGGAAGAATACTGTATTTGGAAATGCTACCCTTAGTGTATATTTCTGAAGTAGCTGTTATTACATAGCTTATATTTACAGAGACAAGTTATTGTCTTTTATGGTAGAAGGTGATGGAGATTTCTGCGGTTCATATCGAACACTTCTTGGTGTGTTTATTAAGTGATCTCCTGCCCCAGTGCAAAGCTTGACTTATTTGTTGAATGAAAGCTTGCAAAGCTTGCTTGCAAAGAGCACAAGAATACAAATCCTTAATACGCCGCTTACAGTAAATTTTATCCCATTAAGTTCTAGTTTTATCCTCACCACCATCAAAAAAACATCCTTTCACATGATTATCTTTCGTTCTCTTTATTTAGTCAAAGTTTATAGCGACACAATGTTGAATTATATCTCTTCGCATCTCCTTTGCATGCTGTTAATTCTTGAGGAAAAAAACCCAACAAATAATAATAATAAAAAAAACAACACTGAGAAACTTTTTATGTATTGTTTCATAACAAAGTTGATTTTATTACTTTTATGTATTAATTGCAATAAATATAATGCACCTGTGTAGAGAAATATTGAGTCATACACAAAAAGGACGTGATCTTCCAAACTAGTAGTCCAGCATAACTAGTAACATAACTAAGAATATTTTTTGCAAAAACCATTGAGGTCTCAAAGCAGTTTTGGACCCAGTTTAACGTCTGAGCATAAGATAGATAAAAATATTTGAATAGAATTTAACCCTTTTTTTGAGGCTGTTAATACAGACCAGAGAAATTGTCTTGTGTTGCAATATGTAACCAAAATGTGTATTCTATTTGCCATACGTTGAAACTGGTTGAGGAGATGTTTTCTTTATCTCTTGTATAACCCATTCCTTGTAACTCTGGGGAGGGGTGCCTTCTGCTAATGGGCCAGCTGTTAAAACCAGGTGGAGCAGTGTTCTTTATCCTCCCTCCTGGGGGTTATCTTCTGTTAGTGTGCCATTAAGGCTCACCACATGACTGATAAAATTACATTGTCCCATTATGAGATGCTCCACCCAGTGGGAGGAGCCAAGAATTCCTACCTGGATAAAAACTGCAATTCAAAACTGCAGGACAGCCTGTTTTCCACTGGATTTCCCAGAGGAAGACTGCACCCCTTATCACCACCACTGGACCCCTCTACAGGGTCATCTCTGCTCCAACAGAACCACATCTGTCACTCCAGGAGAATTTATTTGGGCTGCTTCCAACACCCTGAGCAACAGGGTGTCAGGTCATATTCTGACACTGTCAGTGTTTCTAGGATTTTTTTTTTGTTTGTTTGCTTGGTTTTTTGTACCACTAGATTTGTATTTTTAATATTCCTAGTAAAGAACTGTTATTCCAATATCTTTGCCTGAAAGCTCCCTTAATTACAAAATTGTAATAATTTGGAGGCATGGGGTTTGCTTTCTCCATTCCAAGGGAAACTCCAGGTTTCCCTGGCAGATACCTGTCTTTCCAAACCAAGGCAGAAATTCAGACCCAACTAGGAAAAATACACTGGGATTTGGAATATAATATCTCTGGGTAGGAGGGGAAAACCTGCCAAGGAAAGAATGTTTACCTAAAAGAGGAGAATATATTGCATTAAAAGGAAATCAGCCTAGTTACTAGAAGAATTGTAAACTCTTCTGGAATAACCGCCCCCCCCCCCGGAACTGGAGCAAGAGAAAAAAACAAGTAAAGGATCATAGAATAGTTTGAGTTGAAAGAAGCTTTAAAGATCATCTAGTTACAACCTTCCATACTGTGGGCGGGGACACCTTCCAGTAGACCAGGTTGCTCCAAACCCATCCAACCTGGCCTTGAACACTTCTAGGGACAGGGCATCCACAAGTTCTCTTGGACAACCTGTGCCAGTGTGTCACCACCCTCACAGCAAAGAGGTTCTTCATTATGTCTAATATAAACCCAGTCTCTTTCAGTTTGAAGCCATTCCCCCTTGTCCTATCACCTCTTGTAAACAGTCTCCATCTTTCTTGTAAGTTCCCTTCAGGTACTCAAAGGCCACAATTCGGCCACTCTGAAGCTTTCTTTTTTCCTAGCTGAACATTTGTAATTCTCTCAGCCTTTCCTTGTAGGCTCCAGATGGGGTCTCACCAGTGTGGAGCAATGGGGAAGAATCCTTTCCCTTGCCCTACTAACAACTGCTTTCGATGCAGCCCAGGATACAATTGGTTTTCAGGGATGGGAGGGCACTTTGCCTGCTCATGTCCAGCCTGTCATGCACTCCCGGTCCTTCTCAGCAGGGCTGCTCTGAATCTGTTCCTCCCCCAGCCTGTGTGGATGCAGGGGCTGCTCTGACCCAAGTGCAGCTCCTTGCACTGGGTCGTATTAAATAGGAGATTCCCACTGGCCAACTCCTGAAGCTTGTCCAGGTCCCTCTGGGTGCCATCCCATCCACTGGTTTTGGCAACTGCACCATTTGCTGAGGGTGCACTTGATTCCTTCTTCTGTATCATTAATGAAGATAGTAAGTAGCACTGTCCCTTGAGAGACACCACAAGATTCAAGATTTTGGTGTTGAGAATACAGGGGGAGGAAGTTAGCTCAAGTTGTAGGGAAAATGGTCTCAGAGGATGAGGGAACAAGATGTTCAGGTGGGATGGGCAGAGAAGCAAGGCAGAGCTGCTGGAAGTAGCATGGTGGGGTGAGGAGCAGGCACAGGAGGAATGCTGGATGGTACCTGGTGGGCAGGAGAGAAATATAACACTGATCTCAAGAGTATGGCTCTGTAGATGAATGTGAGAGGTAAGTATTAGGCCAAACAGAATGCATAGTGGAAGAAAAGGTGATATGTTTTGGAAAGCCATCAGCAAAGAGCATAAATCGTCATGGATGGGAATGGAAGGTGATAGTACAATTAGCAGGGCAGTAAGCGAAGAGGAGCTTTGGTGCCAGTGTTCAGCATTTGCCTGTGTTCAGTTTTTACCTTTTACCCAACAAAATGATTTTGTTGTCCTTCATACTCAAAAGGCGATTTGTTTTCAGACTCTTCTACCTCTTGGACATCTTGAAGAATTGAGCCTTATAGACTAGAAGTCCTATGATTTTCTGTGACTAGGAAAGGTGATTGATCTGATCTACTATACTAGAAGATTAGAGCTAGTACCACTTAAATATGTGTGATTTGTATAGGAACTATTTTCTACTTTATTTTCAAGTGAGCACATCCTTGTCATGTGGTCTTGCTATTAAATACTGATATAAATATGCAGCACTGTTTCTTGGAATATTTATGTGATGACACAGAACCGTTGTAATCACGCTCTTCACCTCCTCAAATAATTTACTATCTTAGCAGGAGGGGGTGGCACTTAAAGTAACATTAAAACAGAAAAAAAAAAATCTAAATTTCCACTTCACATGTAAGGCAAACTAATCATTCAAAGCATAAAATTTGGAATAGACGTTAAAATGTTAAAGGCATAGAGAGTATTATAAACGCATAGATTGGTTGTGTTTGCATTAAAATTCAAATTACTTTCTCTGGTTCTTGAAATACAGTAATATTAAAAACAAGTTTAGACTGAATGGAAGCAATCTAAGTCAACATTTCAATATTTCTTATATTGTAGCAATGTTTTCAAGTTCATTCATTTTCATGTTTATGACAGTGAATACAGAGGAAATGAATGTTGGGCCAAAGCTTCGTCTTTCTGAAAACTTCCAATGTCTTTGATGTGTTTAAGTAATTTAATAGCTACAAAGTTCTTAAGACACAGGCATTAAATCTAACTGTTTTGCAAATTCATGCAAAACTAAGTTGTATATTTTTCTTTAAATCAAGGATTTTGAAGAGAATTTAAGCTCAGTGTTATCCATTCTATCTTATGGATTTTTTATCAAATTTTGGCAAGGACAAAAATCATAGTTTTATATTCTGTATGTAAACAAGGGAATCTTGCTGCTATGCAACTAAATCCTCATTTTAATGTTTGTTGATGAAATTATACACTGTAATTAAAAGCAAAAGCTTTACAGGTGCAAAACAAACTTAGGAAATTGTATTTTGTCTTACTCAATGTAAGTCTATGTTATTTGGGATATTTTGTAGGGGTCAGTAATTTTGTTCATATGTCAGTGCATTCAGTGTCACTTTTGTTGACCCTGTGAAATTCCATTTGTGTGAAATAACAGTGCTGACTACATGCAAAATACTTGGACTCTTCTTCAGCTCTGCACAGGATTGCCCACATCACCCTTGGAGTTCAACTAGATACAGTATTCTTCCATAAAACCAAGACCTCTATGAAATTATATCACAAGATGTCAGAACAAAAGAAGCAGAATCCTTCAGCTAATTACAAATATTTCGTTCCTTTTCAATTCAACTGGAATGAAATGAATGAATGTATAAATAAATAAANTTTGCACCAAAATAAATAAATAAATAAACAAATAAATAAATATCTTCCAAACATCATTCAGCTTGTTCTCTGCATAGCCAAAATCAGCACCTGTGACTAGAATAGCTTGAAGCCCTAAGGTAGTAAAAAGTAAAAATGAAGCAGTAGCTTAAATGCTTCCTCTGTAACATGACCTTCAGTGAACTTCACTCACTATCAAATTAAGTGAACTCCATTCTATAGTGTTTTGGAGTACAAAACGAAAAACCATATCGCCAAAAATAGACAGAAAAAGCTTTCCCCTCCAATTCAAAGTGACCAGAAGACTGCAGCTGAAGTTCTTGCAAACTAACATTTTATGGCATCTTATTTTGATACCTACAAATTATTTCATTCTGCATTAAAGCTACAGTAATCGCTCTTTTCATATGATTAATCTAATTCATAAGGTGCTGGTGAAAACCTTCTATCCCTATGCTTCAGACAGATGTGTTAGGTATTTCTTCACCTTTAAGTATCACCATAGGTAGTTATGCTTCCCTTGGCCTGACCCGTAATTATCTGCATTTTTTAGTCTTGATATTCTACGTCCATTATGGACTAGCCCCCCTACCAGATCAGTCACTCTCCTTGCATGTTATTTTCCATTATAGAGATATACCCATGTCTTTGGAACAATGAAATTGTCACTAATTAGAATGCTTCTTGCAGACAGATTTTAAATTAACTGGGCTTGAACTACTGGATTTGCTATTAGTAAGAGATAGCCACAGGCTCTAGTGTCCAGGAAAAAAAAAAGGTCAGAACTCATCTTCACAGTTATTTTCCTTTCTGAGTAATGTTTTGTGAAGCAATCAAATATCCCCCTATTGTTTAAAGTACAAATAATGATTTAAAAGCCTCTATTACTGTTGTACAGAATCTCTCTTTGAGTGCTATACACTGCTTGTGGTGGAATGATAAGAGCTTCATCACTGACAGCCCACATTAGTGCTCTGATTAAAAGTCTGCCTTTTGTCTCCATTTTCAGGACCTTTTCTTTACAATAAACTGCTATTCTAAGAAATAGCCCTTTGCTGAAATTCCCCTTAGAATTGTAAGAGCTGTATTATGCCATCCATCAGCCAATTGCTGGAATAAAGTAAAATTCACAATAGTCATTAGTAGATGATGTAGAGTCTCAACCCTCTTTTGAAACTTGAATTCCTTTGAAAGCAACTGTTTACTGAGCTTTATGTCAGGACTAGGGGAATGTCTTCAGATGGATTATGGCAAGTCACTGTTTTCAGTGCAATGTGCAAACAATGCACACTCTTCTGACAATACAGTGTTGGTGCCTACTCTGCCTTCTCTTCACTCAGCTTCACAGCATTCACCCTCAGCTGCAGGTGCAACAAGTTCAGTCTGCATACTGAATGTGACAGTTTAATGGGAGTTTCTATGTTACATAATAGAGCAGCTCAATGCGTACAAATAAAATGTGGGGATGTTCTAGAAGGACCTTGCCAAGGATATGATGAGGACATTTACAAATAATCTGTGTCTTGCACAGTGTAGATATCATTGGAGCAACCTGCAGATGGCAAGGAACTATTTATTGCACTGAAAATTAAAGCCTGGGCCACGTGTATTCCCCACGAGTTGTTGAATCTATATTTGAACAGCTATTGCACAGGAATTGGCTCCAGATCAATATGGTAGGCGATTCAGTTGGACTACAGAAGCACACCTTAATGTGAAGCCAGGAATACATGGTTAGTCCAGTTGTGGTCTTGGGGGTTTAATCAGTGAATTATTATTAGCATGATTTCATTAATAATAACACTCATAAGCCAAATTATCCAATGATTACAACTCATTCCCTGTAAAAACTGATAAATGCAAATCTCACTCTTTCCCTGCTCCTTTAAGCACTAAAGTTGTCCACCCAAGGTTGTGTTTCCTACTGTGTAGAAAGGAGAGGCCTGAACAATAGTCTGAAATCTTTGCTGGGGGAGGTAAACTGTTGATGTTGAAAGGAGTGTGTTGCTGGGAGTGGTCAGGGAGAAACAGGAGCTGGAGCTTTACCAAATATCTAGGAGGGGGAAAGAGCTGGTTCATGTCAGACAAAAAAGTGCTTAGTACTGATCAAATTTTTTCAGTTCTTCAAACTGCAAGAAATGCCTGGCTGGGGAAGTGTTGTTTATTCAACAGAACATGTATTTGTCATCCTTAGATGCTTGTCAGCTTTATTCTGCTAAGGGGTGGATGATTAGGTCAAAAGGGAGGACAGAATAAGAGGTGCTGCTGGTGTATTCTTTTCATGTTTGACCCTTGTATACAGGCAGAGACTGTCCATTGTTCTAGAGCAGTTTTAAATAGACTTATGTGTTTAGAAGATAGAAGATGGCATTTGCTGCCCCTTAATTTGCCTTTATGGCTTCTAGCAATTCAAGGATCGATTTGAGCGTGTTCAATAACTATGCATGCAGCAGTCTTGTGCTGCAGACAACATCTGGACAGAAACTCTCAGTGGTGGCTCACAGGGAGACAGGCAAATCAGTGACTGAGCTCTGGGCAGTCATTTCAGATCCAAGGCCTGCAAGGAACTATCTTCAACTTTTTTCATTTGAATCAATGCAAATTCGCAATTAGAATGACGCCTCTTATGAATGTTCCAGGTACAGTGAATGCACAGAAAGTTTCCTAAATACTAAGTAACAATTTTTATGTTCTTTGCATATGTTCAAAAGAAGTTGAGCCATCTTGCATTGTCTGTGTATATGAGCATCTAAAAAACCTGATAGGATAGATGTGTGTTTAGCCAGGGAATGAGAAGACTGTTTCATAGGCCATTGGACTTTCACAGTAACTGCCAATACTGAGCAGGGCATGACTACTGAGAACATGCAGAGCTTGCTGTATAGCTTTGAAAGATTGCAGACAGATTAAATAGAATGAAGTCTATAAGACTTATAGCTGTATTACCAATATTTATACAAGTTATACTGTGCCTACTAATTATCCATGCAGATGTAGAAGTGTCTAATAAATCTGTTCCCTACATGTGAGTTTCCTCATTCAAGAAGACATCTGGTGAGCACCAATTCAAAATCCAAATGTATCCAAACATATAGAGAGTGTTGGTGTTGGGGTGGGGGCAAAGAGAGAAGATGCAAATGCAAAATTAGGAGTAAAAAAATGACAATGTAAATATAGTCTGCATGATTGCAGTCTCCTTCCAACTGACTGTAAAGAAATGTTTCATCGTATCAAAAATAATCTCATTTCATTGGGATATGTGGCAACAGGAATTTTTCAATGACTTCTGATCCTGTTCCTGTTCCTTCTAATTCCAGCATGTGGTTTCTGGTGAGATCAGAGGACTGATTTTTTGATGTACAGACCGCTCAGAAAAGAGTGCACAAAGCACTTCTCACTTCTAAGTTTTCCTTTCTTCACACTCTGTTGGAAGGGCTATGACTACTAATTGCATCAGTTAAAGTTTTGACTAGAATAAGCTGATATTATTCCTCCTTAGAACAACTGTTCCATGAAATTAATCTAAAGGTATCCTAAAGGTAAGATGTCTCCATGTTTAAAGCCAATTTTGGTATTTGTTACATAACTTTTTTAGGGCAGTCTCACACTCCTCTATTGCCCCAGGAGCCACTGCTTGAAGAGGGGCTGGATTTATCCCTACCCAATTTTTAGTTATGGAAATCACAGCAAAGATTTTTGCTGTATGCAACAGCCTAAGTTGTGTTCTACTGGAGTTGCAGCATCACTTCCTTCAGAAAAGCATTCAAAGTCTGAGAAAAGCTGGAAAAAACTGAGATCTAAGGACATGATATCGTGGCAGAAAAAAGCACTAATTAAAGTGTTTAACATTTCTTCTTAAAGACTGTTTTAAGTCTCCAAAAAGCCACTGCTGAGCATTAAACCATGTTTCCAGGGAAGAACAGTGATTAAGTTCTGCCTTTTGTGTGTGACTGTATCTGTGGTCTTTGCATTTGCAAGGAAGGCAGCTGATTACAGGGTTCCTCCCTCTTCTCCCTGAGGACAGTCAGACCAGAAAGTCACTGCGGCTCTCTTGGATATTATGGTAGAAAAATCTAGTCTGTTTACAGCTCTGTAGACGAAAAAAACACCTTACAAATCTCTTCCTCTGAAAAGTCCAAAATAATGGAGAACCAGCTGATAGTTTTGTAGACTTTTAACCTACTGCAGCCTCCCTCAAGCCTCCCTGAATCCCATAAGATGTAATAAAACACGAATCAAACTTGCCTAGGAAGCAGAAAAAGAAAATAGGGTGAATGTTTGATTTTCATCAGGACAAAATGTTACAAGAAGTATGCTAGTAAGTTCTTTCATGAAGGACTTGTTTTGTGTATTTATTAAATACCTTTAAAATGAGCTGATTAGAGAAACAGACACTCTTGGAGAGCAATTAATCTACTTGGAATAGTCTGGTACCAGAGACAACTGGGGAATCTGAGATATCTACAAAAGATTTGTGCAAAGGTACAGGATAACAATGACGTTTAGTATCAATGGGCTTGGAGTATCTTTTACCACAGGGAAATAAAATAAAGGGCTTGTATGCTTTAGAAAATGATATTACCTGTCACTTTTCAGAGCGGATCTGGGAAAATGCAAAAATCTCACTTCTGCTCAGCGTGCAACTGGTAGGAAAGATGCAAACAAAGTCATATTCAGAGTGAAGTATTATTGCTATCAGAAACCAACAGAACTGCCTCATTTGCATTGCAGTTGTGCACTGAGCATTTGTCAGAAGTATAACAGCATGAAATAAATGTTTCTGAGAAGGCTGACAAGGCCATGAAAAAACTTACCTGTAAGTGGCTATAGCAACTCTGACTTTATTTTTCTCTATAAAAGAGACATGTATAAGAATGCATGAGAAGAGTTTTAAACACTGTAAAAAATACTGTAATAAAATATGGACTAGCTAGCTCAGGATTACTAGTCCTTACATTTCCTGAAGGAAGCTCTAACTTCTTTTAGTTCCCATACCCATATCCCTTGTCCTGTTGTATTCTAGAGACTATTCCAGGTGGAGCTTCATGATTCACATATCTTAAGAGTGCTCTGTGGGTCAAGTCAAGGCAATTTCCATTTTTCTCATCACGATTTCATTGAATAAATGAAACACAGCACAGCATTTAATTGAACAGTGAAGTGCATGATTATAGAGAGTGTCTGAAATCAGGAGTTCAAAGAACACCACATAAGATCAGTATTAAAAGTTGCCATTAATTATAATAAACCTCATGGAAGAGATATATTAAAATTCATGGTTTAAGGTATAAATCACTATCTGTACAGTACCTTTGGGGAGATGTTTGCTTGATGCAGCAGTCTTCTTTCTTGTCTCCACACTTATACTATGTTGATCTGCCAGATACAGGTTGATGCTGTTGTCTCAATGCTGACAGGTTACAGGACTGACATGCATTCAAATCTGATTTCAAGTGACACTGACAGATTTTTGTCTTTTGTGTTACCTATTTTCATTCTTCTCTACCAGTGAGATCTTTCAGGGAGATGAAAATAATGACTAAAACCTAACTCAGTTTCCTGTGTTCAAACTGATGTTTTACAACTGAACAGTCAAAGCACACAGTCACACATATGGGCAAAAAGTGTTACAGGTATTCTGTGAAAATCTTCAGAAGTTCCCAACAAGCTTGTCATTAAAATTACTGGAATTTTTTATCACAATTAGTTTTTGCTGCCAGAAAGTTAGAAGAAAAAATTTAATTAATCTTTTTTCCAAAGAACTGTAACTCCTTTTGATTTGTAAGCTAGACATTATCTTCACAACAAAGATTGATAGGAATTTCATTTTTTTTCCTCCATTGAGAAACAGAACAGGCTGCATCTCTCAGGTTTCCATCAGAGATTGATTTCATATTGGAATATTCAATATTCCATATTGCTTGAGTATCTCAAAGGTAACCTGGCTTACTGTAGATACACAGGACACAGGTGAAAGGACAGAAAGGAGGAAGGAGCCGCCTTGCCAGGGACACATTTTGCTTAGAGTATTACAGCAGCAGAAAATTTCTGGCACCCACCACCCCCCAGTCAGGCTGATAATGTTGATGTGCAAATAAGACACCGCAGCATGAAGTTTACTTGGGGTTTGAAACACCTACCAGTACCCTGGCTGTGTACTTATAGGCTTCTCACTTAAAACTTCAGAAACTGAAAACCTGAAATTCGGGGGGGGTGTTTGTGTTTGTTTGTTTGTTTGTTTTCACAATGAAAGGGTAAACAAATTATAGCTTTAAAAAAAGATTCTTAGCTTTTTAAAAAAGTATACTTTGGTTGGTAGTTCTCAGTGACTTTGATGATATATACAGTAGCTGTTTCTTATTTACTGAGATATTTTAGCTTTTTTCAAAGGTATGAATTTGGCTGTATTTCTGTTTTGCTGTTGCAGAAGCCAAGACGTTTTCTCATTAACATTACCTTTTGCTTCAGCTTCTTGTTTTATTTTACATCCCAGGGTAATTAAGCTTGTTAGGGAGCTTCAGCCAAACCAGCCAGATGCTCCTAACTCACGTAATATTTTTTGAAGTTCTCATGTGGAGCTTTGAACAATGTGCAGTGTTTCAATAAAACCAAACTGAAGCTGAAACACCCAACATGATAAACTAAAGACAGACAGAGGAAGAGAGGGATTATTTGGCACTTGAGTCATGACAATCCACATACGTTATTGCTCACATTGTTTCTACTACTGGCATCCAAATGTCAGTTTGATTACTTGAGTTTTTATACAATATTTAATTCTGTGAACTCATATGGTTAAGGCAAAATTTGTAGGCTATAGTTAATGGTATTCAAATGCTTTTTTTTAAAAAAGGTATCTCCAGCAGGAGTCTCAAACAAGAATTTTTATTTAGGAAGGTGAGATAGGAATAGCTTTTAATATAGGAGAGCTATCTACCCACCAGTGGACCCAAATATATCCCAGCCCACCTGCAACAAGTGCACAAAACCATCTTCATCCATGAAAAGGAACAATTTGGAAATGGAGTGCATTGAAAAAGCCAAGAAGCACTGCTACAGACCAGGGAGAGTCATATCTCTGGCGACCCAGGTCATGCCTCTGGTGAACCACATTTTGCAGGTGTATGTTGTACGAGATACATTTTGATGACCACCTATGGATCAGATTGAGGAAATGCAGTGGAAAATTTTAAAGGTAATATGCTAAATAGGCAGCTTGTAGGTCTAGATGCCAAATACATTTTTCTGTTTCACTTCCATTCACTAAGGTGCATGGAAAGTGCTGCCATCTGTCAATGTGATTAGAATTATTTTTTAATACTTCAACTAGTTTCTGCCAGCATCACAGGATTTGCATCTAATATGATTTTATATTGATTTAAATTGTTTCATAATCAAACAGAAGGGGAAAATGTCCGTACACAGGTTCAACTTTAGGATGTTAAAAAAAAGTTACTAAGTACCATGGATGAATACTTCACTGAAATGTGATGTGACTGTGCAGCTTCAAAAGCTGTATTTCCATTGCTACTAGCAGGCCTTAGGTGTTGTCCTAAAATGGACAGGCCTTAAAACTGAAGTTTGACAGGCTTGCTCTGTCTGAAATTTTCTTAATCTGTAACTTGGCTTAGCTGTGACGGTACTTTCTCTAATTGGACAGGTGTCTATGGTTAATTTGTTTTACTTTTGTTTACTTGTGTTTACACATGGTATGATGCTTTCTACACCTAATAGGAACTAGCAGTTACTTTAGGCAAAATGAGATATTTATGATTCTTATTACAATGACAAGGTAGAGAAAAACAGTCCTTGAAGGACAGCAGAAAACTTGAGAAGCAGAGACATAGGATATGGTGCAGAGATGTACAAATGGGATGGCAGGTGGGGGGTCCCAGTTTGCACTGCAGACACCACAAACAACTCACCTGCTGTCTGTAGAGGAACTACTGACCTGCAGCTGGACAGAAGTACTTTCAGGGTAGCAGAGAAAGTAAAGAAATAATATTTCACACATGTAAAATGTAACATATACAGCAAATTAAGAGGTCACCTGTATGCCACAAATGAAGATGAAACAAAGGTGTAAAAGGGTGCTAGCCAACAAGAGGATTGACACCAAGTGGATTATAGAGTGAGGAACAATCAACATCATCATCATATTCCTCCCATTGAGGTAGGTCAGGTGTTGACAACCACACCACCACAGCCACAGCCATGAGGACAGAAACCTTAGGGCAACAGTGGCCTAGAAAGGTTGAACGCAACACTAGGAAAAGGGATAGGAACCACATCTGTGTAAAACAACTTAAACTGCATTGCTCTTCTTTTTCTGCAACACTTTTGATATAAACTCTGAATTTTTAGATACTAAATTTAGATATAATGTTTCAGTTATATTAATAAATTATTTGTTTTCATTATATACAACGTGCTTCTCCTTTGCCTTTAAATAAGGTTTTAATGCAACAGTGTTAAAACATTACTTTATAACACAAATTCTGAAAAACTAAAAGTAAAAATCAAGCATTACATGGGTAAGAAAATATATAGCTGTTAAGTCTAAAAGTAGAAAACCAAACAAGATTGTAAGATGAACACCAAGAAATATGCAACTGTTCCATACTTATCAACCAAAACAGTATGTATAAAAGCTTTACTTGAAAAAAATCACATAGAAACTGTTTCTTATCCATTCCAAGTTTGTCTGTTCACACATTTCTTTCCCCCAGTACTCTGTTAAATCTGTTAAAGATTTGTCCAACTCCTAAAGGATCAGACCATTTAGGAGACTGGCAGATGTGGAAATGCTAAAACATTTGTTCACACTTACACTCCAATTTTCAGGAAAACTCATTTTAATATTTAATATTTCGCTCTTTTTGCAAAACTGTCTATGCTTTCCTCTAATGTTTATTACATTCAAATGTTTAAGTATGAGGCTGTTTTTGCACTAAATAAATGTTGAAAATAAATATTAAACATTTCAGATATGTTTCCCAAAAAATTATCTCAACCAAAGAGAAGTCAGGCTACATGGAAGTAAAAAAATTTGTCTTTTTCAACCAATTTTTTATTGCACAACATGAGAACAAGGATATATTTGGCATTGCATTTTGTGCCTTTATAGGAAACATGTGAGGGCAAGTACAACTCTAAAATGTCAGCATTGTGAAAAAAACATGTGAAACACACAAATCAAGAATTAATGAGGGCTAAAAATTTAATGAAATTCAAATGATGTTATTTAAATAGTTTATAACTTTATCAAAAGTGTTCAAGTTGCTATGTTTAGGTATGATTCATTGATTGAATTAAATTACATGCAACAAAGTAACCTTAAATAAAATGCAGCCACTTAGGATCACCTATTGAAAGAAGAGGGGCAAAATGCCTTTTCTCTTTTAAGTCCAGTAGAAGAAAATTAAAATTAAAGCACCATCATGAATTTAAGACTAAAGAGTTTTGCCACAAATAGATTTTATTCTGGGGTTTCAGAATACCACATTTTCAGAGTCTGGCAAATTTAATCTGATTTTTACTCATTTTTTCTCACAATATACTCAGGGGCATCAGTTGAGGTGGGAGGGAGAAGTAGGGTCAAACAGAAGGTAAATGACCAGCTCTGAGAAATGCAGACTGTCTCAAAGACCTGGATTCATCTGGATTCATTCCATAGGCTTTCCTGGATTCATCTGGAATCATTAGATAGGTCTAAATATTTAAACTGAGAAGTGAGGAGTTAAGTGAGGAATTGTGGTTATAGTTTTTACACTCTCTTTAATTCCAGTTGTTATAAACATAATGAATCTTGTAGCCCTGGCTAGTGAGAGGCCACAGTTTAAATACTGTGTTGCAAGGACTTGAGACTGAGCTTTGCCAAGTTTGTTCCCTCTGAACTGCTCCTGACCTGTTTAGAGATTGACTTTACTTGGTTTAGCTCTAGTTGGAGAGAGACCATGGCTGTTGTTTTCCTGTTATTTTCCTAGGGATGTATGGGAGCACCATGGTTTCAGTCTTAAAATGTTCTGACCTTAAAAACCTTGTGACCATAAGGTGCACATAACATCAGAATAAAGGGTAGGAAATTATTGTGAGTAATAAGTGTAATTTTATTGTTATCATTGTTCTATTTTATCATTGAAACTGTTCTGCAAATAGACATTCATTCTTCTTTTCTATAATAAAATTTCTTCAGACAATTAAGATTTCAATAACACTAAAAATAATACCTGTTTCCTCATTGTACATAAAAAGATTATGAGTTCAGCAGCAAAATAATTATACAGATTAATTTAATGCATGTACTTTGAAAAAAAAATGTGATGGATAAAGAATTACCTCACATACATCTGATGTCTGAAAGATGTTATGCTATTTTCCTTGTTATATTTGGTAAATTTTAAGGGTCATATAAGTTATGGTTATACAAATTTATATCAAATATTATGGTTTAACACAGTAATACAAGTAAAAACTCATTCTGAAAATAAAAATTTGTGTCTCAAAATTAGAAATATTGGGGGTCCTAGGCACTCAGGTCAACTGGACTTAAAAGACCAGGTGGAGACTTATTTTCTCCCTTTTTTTTGTATTTGAAAGCATAGAAGACTTGATCAAAAAATATGTGCCAACAAAAAAAATTGCTAAAAATAGTAATAAAAAATGAAAATATCAGACTAAAAGAATGTCAGCAGCAGAATTTCTCAAGGACTCATCTAGCAGATCTTTAATATTTACATTAATGAATTTGGCACAAAATAAAAATCTTCATGAAATTTATCATACAAAATTTAGAGGCAAGTAAATATGAAGGACAATTTGCATATCATGCAGAAAGTATATGATGATCTTGATGACTACAGTAACAGAAATGGGTTGGCATTAAACTGAAACATGAAGCCTTATGAAGAGGAACTAATAATAATATTTTCCCCTATTATCTGGAAACTTATCAATTGTCAATTACTCAGAAATAGAAAAGTCTGACATAGTAGCAGCTTCCTGAGATATGAAAAACTGACATTATGATGGACTTATCAAAAAGTAGATGTGATTTTAGGTGTTTTATGTGGGAAACTATGTGCTATTGGACAAAACACCACTTAGAGAATTTTGGCTACAATATCCTTTACTTGACTTGATCATGTGTATTAAATGAAAATGTACTGCAATAGAAAGAGTTGTGAAATAAAATAGGCAGCTAATACATGTAATGAAGACTCACTGAGAGAAGGCTTAAAAGGTTTTTCTGCACTAAACAATTCAAAGTCCTAAAGATACAACTAGAAAAGGAGGGAGGAATCACAAAGCATTTGAATAAAATGGATGTCTGCTCGCCAGGAACAGAAAGTTTCTCTGTGCTGGAAAGTTTTCTAGCATCGAGGAAGTGAGGCTGTGGACTAGATTCCTATGAGTCATTTTCTTGAAGTTCTGACTAGTTTAAGGTACGGCACAGTATTTTATTAAAGTGATATTCTGATACTGCTTCCTTCAATCACATATTAAATGATCTGCTGTGCTATTTTTTGCTTGTAGTTTCTTACCTTTTTCAGGTTTCCCTGTTTGTAGCATTAAAAGGAAATTTGATCTGAAAGAAATATATCACATGCACACATCCCTCCCCTGCCAATAATGTGGCATATATTAGTAGTGTTAGGTACATATCAGCATTAAGAATGATAAGGGTTTTTCTCCATATTTTCCACATCCATTGGAAATTCAAACCTGTAATCTTTGCACCACAGTTGAACTCAGACTAGGATCAATTCTTTCTAAGTGTTTTATGTGAAAATTTTTGCTCCTTTAAACTACGCCTGCAGAAAATGCTTGGAATATCTCTTAGTACCATTGCCCTCCTTGCATGCACAATTACTTGGTTTAGTATTTCCTTATTACAGTGAAGGAGGATAATGTGAAAATTAATGGATGGCTAGGAAATATCCTTAGATCTAGTAACCTTTATTTAATGTGTCCTTAGGAGCTGCAGTTTGCATTATCTTATAAGTTTTACCTCTTCTGTCAACTATATCTTCTTTCTCATGCTTATGGGGACCCCATTATTCTAGCAACTGACTTTGAGGGTTAATGCTAATAAAATCATTTAAGGACCCATGCACTTTTCAAATGTATGAAAGAGATTCACTACCATATATCATATAAAGCTTGGTATAAATTTCCTCTTTCAGCACCTCTGTAGCTCTAAAGCCAGCATACATATCACTTCTTAAGTAAATGTTATCATTTTAATCTATTTATCTTGGTTTCAGGACAACTGCTGCTATCACAGAAACTCATCTTGCCCTGTCTAGAAGTGATCTGCCATTTCTGTGTGAGAAAAGGCAAACACTTCTATGAATACTAAAATTTATTAATGCTCCCATTAAAACTGAAGTATGCTATGCAAGTTTGAAAGTGTGATTAGTTGAGACCTATGCAGAAAAAGGATGTTGTTTTCAGAGTTGTTCAAACATCATTTTCAGATCAACAGGACAGTAATATCTTAATTTTTTTTACTTCATTGCACTTACAATTTTTTTTCAATTTATGTCAAATAAGGACCATTCTTAGGTTGCTTGTTGTTATTAATATTAGTAATAATAATTTAAAGACATTATTGCTAATATTTTATTTAGATATTTTGGATACTGTAATAAGTATTTAGCATAATTTTCATTCATAAAGGGCAATATTGTTTCATTCCATTACTTTTGCACTGTCACACTATAAAGATTTAAATTGAGCACTTTTTGGATCAACCAATGCTGCTTGTTTTCTCTTGGAAAAAGTTTCTTATAAAAATCTGTTTAGTAGCCACTCTAAGATCAGGCAAATTAAAGAGTTAGGATATTATTCAGATAGGATTCTGCTGGTCAGCAAGGGAAACTGAAGGCACAAAATATATACAAACTCGAAGATTCCTTTCCTCTGTCATACCTAACTACTGACTACAGCTATTAAGATCATTTAGTGTTTTCTATCTGTGCTAGTAATCTGAAGTCTCACCCTTCTCCAATAAATGAAAAAGTGTAGAAGTCCTTTCCCAGAAGTATCTTAACTTGGAATTTGCACCTAAAATCTGTTTTATCAAGCGGAAATCAGCCTTGTGCCTTTCAGGCTCAACTCTAACTATAGGACTACATAAAAATTGGCTACAGAAGACCAGGAAGCCAACATATTGTGTAATGTGCTGCCATCTTCTTATCTTTAAGACCTATATAATGCATAGTTGAATGATTTAAAGTCAAGCTTGAGAGATGTGCATGCAAACATACTAGATCCAATCTACTCTCCATATATAGTTTCCACTATTTCCTGTGGTCTTAAAGCTGCTGAGTGAATTTTGTGGGTTTGGGAGAGAAATGAAATTCAAAACCTTAAGTTTACATGTAGAAAAGATTGGCCCAACTACCTTGAGGAGGAAGCACTAATTTTATAATCTGATCTGTTGTTGTTGTTGTGTTTTTTGTTTGGTCTCTTTTTTTAATTGTTGAGTTTTAAAGAAACAAGAGTCTTGCAGTTGGGAAAAGTATGGTAAATTTTTCCTTTTTTTCATTCTTTTCTTAATATGATCATTCTCTAATCCATTTTTTGCTGAACCTTACAACTTGCCTTACATTTTTTCTTGTTCTTATTGATTTTGTCCTCTATTATCTAAGCTGCTGAGTTACTGCGTTTGGAATGGATTATAGTTTGGCTCTATCTGATTTATTTCACATAAAATGTGTTGGATAACAGACAGATCGATTTTCAATTTGCTGTGTAAGATTCAGATCATGTCTTCAAAGCACGTTCTGTTATATATATATATACATACAAATGCATGTACTGCCGCAAAGAAGAGAAACTAATAAGATCCACACTGAAATTTTAAAAATTCCTCTTACAACTTGATGGTAAGTAGGGATGGTTAAACTAGCTTGAGTAAGAAGGAAACTAAGACTTTATGCAACATAGAGCAGCAAAAGTGTATTTCTGAGAGAAATAGTTAATTTAAGTATACCCAAGAATTATTCCTCATCTGTGTTTTAGAAAACATAAACAAATATAAAATTCTGAGTCTAGACAAGTTAATGTAAGAAGTTCAAATCTCTTTCAAAGAGCAGGATTTCATCTAGAGGGTCACAAGGTCTTTCTCCAGATAGGCAGACCCATGTAAACCTATTTAAGTCCAAGCAGGATACTGAGCTTTGCCGCCTCGCTCTCCACTGACTTTGATCATAGGAACATATATCAGCTAAAATGTAGATTAAGAACATATTCACACTATTATGCTTCTGTAATCAATGAAGCAAGAAAGGAAAAGAGAAATTTATCTTCAGAGAATAATTCTTATTTTCCCTGTATAGTGTCTATTCCTTTACATTGACAAAAGCAGAAACTGAAAGCAATTATTTTATTAATATATCATATGCACTTCAGTACCTAAACATACAACAATCAACACTTCTGACCACAGATCACATGTTCTACTTTGCTTTGTCTGTTAGGATAAAAAAAATTCTCTCTAATCAGTTTTCTAAGTTTAAGTACACTTGTCCAGGCAACATTACGCCATTTGAAATGAATAAAAAACCTAAATGTTTCAAAGGACCTTTGCTTGAATTTGGAAAAGTGTTCAAAAATGTTTACAATTTTGATGGAGATCTGTATTCATGGATAATATCATGGAAAGATCTTGAACATATTATTTCATTTTACATCCACTGGCTGAATTTATAATAGTAACTGGGCTTTCATTTTGGAATTTTGGTACAACTGCTGCCTGGAATAAATGTGAAATTAGTCACAGCAGATGGTTTCTGCCTATTCCTGGTGGGTGGATTTCTCTCTCATATATTTTCCAGAAAAATAACTAGGAAAAAAGCATGTCATAATAACCAACAGCCATCAAGTGGGAGCAAAATAGCTGCTACACTCCACTCTGGGATGACTATGCTTCAGAAGTACAGCACTGGGAAAGCTGGGCTGGAAAAGCTGTATTTATAAAGCACACTAAGAGCCTGGAATGAGAGACTCTAATAAATGGTAGATTTGCACATACCCAGTCATAGTAGTAAAATACTCATTGTGGGCTGGTATTTACAACTGCATTTTATTCTGGTCTCCAGTCTTAAAAATAATGCTCCTTTATAGGGCACACTAACAATAGCACTGTTACATACTCCCAGAAAGAAGAAAAGGATTATGTAAGGAACTTGATTCATAGTAACAACACAGACTGGAAAAGGAAAATATGTGATTTCTAAACAAAATGGGTAGTATCCATCTCCAGCCCTCAGTGTGCATTCATAATCTCAATTTAATTTTTTTTTTTCAGAAATGCCCCAGTCCCACAAAAGGCATGATTTTGTATTCAAAATACATGATTTCTCATTTCAAAATCAGCATGTGTCAATAATATCTGATACTATTTGGTAATGTGCTTATAAAACATATTTGAACTTTACATAGTATATTCCTGCAGTCCAGATTATTTGCTACAAATAATTGTTTCCAGTTTGGGTGGGAAGAACATGATACTTTGGATAAACTTCTACCACTGTGATTTAAAAAAAAAAATCCCTAAAAAAGCGTACTTGTTTGGTATTTATGAATTAGTCATGCAGGTTTTGTTGGGAAGGCACCATTGGCCTTCAAATATATAAACATGGAAAATAGACGTAGTGATTAAGAACTTGACAAATGGCTCATTCACAATAAGGATGGAGCATCTCACCTACAAGGAAAGTCTGAGGGAATTGTGATTGTTCAGCCTGGAGAAGAGAAGACTTTAGGGTGATCTGATTGCAGCCTCCCAGTACCTGAAGGGACCCCACAAGAAAGAGGGACTATTTACAAGGCTATGTAGCAATAGGACAAGGGGTTTGAATGTCTTCAAACTAAAAAAGAGTAGGTTTAAATCAGATATGAGGAAGAAATTTATTATTTGAAACAGGTTGCTGAAACAGGTTGCTCAGAGAAGTTGTGGGTGCTCCATCTGTGGAAGTGTTCAAAGCCAGGTAGGATGGGATTTGGAGCAGTCTGGTCTAGTGGAAAGTGTCTCTGCCCATGCTAAGGGATGAAACTAGGTGAGCTTTAAGTCTTCTTCCAACCCAAATCATTCTATTATTCTATGATATAGATAGGAGATAGCTATATATATAGCTGTTTACGTGTCCATGATAAATTTAATCCTTTAATCTGTGATTGGCAAATTAATATCTGACAACATGCAACACTGATTCACACCTCTATTCTGATACTTTAGCGAAATGGGCCTAATAGTGAATGGGCCTAATTAGCTCTTTACTCTTACGGTGATTCAAAGACCCCAATTTATGCTATTGTATTAGCTTATTGCAGCAGTTGCATGAATGTGTAAATATATTTTGAATATTCAACATATCTGGTGATTTAAAGATTTTGAATTGTTCAAAAGGTGTTTAACAAGAGCTGAACAGAAGTCTAATCTTGCATCACTCAATAAGATGAGTGACTGAAGGCTTTCATTCATCTCAAACTGAATTCTGGGAAATGTTTAGGTTTTATATCCAGCTCATTTTGGCACACATGTGTGTACCAGTGGCTCAGTTTGAATCTGGCCATCAGTTGCATCAAGTATGAACAATCTTTGTTCTCAAAGTAACAAATTCATGGTTTCTAATTCACAAAAATCGTCCACATATCATTCAACCTCCTGTTCACATATATGTAAAATCACTTCTAGAGTCTATTTGACTCATCCACGTAGTTTCTCTTCACAAAGATGTAGAATTTATTGAGATTTCCATTATAAATTTTCAATTCAATTGAACATACTTTTAAATTACAAATCAGCTATTTCTGTCCACAATACTGAATAATCCTTGTGGTAATATTTTATTCATAGTGAAGATGAACAAGTAATTAAGGCTTTGAAGTTTGAGACTCATAGTTAATATTTTCTAATATTCAACTAGAGTCAAATAAGATACTAGGTATAAAATGATAGTGCAGGCAAAGATATAGATGACTTGAAGCTGATAACCTTGAAGACTTTAAGTAGTTCTGTGGCAGTGTCTCTATGCTGCACAGCTGTGTGAAAACAGCAAAGATAATGGGTATTAGTGTATGGGGAATAAACACTGACAGCACATGACAGACAGTATAACTCACTCTTTTGCATAAGGGGGAAGCAAATCATTGTGAATTATACAGTCATCACAAACCTTGACGGATTTCAAAACAACTGTCAGTCATTGTGCAAGAATGTTATGTGCTCCAAGGACAAGGTTAATTCAGGCTAGGGCAACAGTTCATAAAAAAATAATCATACTTACCTAGATAAGATTTCTACCTCTTCTTTAACATCTTAATTTTTTTCCACATCATTAGACTAGTTTTAAGGATTTCTTTTTGAGAACAAAATTCTCAGTTTTTTTCCTGCAATACTACAGTTATCACAGTAAGGAAATCAAAGTGATATTTAATTTTTATAATTCCTACATTATTTTGGTTTTTCATATGAAATTACATTGTCCAGAAATATCATTTAGTATTCTGGACTAATATTTTCATCTTCTTTCCTGCAGTCATTTGCACTTTCAGTTTTATAAATTATCCTTGCAGAATAGTAAATTTTGGGGTTGGCAGGGATCAAAGGTGAAGCAAAGCCTACTTAAAAACTTAAATTTTGGGTATTATCCTACCATATACACAGTTCCAAAGGCACAGTAATAATTAACAGTAGTGCAGAAAAATGTCAGAAATATCATTCTTTGAATTAATTTTTAATTCATATCTTTCTAACCTAGTTAAAGCTTACACAGTCATACATAGTAATAAACTCACATTCTGTTGCTCTTTTCTGTGCCTCCTGAATTAAATTTTTTACAATATGAAAAACATTTAAGATTCACTTAGGCAGTTCACTACAAATCACACTTTTTCCTCAGTTTGTTGCAGTTTGTTGCATTTCTCATTATCTTTGCCCCAAGAAGGTTAGGTAAAAGTAAACACAGCTATTCTGGAACAGCTGGTTTCTCAGCTTTTTACATTGACCTAATAATGGCCTTTCTCACTTCTCCTGTGCACCAATTTCAAAATTTTCAGGACCCTCAGAATAATATTCTGTTGTTCCCTTGTCACTATTTTGGTCTTACATGGACACGATCAGTGTTTTTCAGGATGAACTGACTAGGCTTTTACCAGTCACTGTCTAGAAACCAGTGATTCTTGAGGTCTTTGATCCAACAAAACACTGCAGTGCAAGCTCATTATTAACTGAGAATACTGTTGTATTTATGGAGTCTATCCCAAAATCTAAATGCGGCTGTCTGAAGTATTAGTTTTCTGAAACTCTGATTTGTATCCATGTCTTTTACAAGCCAGGGGAAAAAAGCCTCAGATTTCGTATGACCTGCTGTTACTATTATGCGGGTGGGGAGACTTCACAAGCATTTAGTTGATTTAAAGTGCTCCCATTAATGACAGAAAAAGGTTTCCTGTTTTTCATTTTGCTTTGTGATATAAGGTGTTACAACATCTTGACAGGCTGAATGAGCAAGAGGAGCTGATGAGTGCTCCTGCCCTTCTGTCCTCACAAAGATACACTTTTACTGGTATAGCAACTGTGTGAGTCCAGGAAGGAAAACATTTTTTTTTCTTTTTGTTTTACTTTACTGTGTTTTTAGTTATTCCAAAAAAGTCAAAAAAGAAAATAAAACTCACAGCTCCAATTTATAAAGAAAAAATATATTAGGAACTTTATTGCCATTATTCTTCAATCATTATTGAAGTAGAAAGGTCTTACAGCCTTGGTGGAACTTACTAAGGGCTGAAGTCTAAAGGACTCTGGTTGCTGAGCCTCTGTTTATACTTTTTTATGCTTTGTAATATACCTGTTTCTTTCTTCAGATCAGTCTCTGCTTACTCTGATCACTCAAATCAACACAAAAATATCAGCATTCTGCACTCCAGCTGGCTCAGTCCCATCCATGTTCAATGCTAAGTAAATGGTCTGTCTTTAGGCAGTTATCAGTTCAATTCAAAGCAAAACTTTCTCACAAATTTGAAGACACAGATAGCAGATAAATAATCAAACTCACTTTTTTCCCCATCCTGGGCTTGTTTTAGCTTTTTTTTTCTCTCACCTGCAAGAAGGGAAAAAATCCCAAACAGTAATATAACAAAATATACTAATTTTCCACAGCCAGACATTTAGGTACTCAAATAACCAGGTAATTTCACTCGAACAAGTGCTGAAACAAAACTGCACCCCAAAGTGTCTGTGGTGACAATTATTTTATCATGAAAATAGCAAGGGAGAAGAAGGTTTTAGAAAACCTGTTTGGTGCCACATATGCATGAATATTGATAACCAAGGACAACCTCATCCTTTATCCTTTGTCTATGATTACAGCTTGTAAGGAGGAATTTCATCTACAGCACAAATATTCTGATAACACCTTTCATTTGAATTTCAAATACAATGATAATTTTTTTAAAACTCATGTTCACTTGTGAGCAGTTCTCTCTAAGAAGAAAATGTTTCATTGGTTAAATTGCTTGAAATAAAGAGCAGAAGCACCTGATTTGTCAGCATCACCAATCTTTTTGAGCTGTTTCAATTTCTTTGTCTTTTATTTAATTTTTTACACGTTTTCTTTCATTTAAGAGAGACATTATACAGATATTTGATTATATCCTGGAATGTTGAAAGGAAGTGTGTTGACTATGAAATATTTTTCAAGTGAAAAGTTCTTTGCCAGCAAGTAGAATATAAAGACAAATAGGTGCTGTAAACATACATTGAAATAAATCCGTTAATAAGGTAGCAATTTAAAATATCAAACCACAATTTTCACTGAAGCAAGATTCCCAAGGGTGATTATGGATATGTGTGCTTAGCTCTGCTTGTTTTACTCCCTTGACATGAAATGGAACTTTCAGAAAAAGATATGTTTGGGTGCATTTAATTCAGTGAAGCTGTGTGTTTTACATACAGAAAGCAAGGATGTAACACAATTGGTAAAGCTGTTACAGGTGAACTTCAAATACCAAGATAGGGAGAACAAACAGTGGAAACGTCAGGACAACATTGAGGTTTTTCAGAAATCTGGCCTGATCTCTTCAGCAGTTTTGTTTTCCCTTACAGACAGTACAGCATATTGATCTAGACTGTCCTGCTACAGTATGTTTCAGGCTGGCTACACATAGGATACATCTGTTTTGCTGTCTGTTTCTACTCCGAGCCAGTAATGCAGCACAGAAAAACAGAAAAGCTTTCTTCCTTGATCAAACAAACAAACAAAAAAATCTCTTTTACTCTTTTATCATTTCTTTGTGATGTGTACACACATAACGGCCATCTCAGTGGGAAGGAAAACTGTTCTAAACTACAATAAAGGAAAAGAAAATCAGCAATCTGCAACAGCTTATACAACTAGATCAAATTGGTTTGCTTTTGTTTTTTTTTTATCAATGTCTTGACAATATTATTTTTGTGTAGATTGCAAACACTGTTTTGCCTGAATTACTTGCTGCAAAATGCACCAAAGTAATTGTATTTCTAGAATGACAGTTCTTTTCCATTCCTTGTACAATTCCTGTTCAGTGTAATGATATGACAGTGTTGACCAGAGCTGTCTCCTGATACCTTTTGAATATGAAACATCTCTAAACAAATGCTTTGTTTTGTACAAGTACAGTGCACCATTTTCAAGTAGAACTGCATCCCAGGGCAGAGAGCCTTCCCTGGAGGCTGTTCTTACTAAATTGGATCCTGCTTGAGTGATTTTTTTATTTTGCTGTTAAGTGTAATGGGAAGTAATTTCTTTTTAAGAAATATTTTTGGAAAGGCTGCATATCTTGCCACAGCCGAAGTTGTTGGTCCACAGAGAGCATGGGTGTGCAGAGGCAAAGGGAGCTGCCTTGGCACCCAGGGGTTGAATAAAGGCTGAAAGGTGTTTGACATTCTCTTATAGACTAAAGCTGCAAGGTGGCATGCTGGAATTGCTGTGGGGTAGAGTTTATCTGTTTCCCAGACATTCACACTGACACACAAATCCCTCTCATCTTTTTAAGACCTTGAAAGTTCCTTGACACATCCTCTCAAATAGGTTTTCTACAGACAATATTTTTTGTGTTTCCGTTTCATCATCAGGTCATCAGACTAGGGACAGAAAACCTTGTCAGGAAATTAACTCTGCTTCTAACCTTCATTTGATACAACCTCCATGCAAATGCTATGAAAGATTTATTCAGACTTAAAAACATAGCACATCAGTGTTCAGACTAAGAGAAATCTGTGGGCATAGAAATGTTATCCATAAAGTGTGTTTTTTCCACTTTAAGTTTGTTGAATACCATTTTAAAACTTGAAGAATGGTTCTATGAACATAGAATATTGGCTTCTTTCAAGGTCTTTTCATTATTCCACACTGTTTCTATGTGACAAACACTCAACAAAAAAGTTCTTGCCAGACTGCTATCAGATCCAATTAAGATATTTTTCAGTATGTTCAGGTGTGTCTTTATTATAATTGCATTATTTTTATAACTGTGCTGTAAGAATATATGTAGATTTTTTCCAGATTTCCCTGGAACATATATATGCCTATATATGTGTGTATATCTTTTTTTCCCTGTGTATTTATAGCCTAATTCTTCTGTCAACTGAAGTTCTGACAGTGATCTCAAATGGATCAGAACATCATCTGTATTTTTAGCTTCTGGTGCTCCTTTTGTACAATTCTTGCTTTTCTATAATCCTGTAATGACAAGACATTGTCTGCTTTCTGCCCATAGCTGCTCATTCTTTGCTTGTCTGCAGTTCTGCTGTACTATATCTCAATCTACTCTTTTGTTCATGTCCTACATTTTCTTTGCCTTTTTTTTTTTTGTCCTTGCCTTTTTCTATTTTTATCTTCTGTTTTTAATCCCACTTCATGTTTCCTTCAGAGATTTTCAAAATGTTACACTGACTTACCAGAAAATCCCTGCAGGGTTTCATTTTCTCACAACAACTTGGGAAACTCTTCATGCTGAATTCATGTCACTTGAGAATTTCTGGCTAAATAGACAAGATGTTGAAGGACTGAATGTGAAAAAAATTCAGGTAATGACTAATTTTAATCTGATTCTGTCAGATGTTGTCTAAGTATACACTAATAGGTGAGAACAGAACTCCCAGCATGAAATCCTCAACATCTTTTAGAAAAATGAGGAAGATCTTGTTGCAGTTAACTCACATATCTACACTACCAAAACTGACATGAAGAGATCTTTTATTTTTCTTTGGGGAATTTCTTTCAGAGCTTCGTCTCCCTATGTTATTTCTCACAGGAAAATTCAAAATCTGACATTGTAACAGCCAGCCTCTCTGACAGTGTAATTGTGCATTGATCCATCAGGAATACAAGGAACATCACCTTGAATTACACACAGAGAGTGGCTAGGTGGAAGTTCTTCATTCCTATAATGACAATCTGTTTACATCTTCAGAGCTCTAGGTTTTCCTCTGAGTATTTAGTTCAAGGTCGCTTTTTAGAAAATATCTAGAAAGATACATATGTATAAAAACAGCTATCTATATGTGTAAGAAATTAAGAGTTAAATTTTCTTTTGGAGCCACCTTATGACTGTGTTTACAAATACAGCTGAAAATAGCCTAAGGGACAAAAAAGAGGTATTTCAGAGATAAAGGATGTCGGGTTTTTGTACATTGTCATGAAAAAATAAAACTGCCATTTTATTTGCCCACTTAAAAATACATACTTACATAGTTTCTTCAAATGTCTGTAATCTCAAAGAAAAATTTTATTAAATGATTCTTACGAGTTCTGGAGGGAAACATCTTTCTCATTTGGAAGTGAAATCTGCAAACCCTTAGAATATGAGCTTCAACGTTAGGCTGAATATTCTGGATGAGATTTTTACACAATGAATGATTGATAACTGTCATTCATGGGCTCCCATGATTTGGTGCTTCCTGAATACCCTTTTATCTGACACTAAGCAGTGATTTATTTCACTGAGAAGTAATGTGGCAGGAAAAGTTTTGTGCACATATTTGGCATTGTGATTATAGGGTTATTTTCTTAGCACTAACAATATAGTTCAAATTTTCCATATAACTTCTGATTGTGTATTTTATTAAGCTTATGAAACTGTGGATTTGAAACTTACTTCTTTACTTCAGTGTACAGTCCAGTGGTGTATTTTTGAAAAACTCTCAGACAATTAATTCAGATTTTCCTGAATAATAGAGTAAAAGCATGTAATGATTAGCATCTTAAAATACTAATGAGCAGTAATAACAGGACAGAAAACCAACTGAGGTGAAAAGGGAATTACATATTTTGCATACAAAAAGTTATTACTTTTACTGAACTGACCTGAGCTTAGTTATAGGTTTGGTCTTATATAACAATATGTGAGGATTTGAGGAATAATTGAATCCATCTTAAAGCTATGAAAAAGACTGTTAAGAAGATTCTTTGAGTAGGGATTTTCTAAACACTATATGCTATGCAAGAATAACAGCAGTTAAAGGAACAAAAATTGGAAGGGTTTTGCAAATTCTTTTGACTAAGCATAATCACAGAATAAGCTGAGTGGAAGGGACCCATCAGGATCATGGAGTCCGGCTCTGGGCCCTGCACAGGACCATCCCAGTAGTCACACAATGTGCCTGAGAGTGTTGACCAAATGCTTCTTGAAGTCTTTTAGGCTTGGTCCTGTGATCACTTCTGTGAGGACCCTGTTCCAGTGCCCAACCACCCTCTAGGTGAAAAACCTTTTCCTGATATCCAACCTAAACCTCCCCTGACACAACTTTTCGTCAGGTCCTGTCATTGGTCATTGCAGAGCCTGTTCCTCCTCTTTCCCTCACAAAGAAGTTGTAATTGCAATGAGGTATCCCCTCAGTCTCCTCTGCTCTAGGCTGAGCAGACCAAGTGTCATCAGTCACTCCTCACACAGCTTCCCCTCAAGGCCCTTCATAATCTTTACTGCCTTCCTTTGGATACTCTCCCATAGCTTTGTATTTTTCTTATATTGTAGCACCCAAAATTGCCCCCAGCAGTCAAGGTGAGGCTGCCCCAGTGCAGAGCAGAGCGGGACAATCCCTTCCCTTACCCAGTTGGCCATGCTCTGCCTGATGCACCCCAGGACATGGGTGATCCTCCTGGCTGCCAGGGCACTGATGACTCATATTCAATTTGCCATTGATCAGGATTTTCAGATCTCTTTCTGTGTTGTAACTTTCCAGCCTCTCAATCCCCAGTCTGTACATCCAGTGCTGCCTCATACCAGGTGCAGAATCTGGCACTTGCCTTGGTTGAAATTCATAGAATTGGTGATTGTCCAGTCCTCTGGCTAATTAAGGTCTTTCTGCAGGGCCTCCCTGCCCTCACAAGAGTCAACAGCTCCTCCCAGTTTTGTATTGTCTGCAAACTTGCTCAGTATCCCTTCCTGTTCTGCATCCAGGTCATTTATGAAGATGATGAAGAGCACAGGGCCAAGGATGGAGCCCTGTGGAAACCCACTAGTGACAGGTCACCAGTCTGATGTCACCCCATTCACTGTAACCCTTTGTGCCTGACTCATGAGCCAGTTGCTCACTCATCACATCATGTGTCTATCCAGCTGAGTTCTGGACATTTTGTGCAGAAGGATCCTACGAGAGATGGTATCGAAAGCTTTACTGAAATCCAAAAAGATTACATCAACTGGCTTCCCTTGGTCAGCTGGGGGAGTTACCGTGTCATAAAAAGAAATCAAGTCTGAATAAAAAAACAGATCAAAAACAGAAGCATTCTGATGGCAGATATGAGTATGTGTATTGTAAATACTTGGCTTGCACACACAGTGTGTGGATGTAAGTCAGTTGAGATGGCATTTAGAGAACTGGGTTGAGGCGATTCTCAGCTGGTGAGGGGCTCACTATTCTTGGCACAGTGACCTTGTGGGATCTCCTGCCTTTGCTGCAATGTGACATGATTACCCCACCTGTCCTGATAATTACATTTTTACATTGCTAAAATAATTTAAATTGTAGGTAACCCGTTTTCATCTGGCTGCCTAAAGACTGCTTGACATCTGTGGTCAGAGATTAAAATATTGTGAGATGCACAGTTTCTTGGTAGTAAGCTACAGCTACTGTGCACTTGGACATTAGCCAAAGTCTTTAATCAAACAGATGCATGGGAACCCACACAGTCATATATGGGACTCATCAGAGCAATGCAAGCACCTATTGCTGGTAGTCATCTACACACTCCCTTCAGAACTAGAGAGAAATAGCCACTACCAGGACACAATGACTATAAGTGGATGTCTAAAAGAGGTCTGATAAATCACTCTTCAAAATTGCTCAGTCGTCTCCCAACAGTGAGAAGAGTTCAGCTTGGTCATAAAACTTCTAAAGTTAAGTAAAATGTATCCTACCTCTGGCAACCAATTTATTATGGTCCTTTTTTATGGGATATGGCAATATTACAGATTTACAGAATACTTCCTAAGGGATTTTTTTTATTATTTTACATATTTTATTTATACATCTTAGCAGAGAACAAGCCTACTCTTACTTAGAGAAGACCATGATGGGCCTTTTCCCATCAGCAGCAAACAGCAGAAGCATTTAAAAGCACCCAGTAGATGCTAGCTAGTATTTTCTAACAGATAAGAACTTGTAGATAAATGCCAGAGCCATGAGTTGTAGTAAGTTTCAGTTCTATAAAGTGGCATAAAACAAACTCTTACGTTATTCTTCATATTGTCCTTTCCCCAGCTAAATGCATTCCAAGCTTTTGGCTTGCATGTGAAGCCAAAAAGGAATTGGGGATAAGGGCAAACAGACACATTATGCATGACTTAAATGAAAGGTCATAAAATTATTCTGAGGTTTGTTGTCTACAGAAAACTTAAATTCACTAATATTGGTACTTTGAATCTTGACATCTGAGAAATTTTCTGGCAGGCAGTTTTGCTTTCATAGAGACAGGGCTATTATCACAGGAATCAAAAGAGAAGGTTGTAATTAGTTTTCTGCATAAACTCTCCTTCGAAAATTAAAGGTTTGGGTTTTGTTTTAAATCTGTGGCAACAGAGAGGTTAGTGATTCAGATGCCAAAAAGAGAAAGCCTCAAGAGAAGACCTAGGATTTATTTATCTCAACATTTTAATTAACACTTTTCAGAAAGAACAAATCACAAAGCAAAACAGGTGACAACTCTGGCTTATTCTGCAAGGATAAAATCTCCTTTTATAAAACCAGAAATTTGTTTATTATATTCAAAGCTTTTCTGTAGCAATGACCTGAACCTGAGAAAACTTTCTGTCCCTTCGTCAAGTGCAAAGTTAGGTCCAGTGATGTGCACTTGTGCCTTTTAAGTGAAAAACAAACACTGGGGGATTTGGAAAAAGATCCAAACCATGGAGGGGTTTCCATCTTAGCAGATGACTTTTTGTATGGCATGGTTACAGATCACAAGTGGAACATAAAGAAATCAGTTATTGTACCTCGCATACTAGTGTGGCAAATATTTATCTTCTATCTTTCATTTTCTATAAAGCTAGATTCCTTTTTAAAGAAAGGAATGTGAATAATATACATTACATTAAAAGTTTTGTTGCATTTTTTTAAAATTTTTTTGTTACCTCTAAAGACTGATGCCTCAGTAATAGAGAATCAAGCTGATCTTTCCTGATTCCCAGTGACTGCATCAGTTTCTTCAGCTCAGCAATGTCTTTAAGTGTTACTCATTTTACATCTTTTACATTTCTGTTTCCCAAGCAGTCCTGGTTGTAAAAAAAGAAGTCATATATTTCCTCTTTGGCTCTAATAAAAATGACATTAAGCAATGAAATACACTGAAATATATGCAGTCTCTGAATCTGAAATGTCAGTTATCTGAATCCAATATCTGTCAGTTGCTGCAGTTACTATTCATACAGGTTACTTTAAAATAACTCTACAAACCTATTCAGAGCTATAATGACATACCCAAGAAAGGAAAACTGCCTACAAATTCACAAAAATTCAATGTTTTGCTTCTAAGTGTTTGAAGTAGCATTCATGTCCTTTTGCAGAAAATAATTTCTCCTTTTATTCTTGATATCACTTACAACTCTATTTCAGATTCATATATTTTCAAACATTAAGAAATACGGTTAAACTTATGACAAAACTTTCAATATTTTCCACTAATACACTTCCAGGTACTGGTCAATGCTGCTAAAACCTGTTCTAAGGTTTGCCCAAGATCATGACTTGTAAATCTTTTGACGTTGACACTTTTCTGAAGATGGATCTCATGATGTCTGTGGAGACAGTAGAGTGCATTTATAGAAGTCTCTGTGAGGTTCAGGGTCTGTATGGTGTGAAATAGGAGAGATTGGTAAAATAAGGATGAGAAAATAGACTCCAAGATATCCTTACTTTAAGGAGTTGTCAAGAACAGCTTGTGTACTTTCTAGGTATCTCCGTGTTTTGTGGGAGAAGTTTTTTGGTTTTTTTTTTTAATAAAATGTTGAGGTGAACTGGGAAAATTTATTTTGTATCTTCTCTTCTTTCAGTGAGGATCCGCAAGACTTTTCCCAGCCTAACTCTTCAGTGCCTTTTCTCCTAAAATATTCTGAAGCTTTTCAAAACAAGACAAGAAGAAAAAACTCACAGTTGTTTGTGATTGGAATTTATAAATGATAGGATAGGGATTTTGATAAATCAGTAATCAGCAGATATTCTCTTACTGGTCCAGACATGCAAGAAATATGTGGAAAGTTAGAAAATATGTGTTTAATCAGATCTTTCATTATTACCTAGGGGAAAATATAGACAAGCTTTAGGCACACATTTTCTAAACTGGACAATTATCAATTGCTCCAGCATTACCTTTAATAGCACAAACAGAAGTGTGTTCATTGAAAGACTCCACTATTTTCATGTTAAAAGGACTACTGGAATAAAATGAGTTGTTCTCTACACTTCATTAATTTCTCAATAAAATGGGAAGTACAGTTTTGAATGGCTGGTTGATTCAAAAGAACATGCAATTATTTTAAAAAATAAGAGTCCATAGAGAGAGTGTAGTAGCACAATCTAACCAAATAGGACAATATGCTGTAGATTTTTGACCTAATGTTACAGGTTGTCAGAAATTTTTGAAGTGACCTTTTATGCTGTAATATATTTGGCATTTTTTGTGTCAGCCTCAGATTTTCCTTACTATGTGAGTCACACAACTGTTGCTAATGTAAACTTTTCACCTGAGAAATTTATTTATGCACGTGCCTGCATACACACACACACAGAAGCAATGCTTTGCCAATATTGAATGAGAAGTATATTGTGTTACAGTTTATGAGTTTCTGCTCCTCTTCATCATTCAAACCCACATTTGAAAATTATTTTGCATTTCAGACAAAAAGAGGACACATTCCTCAAAGTTCATAACCAAGACCCTAATATCTCCCTACTATATTTTAAATGTACTTAGAAGACATGAATTTCCTTTCCAAATTGGATGAAATCTTACGGTAAATGTGCAGGTCTCTAGAAATGTGCATTATTTACCTTGATTTCTTTACTATACAAATAAAAAGTTCAGCTTTTCAATTTATGACTTCTAGAGACTTTTCAATCATTAATAAATTGCTTTCAGAGGCCTATGACATAAATTCATTGGGGCAAAAGAGTTTGGAAGGGTATGGGATAAAGAATTTAAATTAGACCTCTGACAGATTTGCAGAGGCAATTTAAAACCAAATTGTGAGGCTCCAGCTTCACATGTCCACTCCTGTGAGAGGTATTCAATCCAATTGAACCAGGCTGAAAGTGTTCCAAATTCATAGAAGATCTGATTTTGTTATGTAAGAGAATAGAATCTTACTCTAACCCCTTCTTTATGCAACCTTCCCCTAATCCCTTCTCTTCTACGTAAACTTCCCCTCTCCAAAGAGGTTTAGCTGCTTGAGACCAAGGGTTCAAAGCCCAAATTGGTACGGTTCAATTGAATAACTTTGGCTTGGACTGATGAGGAATTTGTAAAGTTGTGAAATGTTGTTGCAGAAAGATCACTGGAGTCATGCAAGGTTGGAACTGTACAATTATAAAAAAAGTCACATCAGAGATAAGTTTATTTTCCTTCCCTATGCTCGTGAGAGTGTTGCAGGCATTATCCAGGAAGAAATAAGACCTTTTCAGAGGTGCTTGCCAAGTAAGAAATCAGGTAAAGGCTGTGTGAATTCTAAATTTAGGCTGCAAAGTTGTGATGAACTGCTATCCTTGGATATGTTAAGTGCTGCACAATCTAAATCAAGGAAGATCTTACATTAGATTGAAGAAATACTGAATTCCTGGTTAAAGAGGTCATGGATCTGCTTACATACCATGCTGGGCTTCCATATATGGGCCAAATTATATATGATCCCTTAAACCTTTAAAAAGCTTTTTCTATATATCTGAGACAAAATGGGAAGGTCTATCCAAACAGCATTTGTTCCTGCTATGTGTCTCAATGATGGAGGCTGAGAGCCTGAGCGAACCTGTTTCACACGAACACAAGAATTCTCCAAATACAACACTAGTGACTAGACATAAAAAGCCAAGGTAACCCAAGTGTTATAAATTGTTTTCTTCTAAAAATTTTATTTCCAAATTTTTGACTCAAAAAATCTTCACATCTGTCAATCAGAAATTCTACAGAAATAGAATAGCAACATGAAAGACTCCTTACAATAATTCTTGTACTTCTTGAATAAATCAAGGGTAGTGTCAGAGGACTGTGTATATAATATGATGCTGGAGCTGGAACTGAAGACAGAAAAAATCATGAATAACAGTTATATAGAAAGGCCAGAGGATTTGGGTTTAACTTTTCACTATTACTAGCTGTTCTGACAGAGTGTTCGTGTATTTGCCACGGTACGAAGTGAAAAACACCAAAGTCCCAATGGGTGGTTTAAATATATGTCCACTTCCACAGAAACGCAACAGGAAGACTTCAATTAGTTAGTTATCTAGTTAGCTAGCTAGTTAGTTCTATACAAAGGCAGGATCAGTGCTCCATAAGCCATTTCTGATAGGAGTTTATTCAAGTTGTTCCTAAAAATTTCAGTTTCCACATTTCCTAGCATTTATCATATTCTATTCCAGAAAGTTTTCCAGATGTCTGCTATAAATCTCACTTGCTACAGATGAAGCCATTTACTTTCACAGCTGGATTTTAACTTTTACCACATAGCTCTTTTCCAGAAGTTGAAACTGAGCCCACAAGTCTCTTCTTTGTAAATTACAACTTCTTCAGTCTATCATGTAGGTCAGACCAGTGTTGCTTCTTGTTGTCTTTTCCATGCTCTCTCAACGACTCATTTCTTGCTTAGAGCGCAGGACCAAAATCTGTACAAAATATTCTTAGTGAAGCCTTACCTGTCAGTAGTGCCCTGAGCAGAAAGCCTGCTTGACACATTGACAGTACCTCTGTACCTGTTTGCCACATTGCAGCGCTATTCAGTCATGATCAGTTTGGATCCATTTTAGTCTCCAGACCTGCTTTTACAGTTTTGTTGCCCAGATGTATAATTCTTATTCTACAATATTGGACATGGTTGTTCCTACCTGTATGTGAATGCTGGTATTTCTCCTTGACGAATTACTTTTTACTTTCTCATGCAGATTTGAAGTTCCTCCCAATTAGATGCCAGCTCAGATTTAAGAAGAAATGTTTTCTTCCTCATATATATATATTTTTTTTTCTGATATATGTAATACTATCTATCAGTTAAGTGCTCATTTATCTTAATTATGTATATTGTTTACAAAGAATTATGTTTAATGTGTTACCTAGGAATTAAATCAAGCATTCTGACTCACAACAAAAAAATCCAACTGAAAAGTAATAATATGTACATTATGCATTATTGCCTAATCCAGAAAAAATTAAATTAACTATTTCTATGAGTCCGGACTACCTAAACAAGGATTCTGCTATGTCAGGGTTTTGATTTGGGTATCTTTAACTTCAATTTCCTCAAAATACTTTCATCCCCATTTTTGAGAGCAGAGGCAAGGTATTACATACGTTACTGATTTACAATACTACTTTCCCAAGATTTTTTTCATTTTATTTAGGATTAGACCAACCATGCATTCAAACCACAAGAGCTTACAAAGTATCAGAATGCTTCAGCTGTAATGCAGGTAAGAAAAATTATCTGTGTTTATGGATTAGCATTAATTTCTAAATTATCCAGGAGCTGGCGTTGAACATGCATATTGAAAGAGCAGAATCATTTTTTATCATGTATCTACTGTACCTGGAAGGAATTTTTTCTCCTCAACTACAGGACTAGCAGGCATTTCCAGATAGGAACTCCTTGCAATATTTACAAATTAGAACATGAATAATTGAAAGTGTTTGGACATGACTATTCATTGGAGAAATGGTATAGAACTTATTCAATCATCTGCAGTGAAATATAAGTATATTTCCTTCATGTGCTGCATAAATATTTGATTAACCACTGTGCAAAACATTAGTAAAGCATCTGCTCAGTGTGAGACTGAAACCTGCTTGACACCAGTAAACAGAAGGAATAAACTCTGCCTGGTGGGAAATGTTCAAAAGTTTCAGTCTTTGATATTCTGATCTACTGAGTTGAAAAGAATAATGAAATAAGCATTTAGGATCATGGAACTGAAATGAAAAGGTGTAGGCATGGGCACTCACTTGTTAAGGTGATGTGTGAAGTCTGGTGTTTGGTCATGGAATTCACATTTCCTTGTCAATTTTCTGAATCACCAGTTTACCTAAAAAAAGCCCAAGCATAAACAACTCAACAAAACAAGTCAAAACAAAACCCCAGAACTAAACAAATAAACAAAACCAGCCCTCTATTGTTGTAGTGGTGTGGTTTGTACAATGCATCTGCTGTAAATTTATGAGTTGCACAAAATGGTTTCCTTTTGTTCCCTTGTTCAGTTTGCTGTACCCCAGTTCTCTTTGTAACCCTAAGTTCCTACAAATTGTGAACTTTCCCCCCCGGCCTTCCCCAGATACAGTCCCTGATTGGTTTACCTTTCCCGCCTTGGCTGCCTGTCCATCAGGTGCTAAGAGACTTTCCCTCCCTGCCTGTCACCCCAAGACCTGTCCCCGAAATCCAGAAGCTTTGAAGAGAGACCTTTGGTGACTGGCTGGGGTGCAAATCTTTCCCCTCCTATCCCCATATTATTGGTGTATGTTAGTTTATGTTATGTCGGCAGCCGCTCCCAGTTGTATCCTGTTGGTCCTGTTTCTACCCACCCTGAGATCCCACCTTCTGTATAAAACCCCCTCTCTCCTCGTGCTCGGGGTCGCTCCTGAGGCACCGGGCTCGAGGTGAGGGATTCATCCTGAACCCAATAAACCTGAGTTCGCTCTAGCCTCCGGAGAGTCCCTCCTTTCTTCCTCTCGCCATCGTCTTGCTTGAGCTTCTCGGTTGCAAAGAACCCCAAGTTTGCCGCAGTGTTTGGGGCTGGCCGAGCTAAGCAAATACAACGCACCACCACATATTGTTTGTAGAGGAGATGTGGGTAGTGTCTATTAGCATATATTGTTCATAAAGGCCTTTAAGTTGCCAGGGTACTTCTTAAAAGCATTGATTATTTCTTCTCATACTTGCCCATTCTTTAAGTATGGGTAATTTTATGGGTACATAGGGAAAAAAATCATCTAACCTTTGACCATGTCTAATAGTGAAGTAAAAACTTCATTTTTTGGGGTAAAAGTGCAAAGTGACTCCAGCCTTTTCAGTTTAATTTCGAGAAATAAGAAACAGTAAGAATAGTTTTGATAAATACACTTCAGTGTTATCCATGAATAAACCTGAAACAGAAAAAAAAGCAAAGCTATTTGTTAGAGACCTTCACCCTAGTGTTTCACACTAAAGATTCTCAGAGGTGACATGGCTCTGGAAAATCATGAAGGTCTTCAAAAACAAAGCAATACCGTGAGCGCACTGACATTTCCTGTTGATCATTGCCACAGCTTTGAGAGTCCTGTTATCTCCACGGCGTTCCACTATAAACCTAGAAGATTAAGTTCATATATTTGTTAAATGGAGCTCCTGAACTTGGAAACACAACAGAGAGGAGCAATTTTTCTGCTAAAAGCAATTCTTTAAGAAGCGCACAGTGTTCACATTAATGCTATTAGGATTTTGATGATTAACAGATATGGTGAGATTATGGCACCACGTATGTGCCAGCAGGACATCACATCGTTGAGACATTCTTGTTTCACTCTACCTCAAATCAATGTGCAAGACATATAAAATTCATCTTTAAATGTTCTTCCTCCCTATATTAAACGGAAAATACAAAAAGCCAGTTTTGCCTCATACAAACTAGGTTCTTTGTCATATGGAATTTCACCTCTTCATGAAACTGTAAAAGTAAACTGGCTAAGTAAAAGCTCATGATTTTTCAGTATTTGTCCTTATTCAGACAATACTATTGAGCTATATTAATTATCTGAAGGAGCACAACTCAATTGAATGCAGTGTTTAATATATTTTGTTATATTGCCAAAAATATCAAATTTACAGAATAAATTAAACCAGATGAATTACCTCATTTGTTTTAAGGTTATATGTTTGAATATAGTATTCTGTTTAATTAACCACACCGAATTCTTCACTCATCAATTAAATCACAGTAGAAGTAGAAATGAGAATCAAAGGGTGAAAGAAGACTAAATTATCTTCCCAAGGTTTTTCTCCAGTGTTTACAGAGTCCCAAAAGAGGTGAGAATGAAGAATTATGGTTCAAGCAAGGAGACACTCCTTTCTGATTTTTGCTCACCCAATTCACAGTTATTTGGTGAACTTTTTCCAATTGCACTTTATGTTTATTATCCCAAGTGGTCCCAGTGTTTTTATATAATGTAGGACTGCACCTCTAACTTGATGTTATATGAATAAATGTTAAAATACCTAGGATCGTAAAAATTAAAAGACTTTTAGACTATATTCAGCTATGAAATCTCTCTTGATACTTATGGGATGTATTGAATAAGAAGTTGTTTTCTACAGCTTCTAGCGCATTAAAAGTTCATTACAACAATGCATGATACAATTTAAGACACAAAAAAAGTCTTGAAAATCTCTGTTTGTCAGTCAGCAGCTAAGAAACACTGTAATAGAGATTTTGTAACTGTACACTGTAATAGGGAAAAGATTCATAGAGTTCTTGACCGAATGTCTCAGTTTCCACAAAACACGTTACCAAGTGTGATATATTCAAACACTTGCAGACAGACACATCCAGGGTGTGTCTGCGCACACCTGCTCTAAGCAAGGTGAATCTGAGCATATTCTGTTGTTGTATTTGACATAATAAAATACCTGGTCTTGCACTGTTTACTCATGAATATCTCCACTTTTCAGCCACATTCAGTTTATCTCAAGCATTGTGTCATATCTTCACATGCTCCCCCAGGGAACAGTAAACTGAAGAAAAGAAGTAACAAAAAGAGAAACCTAAGTTTCCTGTCTATCTCATTTAATTAAATAATTTAAAATAATGTAAGATTTGCTATCCATAAGGATCCTGAGCACCTGCCTAATTTTCTTCTCCAGTATATTATATTGTGATATCAAAAAAGGAACATCTTCAAAAAGGAAGTAAAACAAATGTTAAAAAAATCTAGTGTCCAGAACAAAATCTCATTTTAATTACTGCAAAATGAAAAATAAGTTAGAAACTTTGCAGATACAACTTAGTAGAAAAAATATAAACATGAAATGTGAACAAAACTATACTAAGAGGAGAGTATTTTAAAAGCAATATTTTGAAGAAAATAAGAGAAGCTATGGTGGTTTTAGATGCAGTAGTTTCCTAATCTATGTTGTGTAGATTTTGATCTTTTATGTTTTAGATTTCGTAATCTAAAATGTTTAGATTTTGTCCCCCAAAATGCATTTTTAAGTACCTCTAGTATATGAAGTTTGAACATACTGCCTTTTGTTTCAAAATGAAAAGAAAAACATACCCCATAATTTTAATTAAAGAAAAATTCTGAATTTGAAGTAGCGTATCTGGTACATAAATCCATGTGGTCTTTTTGGTAGTATTTTGGCAGTATAATTGAATCCACTGGTTTATTCAGTCACTTTTAAACTCTCTTATTTTTAATTCTGCTCATGTCTTTTATTTCTTTTTCTTTCAGTACATTATTTTCTGTGTCTTGTCTTCCACTCATTTCAGATCTTCCTGATCATGTTCTCAGTTATGGCAATCTTTTTCCCCTCCTGTAGAATAGCAATAAAGTACTGATATTTAGACTTGTAAGCTGACAAATTTGCGTTCCATATCAGAGAATACAAGCCCCAGTGTACCATAGGTACAAATGTGACATATGTCTGGGAAATGTGAGTTGGCATGTAAAGGTGGCTGCAAGCAAAAATGTGGCAAAATGCTTATGGGCACCTGAATAGTTGATCAAAGCATGGCTGGGTTTTATGGTAGCATTGCTGGAAAACTGCCTGTGCTTTCCCATGGGTTTCCCTGCCTTCATGATCCTTCCCTTCCCTCCCCAGGTTCTCACTGCTTGTATGGCTCAGGGTTTCTGGTCCACTGCTCAACAGGCTTTGACTACTCTCTTTTATCTTCCACTATTACTTATTGCTTCTCCTAAGACGGTGCAATGCCCCCAGCAGAGTTTCTGCAATTGCTTTCCTGGGAAAGCTTCTCTTTGCTCTTAGCCTTTGAAACTCTCATTTCACTAATTTTCATTCCTAGCACGTCAGGTGGTCTTAATGTAACTTTCTCACCTGCTTGCACATCACTCCCTACACTCTTTAATTTCGCCTCCCTTTACCATGTTATTTTACCTATATGGCAGAATTGCAGCTGACCTCAGTGCAAGGCATTTCTCCTCTCTTTTGCTACTTGCTCTGATCCATATAATAACAATACTACTAATAATAATGATTATAATAATTTAAAAGGCTTCGCAGATCTGTTGGAAAACACATAAAGAAATAAGCAACATTCACTCTACTTCAAATACATTCCTCAACAGATAAAAGAATAAATCCCCTTCTTGTGAAACTCCTTAATGAAGCCATATTTAACACTATATTTTGCAGTTATAGGTCTTCTCTAATACTAACAGAAGCAGGTTAGCAATCAACCCTCAATTAAAATATAGAAAGTACAGCACTTGCAAAAATATTACTGGGAAATGCAACATTGTGCAGATGCACAAAACAGAGCTCAAAGTCAATATTTTTTGTATGCGCGCTATAAAAAGTACCATATTTAATGATTCAGTCCTCTGCTGTGCAGAGTGCCTCCTGCAGGGTGCCAAGTGCCTTCAACTCTTAAGTCTGTCTCTCTCCAGAAGCCCTGGAAAATTGAGCTATAAAGCAGTAAGGTACTTCTTTATAAAATAATGCTCTCCACTTGACTTGAAAAGAAATGTTTCAAAGAAGGAATGAAAGCCACCGCTGAGACATTCTTGACAGAAAAGCAAGTTGATTCAAGTGGCCAGTTCTTATGTTTTTGCGATAACAATTCATCAAATCTTGGTGATCAAAAATGATGGAAAAGGAAATAAAAGGGAAAAATACATGACAGCTAAATGGAGCTTTGAGCCAACCCCAGACTTTGTGAAGTTTGACAAGATGCAAAAGTTTGATGTTTCAAAGTTCTTAAAAGTATATTTCTTTATATATCGAGAGGCACTGTTTCCATGAAGTCGATTTTATAGAAGACTATTTTATTTTTTGGTTTTCAGGTACGATTCCATGATGATCTATCATGCCCAATTTGATCTTTTATGTCATGCTATGTTATCTTTCAAATTACATAATAGAAATGGTTGAAGAGGAAATAACAGGGAGGACTTCAAACAAAAACCTCCAGGCACGTAAGGCACTGGGTCTCTGACACAGTGAAGGCACTTGCCACCCACCTCCTGGTAGCCCCTACTCTGTCATGCCATTGAATCTCCAAAGCATTGGAAAACAAGGTCTGGTCTAAGACAAAAGTTGTACTAATATCCACCACCATCACAACAATTCTGTATGTTGGAGACCAGAACAAAGGAGAAAGGGAATTAGCAGATGGAATGCTCTGCTTAGGATATGCCAACGTGTCCAAAGTCCTACACACCATAGTGACCAAATTAGGGTTGAAAAGAACAAAACCATAATAACAAGTTAGCTTTGAATCATTCCTAATTATTTTTCAATATATGTCACTTCTATGATTCTAATAGGGAAAAGTATCATATTAATATATGCTAAAATTTTGATTTGCATTTGTAATTAGCATGAGAAAATAGTATGTAATATAACATGATTGTATAAGGACTTATAGATCAAAAAAATGTTCTAGAAATAACTGTTGAGTGTTGCCAACTACTAATTGAATAAATAATTTATAATGCAAGGACTCTGCAGAATCTAGGTCTCGAAGAGAAGGGATTATGAACAAAAAATAGTGCATACAACTAAATGTTTGAGGGTTCTCTTTCTTTCTCTTTTAGCCAAATCCAGATCGTGTGTGTTTCTCTGCATTCAAAGAAAACTTTGAATTATAAAAAGAGAAATTATAGAAAAGGATTTGAAAGCAAAGCTGCAAAAAAAGGAAGGAATTACCAAAAAACAAAATATACTTGTAGGAACTCCACATTTTATTGATAGGCAACCTGCCTCTGTAAAAGGAATGACTAGGATTGCTCAGGCCAAGATGAAGGCGCTGGAAAGAAGATATGATAGAGATCAATAAAATCATTGTCCCTTTCATTTCTGGCCCAGGGGCTTTCTGTGCCACACATCACAGAAGGTTCAGAGAAAATTCAGGGTGAAAAGATCACTCTTTGCTGCCTAATCTTCACTGAGTGTGTCCTTCTGGCCACTGTCAGTGATTGGAGTCTGTACTGACCATCTGACCACTATGTGCCCTCTTCTACAGATGCTTATTTAAAGACAGAGGAGCACCACTACATTGTGTATTAAAAATCACAGCAGGAATATAACCTCTAAGCTATAAATCTCAGTTGTGGAGGAATAGCATGGGAAGAGGCAATGTATCTTATAACTAATTCTACATCTGCAATGAATTCTTCAATAAAAAACTTTTACTCTTATCCTCAGGTCCCTTAACATTTTATGTACAATCTTCTTTATTACCAATATTACTATGAATTTAAAATGTCTAGTGTTCCTCTGAAGAATCTGTGAAAAATGAATATGAATAAATAATACTTACTAAAAATCATCATTATATCCTATATACACCCATCTGGTGGATAGGTGTATATAACCTCATGGTGGCTGGATGCAATAAAGTATTTGGTATATAAAAAACATAGTCCATACCAAAATTGTCTATTCATTCCCAGCAAGAACAGATGGCTGTAAGGAGTTATGACTGGTCACACACTGCTTTGTGTGACATTAACCAATAGGATTGGTATTCCTCATAATGTCTAAGACGCTTCTAAATTTGCTTGCTATCACCATCTGCCGGGATGAGGGCTGACCAAGTGAGTGTAAAAGAATAAGAAACTTAGTACATTTTTTCTTCTCAGCCCATACAATAGGTACATACATTATATGTATCCATTGCCTCATGTAGGAAACAAATCCAACAAATCAGTTCTGATCATCATTGGTGAAGTTTCCCTCCCTAAACAAAACAATTTTTTTTCTGATTTCTCTTCTTTTTAATTGGTTCAAGAAACGTGATTTTGCGGATCATGAAGACTCTCTTATGCCCTTTGTCACCAGTTCAAACTTTCAGGGAAAATATATGTGAACAGCTGGTATTGTGGTATTATTATGTATTATTTTTCCCAAGCAAGGTTTAGATTTTTTAAAAAATGAAGTAGCACAGTAGAGTATGTAGAGAAATATCTTATGTCAAAATCTGTTTTGAAAGGACAGCTAAAGTGTGTTGTCATCTTATATCAGACAATAATATAACACCTGGAAGAATATTTTTGCAAATGGAGCTAAAAAAATAGGCAGGCAGACATACTTCTTATTCAGAGCTTTAGAATTCCTTGAAAGTGGGTGTTGTAGAGAAGAGGGGAAAAAAAAAAGTAAACAGAAGAAATCACAGAGATGTTGACTTGAAATATATGTAGTTTTCTTTTGCAAACATCTGGGTTTAATTTCAAACTCCACCAAGTGCTTTAGTCTTGAAATTGGCATGACTGTGGGACAGCAAGACCAAGATAAATATGAAAATAATGTGCTCCTGAAAATGACTGCAGAGTATAATAGGTTTCAGTGTTTAGAAATTTATCTCAATATTCAGACAAAATTTTCTTATCCTTAGTTTCGTCCTGTTATTGCTATCAAGAATTCAACTTATATAACTGCATACGATATTGTACGTAACAAAATTACTCACCTCTGAAAAAATGTTTCCCAGATTTTTTGCCTCCAGTAAGCAGTAGTAGACGGTCAAGTATTGTTTTAAGATTATAATTATTAGTAATTTTTTGTTCATTATTAGCCATTAGTTTGTGGGTATGAAAAGTCATCTTTTTCCTGAATAAGAATTTTATATATAAGAGGTTTGTCTTCAATTGCATTAGTCACCTTTGGCAGCATTTTATAATGAATTGCATTTTTGGTGCAGAAAGAAAAAGGGTGAATATATTAGAAGAAAATAATTTAATGAGTCCATGCTGTTAATTAATTATTAATCAGAAGCTGATGAAGTGACTTTCTAATATAAATCTCCCCAATGGGGCTTCTGTTCAGTAAAGAGTAACTTTGTCTTTTATTACTTTGGGTTTATAAATGTAGTGACACTGTCTCTACAGTTGGCATAAATCTGCTCTAATGAAGATGGTGAAGTGTAAAGCAAAAAGTTCTTTTTTGTTCAAAAAATACTGCTCATTTTCCTTATTAGCAGTTGTCAGTAATTAATATTGTCAGTATTCATGATGCTGCAAGACATCAACACTGAGGGGAGTTAAGATGAACATCCTACATCTGGTCAAGTTTTGTTCATCAGCTCAGATGAAGGCTCAGCTGAAAAGTTGAGCAAACAAAGGTAAAAATTTTTGGCATAGCTGAAACTTGTAGCAGAACTCTGATGCCCATCTCCACCCTCTGACAAGCATCCTCTTGGGTCATAGGTCCTACCTTATTCCTAATTTTGAATTTCTTCTTGCATTTTGTACTTGTATTACCTTCTTGTCAGTATGCACTAGACTAATACAGGAGGGTTTTGTCTGTCTGTTTGCTTGCTTGCTTGTTTGTTTGTAGCAAACTGAATGTACTTGCTTTTTGTGAGACCCAGGGACTACTCTAGATTTACGCATTCTACCACCTTGGAAATATTTTCGTATTATACAGAAATCAAGCACTAATTACTGAGTCATTTCAAAAAGGAAAATCTCTATTTCCTCTATTTCCAAAATTCATCCCATTTCCTATACACTCGCTTTATATAAGGATGTTGATTATACATTGGTTTATGTCCGCAGAGCTCATGAATATGAAAAAAAATGCCTAGCTATTAGTGTTAAAGTGTTGTGATTGCAGGACAATTTTGCTGGCAAAGGTAAAATATTTTGTAATGCCACTGAATAAATTCTGCTATATCATAGTAGCAGGTGTCTTTTATTAATTATCTATATTAGTTGGCATTTTGCTCCACTGCCTCATAACTGATTAAATTTTGTAAGATTTAAAACATTTGTTTACACAATACTTGTACACTGGAGAAATTCTGCTCTGTGCTTTTTATAGAGCTCCTTAGAATTGAAGCACTTTACAGAAAATAAAATTACTCGATCATAAATCTCTGTAACTTCAGGCATTTAAATTCCTAACTGAATGCCAAAACATCATGATAAGGTTTAAGGTAACTGAAGTCTTCTGGGACGTAAATTTCCAAAATTAAATTTCCTTAGGTGCATAGAGACCTCCTGTTTACTTCTAAATCTGTTTCAGACTTGTCTGCCATGAGTACTTGGACAAGTACACTAAGTACTTACCTGCAGAGCTTAAGCAAAACATCCACCAAGAACATCCTGCAGATCAGGTCACAGAGCAAAATTAAACAGCTGATAATGGTGCCTTAACAGTCTTTCAGCTAACAAGAAAACAGTGCTTTCAGGATACAGAATATCTTGGGTTTTTTCTTCTCTCATTCTGTGATTTTTGATATTTCATTGAGAAAAGCAAAATACTAAGAACTTGTAGCTGCTAGTATGATAAAATTTTGAGTATTCCTATTTTTCTTTTTCTTTTGAAGTTATTCCACTTACACAGTGTAATTAAATATTGACTCAGCCAAAGACCATAAGAAACTGATTATTTAACTAGTCAGTTTGCATGTAGAGGTGAAGGGAAACATGGATTTTCCTTGCCAACACAAATTAATAAAATATTACTGGAAGAAGGAACTGGAACCCTGATTCTCTCCTCGAGAATGAGTGCTCCACCAAGTGCAATTAAATCAATCTTTTTGGAAGATACATATTTTCTTAGGCAAAGTGGAACAATACCAAGCAGGCAGATTGAGGGTCCCTCAGCTCATCTATCTGATGATTAAAAGACCCTTCTGGGAGATATGGCTTCCAATCTTCATGGAGGGATGAAAAAATTAGCACTGGTCTCCCTGGGCTGAAAGGATTTAATTACAAATTTGTGCATAGAAGTACAGGCTTGAAGGTGGGCTGGTACTTAAACTGTAGGGAAGTAAATTATTTATTCCCTTGTCCTCAACATCTTAAATTATCTTAAACAATCCTTTAGTCAGTATGCTTGATTTTGTGAACTTGACAGAGAGCTATGAATTCCTTCATTCAGTTCAACATAAAGTTTGATTTCTTGACTTGGTCATAAAAGATTTGCACAAACTCATAGAGCCAGTAAAAGATCAGGTACTCATGATCCACACTCATGATTCTTCAGTTACTGTCCTTATGTCAAGGGTGTCCTTCATTTTGCTCTCTCCAAGAAAGATGAAAGTAACACAGATGTGAAAGTCTAGGTAGAAAAACCTTCAGATTTAAGGAAAAGATTGGGTTCCCAATCCATTATTATTTGACTTTGAATGATTCTAAGCAATTTCACTCTAACACAGCATGTGTTAATATATTTTCAGTGGCATGTAACTGAAATCCACTTAAAATTATCTTTACAGGATAAGTAGGTGAGAAAAAGAGAATGTAGTGCTGATGTTTTCTTAAATATAAAGTATTTATAGTATCTGTAGTATACCACATTCTTTCATCTGAAAAGAAAGCCACTGCTTCTTGTTTCTTGTGCAAATCAACTGTTAGGAAATCTCTTCCATTTCCTGTGTGTTTCATTGGTTTGACAAAAAGATAGGCTGCTTCCTTTCGATAGCCAGGCATAATGCATGCCATTTTTTACTTGTCTTCAATATATAAACAAATTTCCTTCTGTCTATAAAAAACATTTTTAGATTGCCTAGGAAGCAAGGTTTTTAACTTTTGGTTCCTTGCTTTCCTCAATTCACTCTGGGCTTCAAAATATCTTGACGAGATTGAACCAAATACACCTACTATTGTAGAATAACAGTCCTGAGTTGCTTAGTGTGAGAGACTGGATATTATATTGAATCGAGTACAGTAGTTTCTTTATCAGAAAAATTAATAGCCATGAAGTCATAGAAATGAATATAGAAGTTTAGTGCAGATAGTAAGCTTGGGATGGAGAAAAAAGCAAGGAACAGCTATTTTCAAAGTATTATTGTACTTTGCCTTTCTATCCCCCACCTGCCCTATCTGCAAGCCCACCTCTTCCCCAATGACACGCACATTGCACAACATAAAGTTTATATATCAGCAATGAACTTCTGGGAAGTACAAAACTCTTGTAGAGCCCAAGACTTTTAAAATAGTTAGCTTTGTTCCCTTATACCATATTATTTTTAAAAACAGCTATAAAAATGTCAGTGTTTCTTAACAAGCAATGATGTTAATAAGATTTGTATTTAAGTAATACAGAATTCTCCTCCATGGAAGAAATATTCTAGATGTTAAAGACATTTTTTGAGTGAGCTTGTCAGTTTGCTTTATTTTGGATTTAAAGACATTAATACAAAGTGCATTAGAGCTGCTGTACTTCAAGATTAGGGTGGCACTAAAATTAACTGAAAGTCTTTTTTGAGGCAAATGAAAAAACGAATCAAAAATTATTTTGAAATAGTGGCAGTGGTGCATATTTTTAAAATTATTATTTCACATCTCAAATAACAAAGGACAAAGAGGCTGACAAAGGTAAAAATCAAAGAAACATGTAAATAGGAATATGAATATAAATAAAATGGGAGCATGGTGAAAACTAGGACCCATAAATGTAATTGAACCTATGACCCTAACAAATCAATATTATTTGAAATACAAAGAATATAGCTTAAAGAAGAAATTGAACTATACCTAGACTTTGTGATCTCTCGTGATAGGATTTTTTATGGTCTGTTATAACTCAAAGCATTCTTCTTCTGCTCAGCTTCTGGACCTCTAAGTCTGCATTGAAAATACATGTTGGCGTAAGAGAGATGGGATATTGGATGAAGGCAAGTATTTGGGGTAAACTGAGTATGGCACACAAGTACCAGTCCTAATCAGAATAAGTCTGACTACCTTGCTTCAGGTAAGGTTTCTTGCCTAGTTGCTTGCTTGAATCTTGCTTTATTCCCTTTAAATAATATCAGATTTCTTTCAGAAAAGGGAGAAGAAATGTTGCCAAATACTGTCATAGTATAGTTCTCTCAAAATCTAGTTTCAATTCTATTAGTATTTTCAAGTATAATGATGGCCCAAACTAGCATAAATTTGTATACCCAGCTAAATATTTGAAATTTCTTTATAAATATTTTTTAAATAATTCATTTAGATCAGCAGAAGTATTTGTTCTAAAATTTTGGGATTTTTGAAGAAAAAGTATTGCAGAACTGAATTTCTTCCTCAGTAGAATTTTTACTGAGTTGTCATATTTCTATGTAATGTTTTGATTTTTATGAATGTGTTCCAGATACTTAGCCTGAAACATTTACAGTAAGTCTTTAAATATTTAGTGCCTTTTTCAAGCCCCAGTTCTTCAAATTATCTAATCAGATGTAAATTTTAGCTATAAAAGAAAGAAACATCATTCTTACTGTTTTCAAATAAATATTAGTTGTGTGATCAAATTTCACCCTGAAGGACAAAAATCCAGAAGACAAACACAACATTGTCATTAATGACCTGGATTTTTATAGGTCTAATCTGTTTGTAAATGATCACATTTTTTGTGGGTCAGCTTTTCAAATGGTTGAAAACAATGCACAAGCAAACTTCCCAATCTGTAGCAAGGAACACTGAGCAGGTGCCCCATCTACAAGATGGGGAACAGGGAAACTCTCACAGAACACTTGGTAGGAAGACACAAGTGGAGTTTTATCTGAGAGAAAGGAGCAAAAACAATGAACTGTTGAGTTCATTGGGTAAGGTGGGGTGTGTGAAGGATACCCTCGTTGATCTAATCTGCAGAGCCCTCACTTTGAGGAGTGAAAGAGGAAGAGTATGTTGTAAAAAATGTAAAGATCATTTGCACCTGTCTGATGCAAAGAGGATGAAATTTTGGGAGCAGTGTCACTGTAAGAGGGGTTTTGGATGTTATAGATTATGTCCGTGATGAATTTCTTGTACAAGAATCATTAAAGCTGAATTGAACTTGATATAAGGATTTTTTTTAGAGTGGAATATAATTGAGTCTGAAAGGAGATAAATATTCAATATTATAGGTGTCCTACTTTCTAAATAAATTATTGGCAATGAAACTGAACCTGAATGCTGACTAATTCAAGTGATTCCTACTCTTTAGATGTATCAGCCAGATATAATTACTATACTTTAAAATTACTTAAATTACTTTAAAAAGTATTTTCTTCCCCTGGCAATGCTGTTTACATCTGTATTTATTATATCTAACAAATTTAAACTTGCAATAATATTATATTATATTTTCTTTTATATATAAAGAGTATGCAAAAAATCTGAGTTTGAAAACAATTTAGAACACTTAAATGATATCAGTGTGAGATACTTAAAGCATCAGCTGAATCTACAGGGGGTAAATTGTCCTTGAAAGACACAAGACAGTTTAATGGGGAATTTATAATCCCTCTCTTGGTTTTGACAATATTAATTTGTCTCAACTATTTCAGAAGTGCCCTGGCCACGGTGACACTTTCCTAGGTGCATTCTAATAAGGTGATACTGTGTCATTAAATGAGATGGCATTCAGCAGAGAACAGTAACTCAAAAGCAATTGTCATGGAATATAAGGTGATCTGTTACTAATAAATGAAAATTGCATGTACTTTATTAGATCAGAATAATTATTCTGCAAACAAACCACAACATTTTGTGTGTAGAGGCAATGCCATTTTTTAACCTGATATATAGAGCTGTACAGCATTGTTTTCTCAGCTAGACTAGTGTTTTTTCACTATCAGTGAACTGCTGAGAAGTCATGTCTGTCATAAGATTTCCAATGTTGTGGCTGTTTGGTGCTGCTCTTACCTGTAGGCAAGTATTACCAGAGTGGCTATTGTCATATTCTTTAAATAAATCATTTTAGGAAGCATTGCCATTGTTTTCTAAAGGTGTATATCACTTAAACAGATCTTGGCAGCAAGCAGATTCTTTCCTTGGGGTGCTGGAGAAAAATGATTCCTGAGTAGGCTGAGGGTTTCAGATACTAAGCAGAAAGAAGATCAAGAAAGTGCAATTTGTTATCTACCCATATGGTAGAAAGAAACAAAAGCATCCAAGAGACACACTGCATCAAAGTGAAAGGAGGGCTGAGTAATTTGATGACAGTTATCTTTTTGTTCAGCAAGGCGAGTAGCTGCCACATATTGAGAATATTTTTTCATTTGTTGGCTGCCATAATGCCAATGTTCATATCTTCATGTATTAAAGTTTTCTCAAGGCCATTTCTATGGGATTGTTTCAGGCCTAGGATAAGTGACAGCATTTCTTGCACAGAAAATAATTCATTAGAAAATAGCCAAGCTGATGGGTATATATATTATTCATATATATTTTTAGAAACCCAATAGTGTTTCCACTGGACTGGTCCTGCATCAATATCTTTCTGCTAAGATATTTATATCTATTAGGCCACTTTTACTCTAGCATAAGATTGACAAGTTCAGTGGCAGTTATTCTTACTTAGACCATGGTACTGCAAGGAAAAAGCAATTACTCCCAGCTGGATGAATGAAATTTTGGAACAGTATTTGATGCAGTAATTATTCTAAACGTTTTAAACTACTAAAGTCATTCAGAGAAAATACTTTTTTTCTGATTTTTACATTAGATCAAATTGACCATGTACAGGTGCTAAAGAGCCCACAAAGCCTCTTTGTATCACTGAACCAGACTTGTTCTCTTCAAGAGCTATGAAGAATCCTGTGTGCTAGATTAGTGATTCCCACCATCCAAGGTAGCAGAAAACTTCACATGCACCATGCTCATAAGATGTCAAATACCTGTAAATTATGGTAACCATATATATTTTAATCCATTGCGACCCAAGATATTTAAACTTTTATTTTACCAGGAAACATTGACAACAGGCAATGACAGTAGATTGACTAGAACGCTATTAGAATTGATCTAACAATGTCAAGGTAGTTAATTCTGTTTTGGGTACAGATTCTAGGTAGCAGTTCATGCAGGGAATAAAAGAATTTGTATGTCCTATGTAGTCACAGGAAGTTCGGGACACCTGCAGGAGACAGAGATACAGATGTGGAATTCACAGATGTGTCCTTACTCCACTTGAAAGGAATGAACCAGTAACAACTACCATTTTGGTCTCTTCTCTTCAACAGTCACTTCTGTTCAAATGCTCCTGCTTGAAAACTGCCAGTGATCTGAATTATGGCAGTACAGTCTGTGAAGAAAGAATTTCTTTTAAGAAATCAAAATCACTTTGGCACTTCTGGGTCAAAAGCCAAGTGTTATCTTCTACAGGAAAAGTCATCAGAAGTTCACAGACTACTTGCAATATCAGTGTCAGAGACCTCTCACCAAGAAGCCAGATTCACTCCACACTAACCCGAAATTCCAAACAATGTAACTCTTTGTATAAACACAACCTGTTTCTGTAAAAGGTATGAATAAATTTTAAATCTTAAAAGTAATCATTACTTTTGTAAATCGTTATGCTATAGTAACTCCTATTTTAGCATGAATACCTGAGATTGAATAAAATCCTTCCTTTCAAAACAAGTTTTGTTTTAATTTTCATATTTTCTTTCTGACAGAGACTGCTGTATACAATTTCAGAAAGTTGTTCCTTCTTTAAAGTCTGAATGTGTCTTCTAATTTGATAGGATGTATCCATGGTGAAGGAGCTGGTTTATGTCGTTGCTAGGCCACTCTCAATTGTCTTTGAAAGTTCATGGGAGTTGAAGAAGGTTCCTGAAGACCTGAAGACTTCTGTCTTCAAAAAGGGCAAGAAGACCCAGAACTACAGTATGGTCAACCTGACCATGATCCCTTGAAAGGGGCAAATAATCCTGGAAGCTATTTCCAAATCTATTAAACGGTTTGACCAGCAAACCACGAAGAATGCACGAACAGTCAGCATGGCCTGTTCTGACCAGCCCGATAGGTCAGCCACTGCTGGCATACTCCAGGGGCTCATTCCAGGAAAGTACTGACTTACCTCTTCATAAATGACCTGGACAATGAGCCACACTGCACTCTCAGCAGGAGTCATGATACACAGTTGGGAGGAATGGCTGATACATCCAATGGATGCTCTCCCATTCAGAGGAGCTTCAGCAGGCTGGAGACAGGGGCTGACAATGAACTCATGAAGGTCAGCAAAGTAAAACGCCAAGTCCTGCACCTAAGTAGGAAGAGTCTGGTGCATTAATACACACAGTAGAAGCTAACCAGTTGGAAAGCTTTTTACAGAAAAGATCCTGGGAATCCCTGTAGACAACAAGCTAGTCAAAAGCCATCAATGTGACCTTGGAGAAAAGAAGGCTCCTGACAGGTACTAGGAAGTGTCACCAGCTGTTTGATGGAGGTGACCCTTGCCCTTTAGTCAGCACCAGTAAGACACATCCCAGTACAAGAGTCATGGACAGTGACTTCAGAGATAATAACCAATCTCTTCAGAGACAAGACAATGCTTGGAGCATCTGACATACCAGGTACAGCAGAGAGAGCTTGCAATGTTCAGCCTGAGAAGTCAATGTTCAAGGAGCTCTTATCCATGTGTGTAAATATCTGATGGGGAACTAAGTCAGATGGTAACAAACTCCTCTCCGTAGTGCCCAGTGAAGCAGGAGGCACAAACTGACAAAAAGGAAATGCCACTTAAACATCAGAAATATCAGTGTCCAGCCTATCTCCAGGAGATGTTCAAAATGCCACTGGATACCTTCCTTATCAATCTGCTCTAGCTGGCTGTGGTGTGGAGTTAGACTAGAGGAAATCCAGGGTGTCTTCCCAACTCAGCAATTCTATAATTCACTGATTTGGTAACTTATAATGACCCATGGTTGCAGACTTGGTTCTTTAATTTACTTGGGCTTAAAGTTTTGACTTTTCAAATTCTACTTTTATATGGTAAGTCATCCTCATTCTTTTGCAAGAGAAGTCTGAGTAAAGTTGCTATTTTCCATATGGATAACTAAATGCAACCTCACTGCACAGCAATGCTGATGTTAGTTCTGTTGCTGTTCAGATGCAATAGGAATATACTAACAATGAGGAAAACATTTGAAAATTAAAAACATGAACCACAAATTTACTTTATTTCTATTTCTAAATTTATTTCAGCTAATTTGTAGTTAGGAATCATATTTATTATAGAATGGAAATGAAAACAGATATTTGTTGTGGTTGAAAAATTATCTATTTATGCCACCAGTTGTCCTGGGTTATAGAGTCTATTCAATTTCATCTGCTGAAAAACAGTTGGGGGGGTGCCTTTTGATAATGGCCCAACGGTCAATATCAGGTAGAGCATTGTTCTTATCTTTCTCCATGATGGGCCATTACGACTCCCCAGGCTTCCCAACACATTCCCACATTCTATCATACCTATTGTGAGATGCTCCACCCAGTGGGAGGAGCCAGCCATTCTTACCTGGATAAAGCTGGAACTTTAAACTAGAACAGGGTCTTGCTTCATCCGATTACCGGAGGAAGGCTGGACCCTTCTCACCACCTCAGGACCCTTTCTTTTTTGCTACTGGATCATTTCTGCCTCAGCGAAGCCGTACCTGCCATTCCAGGAGGACTCACTTTTGGACTGCTTCCAACACCCTGATTAACAAGGTTGTAGCTTTGACCCTGTCAGGGCTTTCCAAAATTGTTGTTTGTTTTCTGGTTTGGTGGGGTGGTTTTGTTTTTTGTTTGTTTTTTTTTTCTTTTCTACCACATTTGTATTGTTATATTCTTAGTAAAAAGCTGTTATTCCTACTCCCAAATCTTTGCCTGAGAGCCATTAATTGCAAAATTAGAACTTGGCAGGAGGTGAGGGGTTTACATCCTCTATTCTAAGGGAAACCCCAGTTTCCCTGGCAGATACCTGTCTTTCTAAACCAAGACACCAGTGCACAATGCTGGATCTGGAAATCATATAGCAACCAGTGAGACATCATTCTTAAAACAAACATGACATTGCCATTTATTTTTCAACTTGATTTTTGTGAATTACAAAATTGATTTTTGTGAAAAGAAAAAATTATGCCAAATACAACACACCTTGCCCACTGATATGGTGAATAACAGAGAAATAATAATTTGGGAAGAAAGTGACCATATTTCTCTTTATCTGATGAGTCTGTTCCCACAGGTTGCTTCTTGTGCAGTCATTTCTGGCTTCAATTATCAAGAGCTTTTAGCTCTGAAACCTCAGGATCTCTATAATAAACATTTTTCACTTGTTCCTATTAGTTATGAACATAAGACAAGTCTTGAAAATATCCCTATATGACTATGGGCCGCGGTTATTATAACCTGAGTCTTTTATTTACAGTGTGACTGGGCAAAAGGATGCAAACCAGCTTTAAGCCATCAGCTAGAAGTAGATGTGACCATAACAACTCAACCACAATAACAACAATGCAGCTGCATGGCTTCTGATTCAATACCTGTCAACTGAGATCCTGCACAGCTGCATAGCTGACTCCTACCTTGCCATCCAGGTACATCTTTCTGCAACAGACCAAGTAGATCTAGTACTCCCTAGGCAAGTACAGGCAGTAAAAGACAAATGAGGTAGCATACAATTGTTGCACAGCAGAAATGTCTAGGGAAACAAGTTTTCATTGTGTTTGCAAAATCTAGTGAACTTTAATATGGCCCGAAGCACTCACATGGAAACACCAAAGAGCTGCTGTAAAATACTGCCATTTATTTTTGTATCTTTCAGATGGTGCCCACCTGCAATATAGCTAGGCTGGGAGATTAAACTCCCTACAGTAGTTTGCTTATGTCAAGCAGATCTCCTACGGTGCCCTGTGGTAAGCAGCAGGTGACAAAGGGCAGAATCTTTGATCCAGGAGGGTACTGGTTGCATTGTAAGTCAGTTTAGGAAAGAGTTTGAGCTGATGCATGTTCTCTGTGAGCACAAGTCCCCAAGAAAAGTCAGCAGATCCTCATAAACCTGGCAGATACAGGAAAGGAGCCAGTGTGTGAAGCAGCAAGAGATCCCCTTTCCCACCACATGAAACCCCAGTAAGACAGTAAAAGTATTGAGGAGAGAAAGGCAAATTTAGGCAAATAAGTCACTACATAAGCTTTCCCCAAAGCATATGGCTTGGCCACAGTGAGACTGTGCTGCTCTTAGGAAGTCAGGGTTGCAACCAATGGCCGAGCTGCCCAGAAAGCATGGAAGTGATGGTGCTACAGACACACACTTTCAAAAATGAAACCTTAAAAGATTAAAAGATCTATACAGAGAGGTAGTAATTAAACTAGCAGATTAATCATAAAGAAAATTAACATTTCAATGCAAAGGTTTGTATCTTTTTGTGTGTTTTTTTACAGTTTATCTAAATTTCAATGCTCAGGTGGTTCAGAGAATTTTTGAATGACCCACACAGTCTGTAAGTGTCACATTAGTACATTTATGCCACATGAAATTGTTGTGGTTCAAGCTGAAATACATCTTTCCAGAAACGCTAGAAACCTTCCAGCTTTAACTCTCTTATTGTTACTCGCCCATTCAGCAAAATCATTTTGCCACTCTTCTGGAAGCACAAAGAAATTGAAAACAATATGCATGCTTTATTTTGTAAGTAAATTGTCATAAACTGTAGCACAGCTCTGAGCACTATGATAAATCAGTAGATAATGGTCTCTGTATTTATTGACATGATAAAATAGACTAACATATTCAGCTCTAAATGACCACCTACTTTTGTTAAAGTGAGTACAAGCACCCTGTACATAATATCACATCTGAATAATTATAAACATGCCTAATTCACAAGTTCTCTGTGAATGCTGGGGGTGACAGAATGCTCCAGATTCTTATTTGAAGAGCTAGAAGTCAAACTTATTTTTAAAAACTCCCTTAGCTCTAAATCTTAAATTGCTTGTTTAATGACCTGAGTTATCTGACAATCCATCTTAATTTTCAGACAACAAAAAAGAGGTCTGTATTTTGGCTGGTTTGGGGCAGCAAGGAACATTAACATTTCTGACTTCTGAACTTTCAGCTCTTCTGGGAAAAAAGGGAGTGACATTACTGAGGCATGACATTCAATCCCAGCATATGTTATCTTCAACTTGACCCCAGCTGACTGGTCAAGAATAGCAAAGAATTCCCAACTCCACAAATAAGTATAACTTACAGAGTCAAAAAAAAGATTCTAATCAGGGAGTATTTTAGAAGGAGAGTCATGCAAATACTCCCTTCAGTGCACACCCATTTCTCAGGCATCCTTTATTCTCCCTCCTTAAGTTGCTTTCCTCTCAAACACCCCTTGACTAGAACCCGTTTTCAGTTGGAATGAGGAGAGCTGGAAAGAGGCAATGGAAAGACACTAAGCCAGATGGGACAGGATGCCTAGAAACAGATACAAAGTATTGCAGGGTATTTAATCACTGGTGAGAATACTTTATTATTGGAGAAACTGTATGGACTGATTCTCTGATAGCGTACAACATACATTTATTCCATTATACATGTCATTAAAAAAAGGAAAAAATATATCTTGAGTAAGACTGTGAAACAATTGAGGCTTTCTAATCTAACAGCACAAAAAAAGCAGTTAAATAATGTCTGTGAAACTGAGCAGAATCATTGGGTACAACAATGAGATACAACTTTAGACAAGTGTCTCAAAACCCCCCGGTTTTTACCAAGTATTTCCAATCTCTTTTGTGTGTAAAACATTCTGCTCATGCTCTATTCTCTTTCAGACCAGAGACGCATTTCCATTTTAAAGAGGTTAAGTAAAATTTTTGAAAACTCTAAATCACTTGGCCAGCACTGACATACTAGCTTCATTGTAAAATTTAGAAAAAGCCATTGAGATATAATTAGGAATGTTCTTGGTGTGTTTGGTAAAGGAAATAAATATTCAAAACAAAGAATGTTCATTTAAGTTGATCACTTATCAGCATTAAGCAGTAGGTACAATAAAATAGTATTTAATACTGTCCATTTTTTAGGTACAATACAATAGTATTTAATACTGACCATTTTTTCATTGTGTATAAGGAAAAACCCCATCTGAGGTAAACTATCTGTAGTCACTGTCTGTTTAATGGAAATCATTGTATAAAGAGAGGCTATATGTAACAGCATGAGGTGCACAGGCAGAAAAGAGAACCAGCCTAAGAAAATAATGAGATAGTCATGCCCTCAGATGAAAGATGTCTGTTCTATTTTACTGCCTCTGAGGGTGCCCTACCTCTGACAGCAAACACCTCGAAAAGAGGTTAAAGAAAAGATAAGTATGCAGTCACACAGGATTTGATGCAGTCACTGTGGTCATGGAAGTGCTGGAAGGCTGGCCAGAGGATGGTATGGAAGGCTGAAACACATTAGATGATACTTAATCCCAGCTGCCTTTTATTTATGCAGTACTAGTATCCTCAAAATCCTCATTTAACTTTTGCTTGACCCCATAAGCATGCAGTTCTACTCTTTAGTGGTTCTAGCAACCAGTTATAGATCTAAAACTGGTAGAACCCTATCAAGAATTCAGCTTCCAGAAACACACACCATGAGTGTCCCATCAAGGCACTGCTCTGTAATGAAAAAGTATGGGCCTTTAAGGCTTGAGGTGCTAGAGGCAGAGTTTACACAGTAGTTTTATGACTGAAATTTTATTCCATTAAACTGATCTGCAATTGCTTGAAAGCAGAGTAAACAGGAATTCAAGCCAGATACTGCCAACTTGCAATTTTCCAATGTAGGGTTGATATTTACTGTATTGTCTGCTTAATTAATTTATAAAAAGAAAATTAAATATATTTTTATAATATTATTTTACTTTTTTCCCTGTGAATATGTGATTTTGTTGGGCCTCATCTTTACTGCCATAAGTGAGTTCACTGGAACTGAACAGATACTTTTTTAAATGAGTGTGTCTGCATCATGAGCAGTAATATCTTAAACTGAGACATCCTAAGCTGCATGGGTCCTTAACTAAATGTCTTGCCACAAGGGGCTTTCATTAGTATTCTGTATTTCAAAAGCCCCTAATGAGGCCTCTGTGGCAGAAGGTGTCCTTAAAATTGTATCCTTGGCAAACATATTCTTGATGTTAATTTCATTAGGAAACAGTATTAGAATGAAAAGAGATCTAAAATGGCAACAATGAAAATGATGTACTAAAGTATGTTCCAAATCACGTAAAACAATTAACGCTTACTGAGCATTAACGACCAACATTGTCTTCAGCCAACTCATTAGCAATACTATTTTTAATGAAAAAGAGTGCAGTTTCACCCCTACTGAGTCAGTAATACTATTGAAATATAGGCATGAAGTTTCTAGCTTAGACACATTTGAACACTTACTGACTACTTTCATTGCATGATTTAGAAAAGTGTAATTTCTTTCACGCATCAAAACACCTACCTTCCCAATAATTCTCCATAAGAATTTAAACAGAGATATTAAGTGAAAAGTTTTCTGTAATCAACAAAGCAAGGCAGGGGCGGGGTGGTGATGGAGGAAGGGAGTTAAGTATTAAATCTGGTTGAATTTTAAAGTGGTTGTGGTTTGCATTTTACTGTCTAGGGTTGTAATACCCTATCCAACACACAAGAGAATTTAAACTTAAGGGACCGGAGCAAGAATATAAACCACAGTGGCAACACAGGTCTAAAATGTCCTTTGAAAGACTAGAAGGAAAATATTTTCATTTGAACAGAATGTACAGAAGTGTAAAATGCATGAACGCTGTAACAAATGGCCGGAAAGGGAATATATGAATTGGATTGCTCTGAAGATGATGCATTTACAGTGTCATTACTGAGCTCAGCTGCTTAAATTGCCACTGAGGTGATGCCTAGAAGTGTAATTCATTTTGTGATTTTAGGCACTGCAATGTAAGTTTACTGTGTATGAAGATAAAATTTTATCTTTCTTTGGCAATAAAGTTCAACTGGAATGAATCTTTGACCGACAGTAAGCAGTGTTCTACCTCCAGTCTCTTCAAAGTATTTTTCTAGGAAACAGCAACTTTCATTCTACACAGAACTCTTGATAAATTCCTCTTAGTGGCTACTATGTAAGATAAATTAACCAATGTGTTATTTACCTATATTTATTCTTACCCTTCTATGCAATTTAAAGACACAACTTCCTAATTTGGGGGGAAAATATTCCTTTGTGTAGATGCAGTGAGTACAGGCATTCAGTAAACAGGTCTTTTCTTTCTGTTAGAAGTTGCTCTAAAGAAGGGCTAGAGTGTAAGACTGCTCGTCAGCATTTTTTTTTAGCTTCAGAATCCTCCTTCAGAAAGAGTGAGCACTGTTTGTATGCTTTGAGATTGGAAAACTGGGCTTAACATTGGAATGCGATGATTGGATTGGATTGCTTGCTACTATTGCAAAGTAGCAAGCAGATAAAATGAGGTGAGGAACAGGTGATTCTAATAAGTAAAAGATAAGCCTATCGTGCAAGCCAAAAGGTTTTTCTAGAGCTCACCAGTGCTCTAAACAATATTGGTTTCTGATGAGAGAAAAAGAACAAAATATAAGGCAGTAACAATAGCTTTATTTCATTTTCATTACCACTATGTTGCAAGAGGTGTTCCTGTCAGTTTTCTAATATGCCTCAGTTAGTAGTTCAGTGCAGACGAAAAAAAACAATTTTATGCAATTTTCAAATAATGAATGTGACCCATTTTTTCATCGCAGGAAAAACTCTACTAGTGGCATAAAAAAAATGAAAAACAAAGTACATTACCTAACCAGTTCTTTTCACATGACTGTGAATTCTCAGAAACAAATAGAAGTGGTATTTATACAGATTTCCTTGGTGAGATTCCTTCTTTTCTCAATGCTTGTGACCTTGTAATGCCACTTACAATTATTGCAAGAGAACATATATGTCTGCACGTGTATAAACTGGTTTATTTATGCCTGCCTATGCCTAAAGCATAAATATTTCTTTTTAAGCAACACACCAGGAAAAGAAAGTAATAGGCAATAAAAATAGCTTGGATTTTCATGTGTTCTTATTTCTGTGATATGAATATGCATATATATTTAATTTGAAGTTGACAATTGAAGAAATGTAGAAGATATTCAAAAATCAGTAGAAAGCAGAATTATAAGAATAGGACAGTGGTAAATAACATTCTTCATGCTGTAACACAACATACACTGACAACTCAATTTTATGTATATATTTTAAGATGCTTACTATGATATAAACAATTATTCAATATGGGTTTAGTAATTTATTCATTCTGAAATACTTCAAGAAAATCTAGCAGAACGAAGAAGTTAGAGCAGATTATGCTTCTTGTGGGTGGAATGTGCTCAACAGTCTTAAAAAAGCACAAGGCATATATGAACACTTAGAAATTTTGATGCTACTTTTAGCTAGCAGTAGCAGAGATGAGGAGAAAATATGAAGTGTTTGGTGTTTTGTGGGCATTTTAGGCCATAGATAGGCTTGGAACATCATCCAGCACCAGAGTACTCTGGTCTCTGGTCAAGAATTTTGATTTCAGAATTCCTGTCCAGGTGAAGGAAAAGCTCACACAAACATTACCTAATAAAGGTACAGGAAAGATAGGTCCATACCTGGGGACCCTGTTTTTTTTTAATATATTAAGATCTCAAACTCTGAGTTTAAAGGAAAAAATACTGCTTTAGAGATTTTAAAATAAAATATGAAAATTCAATCCTGCTGTATCTAGTGCAGCACAACCCGTCTGAACCTACAGACACTATAATCACTGCAGAGAGGTTTCTGCAGCATCAGCTGTCTCTCCTAAGGTGCCACTGCAAAGGTTCAAAGTTTCAAGAGGATCCTCAGTGTCCCTGTAGCAACACATGCCTGATTACGGAAGTGTGCCTGAAAGAGTGCAATGCTGTGGATCCACCTGACTCTATTTAAGTAATAGTTTTAAGTACAGGGAGGTCTTGCTGACATGCCTGTCTTTCTAAGGAGCTTCTGTGGATGCTTAAAATAGAAGAGTCAGGATATTTATACTGTGTTCTCCACACAAAAAGGGTGACAGGGGATGTAACTATCACATGTCCAAGCTGAGAGAGTGAGCCTGAGAGGAAATGTACACAATGCCATATTTATGCTTAAAGACAGAATTATACCTTCCTCCTTCTGACTCCTTCCTGGAAGAAACTCTAGAGACATTCAAAGTGTTTATAGAAGACAAGCTGATGAGCTGCCCTGTTGTCTAGTGCTTCTGCTGTCTATCAGCAGCACCTATTCAAAAGCATTTGCCATCACATTATGATTTAAATGATCAGAAAGTTGCCTTTTGCTTTTATTTCCTATAAATGAAGTTGCAATAGACACAGTTAGTAAGTCTGTTAATTCTACAGTCACCTCAGTAGCCAAGATTACTATAATCATTCAAGCACTGCATTTGTAGCCATACTGAGAGAGTTCCCTCAATTTTTCAAGACATGGCTGATGTACACTATATTTTGGGAGTCAGCACAAGTACTTTGCTTTTTGAGGTTCAGAGTTATGGATAGACAAAGACACTAGTAAAGGGTCACTGTCTGGAAACTGCCTACAGTTTTGGGAGAGCTCTGATGAGATTCAGTCTGTAAGAAAGAGACAAGGTGCAAGTTCTGAGCAGTAGAAGAACTTGGCAGTACAGCTGGGTCAAAGTAACTGATAGCACAGCAGATGAGGGAGAAGTTTCTTACTCTCAGCATATGAATCATGAAAGCCATTAATCTTCCAGGTACTTTATATAACAACTTGAAAGCATTCGGAAAATTGAAAATCCTTCTTTAAGACTTCCAGGTCTGTTTGTTACTAAAGAAATACATGCTGAGCAGTTAGTTTATTGGTTGGGGAATGAATGCGCCATCCATCCCAGAACTGAAGTCAGTTTCTCTGGGCCTCTACAATGTAAAATATCTACAGGGGGCTGACAGCTAGAAATTGGTCTTAGGGAGTTCTATCCCTCTGGTGTGGTACCAGTAGACCAAAAATATATGTTATGTTATGTTATGTTATGTTATGTTATGTTATGTTATGTTATGTTATGTTATGTNTTATGTTTATTATTACATTACATTATTTTCATATGTTTAAAACACTGACACCCTGCCCCATGCCATACCGCATTTTACCAACATCAGGATCAATAATAAGATGACCCCAACATTGTGTCTCTGATGATAGCCCACCAGAACTATGGCATCACTTACAGTCCCATGATTGCTGTCAGTGATCTGGTAAGTCACCATGTGGGCGCACTGTTCCTCATCTTTCTCACTGCCTTAATAAAATTTGAATTATGATGTGTTGTCAAACAACATTACCATTCAAACCACATCACCCTTCCTATGATACTGCTCATGAAGCTGCATCCGACCTGTTAATGATGAATGTTCCTTTAGTATGACCAAACAAGTTGCTGAGGCTCAACCCTGCTGTGTAACTGGTTGTGTCAGGGGACAACAATCTGGAGGATTTTTTTTTTCTCATGAGGATTTTCACATAAGAGGAATCTGAGTACAGACTCTATTGCTCTCTGAAGAATGTGGGAATTTTTACTAGCTCTGCAGGGTCAAACATCCCAGTTACCATCCTCAGAACAGGATCTTTACATAGCCTGCTATTTTAACTGTGCTTCCAGCTTGCTATCATAATTTTTTTTCTTACAATTACACATGACAGAGATAATTTTTGTTTTTAAAGCTTTTTGTATCCACCTTTACCAAACCTTTGCTGGTTATTTCCCCATTCATGGGCCATGGTATTCATTAATTTTAAATGACAAAACAGGAATAACCCTTTGAATTGCTTTCTAAATAAAACTGACTACATAAGAAATCTAAGAATACTAGCCAGTAACTAATTTTGAAAGATCAGCCATATTTGGAACTCTGTGAGGCTAGAAAATTTTTCTCCACAAATATCATAAGACCCTATAACTATTAATTCATAGTGGTGTTTACTTTAGATGTAACAGTAAGTTACTTGACAAAAATCTTTCTTCTAGTTCAAGAACACAAAGTCTTTTTATCCATGCTTCCTAACTTAACATGTCCCCCCATTCCTCAAGCCACTTTTAGCAATAGAATATAGTCACGTTTGAAGCCTCTGTGAGTTTCAGAAGCAGCAAGAGCTCCAAAATTCATATGATATTAATCTCATAAGATGACATTCCAATATTAAAGTTTCATAGCATTTCCCCCCCTCCCCAAGCTTCTGAGGTGTTACTGTATGAACTTGCAAAGTACTAAAATTCACAGTTGTAACTGGATTTTATTAAACTTTATATTTGCAAAATGAATAATTCTCGTAGGTGCCATGTTTAAATGTGACTAACATACAGGTTATCTGTAAAAAAAAAATTAGCTTGGTTGTACTGAAAGTTATACGTATGGATGGGAAATACGAGGCACATTTTTTTGAGCAGAGTATTTTCTCTGACATAAAGCAGAGTTCATTCCTCTCCTCTTCCCTGACACAGAGCAGAGTTCCTTGTTCCTTTGCAGTTGGCTCAGAAATGAACCCTTGCCACTGCTGAGCTGCAGGACCACCCACCATCTTGCTTTTGTCTCAGCAGCCACACGGAATTAAGTCAAGCTGGTGAACACCTTTTGCGTGTAAAGCATCTTCTCTTTTTTTATACTTTTATTATTAACCCATTAAAGTCTCTGCCTTTGTCACTCTCTCACTGTAGAGAGGTGGGCAAAAAGGAAATGGTTTACTTGGGATTTAATTCAGGGCAAAGCGACTGAAAGTGATCAGGACCATACTCTGTTGCTAATATTTATGTTGGAATCTAGACAAATATGCAACTGGTGCGGGTGTGCAAATCACACGAATGTCCTTATGTTTAGCATTTCAGTCTCTGGAAAATAACTAATAAGCCCACAGCCACACAGATGGCCTAAAAAATCATCATTTCTTTGATCCATCAACTGAGAAGTAATTTTAAAATGCATTTTAAATCACTTTTTTTCTCCCTGCATTGTCCCTCATATACTACTTATGCAATGTTAAGCTTTATTTATGCAAACTAAGTTTCGTTGCATGAAATATAGTGATTCTGAATTTCCTCTTGGCATTCTGGAGTGAATATTTTCTTTGAATTAATTATTTTAACTCAGTCAGTATAATCAAATTCAACTGACTATCATAATTTATTTTAAGGATTATTCTGTCTAATGTATTCCTTACCACAGCAAGTAACCCTTGTGGGTAGGTCTTAAAAGTTTCAAATGTCAGAAGACTTTTAAATGTTCTAAGACACTACTTTGAAAGTTTAACAGCAATCCACAAATTCCCTCTGCTCTTATTCAGACTTCTAAACACCAGAGGGATTTTTTTAAGATTCTCCAAATGTTTTACTACAGAATTGTTTAATCAACTTTCAGACTTGCTGCTCAGATACTTTCACTCCAGAAAGTACTTTATTTAAATAAAATTAATAAACATTTTATGTTTGTCTTTCAGCTTTATTTCAAAAAGTCTACAAAAATGTCTCCTTAAAGGAAAATATTATTGGCAAAGGATTCTCTAATAAATCACTTCAGAATCAAAACAAAAAAAAAAAAAAACCCCAAGAACCTTATATTGCAATCTTTTTTTAAAATATAGTGGATTTTTACTAACTTTCAAATACACTGTGTAGAGAAATGACTGTCCATAGCTAGGAAGAGAATATTATTATATTAGCAGGGCAGAAAACTTTGAGAAAATAATTGTAATGTAATAATTTTTAAGAGTAAATTTATAAATCCTAGGTGTGGTGTTAAGCCTACTTAACAAATTTGCATCCAAACAAAATTAATTCAAATATGGTTTTGAATCACTGCACCTGTAGGAACAGTTGAGCTTTTTTCTTGACTTTTAGGAAAACTATTCCACATATTGGCAAATTCTTATATATGGAAGGACTCAACAGAAGAGATTTATTGCAGCTTCTGTGAGTCTAGATCTACTCCTCCAGTGTCTGCTCTTAAAAGATTCAAGATTCTCCTGAATCACACAGTTTAGAATAATCCCATTAGAAAATTGAACAAAAGTACAAGTCAATTACTTTATGGAAATAAGGTCCAAAATGTTTTACTTTTAAAAAGGACATCACATAAGAGTGAAGAATCTTTCAAATTATTTCTTACCTGTGGATATGGAAGGCAACCTTATCTCTTTACCATAGATAAGATAAGAGACAAGATTAGGGAACAAGAAATTTCCAATAAATCCTTGCAATATCAGATAAATGTATGACTAAAACACAACATGCTGGACTGACTGCCATTTGTTATCAGGTGAAGGACACACAAGTGGGAACACTGAGGAAAAACTAAGATGATGTGCTGGAAAAAGAGAGAACAAGTTCAACAGTGTGTCAGATTACAGCCTATTATCTTCAGGATTTGTGTTTTTCTTCAAATATGTTAAAGAAATCCCTCAATCCAACAGTGTCCTGCTGTCAGTAACCTCTTCTGAACTGTTTATTTCACCTCTCTCTTTTACAGACTGGTCTCTGTGTAAGGTACCAAGTCACTAATGAGATTAGCCCTACATAGTTTATCCCTGTCATTGGGCTGTGTAAGGAATCATTATGATGCCACAGACATATACTTTTTTATTTTGTTTAAAAATTGCAACCTCAGAATTTAGGCTACATTAATCTACTGAAAAAGTATTACTTTTATAGTTGTAAAAGGTATTTCTGTTAAAAAGTCAGATGCTCATTAGACACTCCTCAGTCAAGAAATTCCAAATTCAGTGTCCAGAGGTGAATATTTTGTGTAATTTTTCTCTTTTCTGGCAAAATGTATTCCTCATATGTCAGGTAATCATAGTTTATAGTAAATCCTTTAAGATTGTGGGAGATGAGATAGTATGTCTGTCTTCAAAGAAAGAGAATCTTTAAGTCATATATAATGAATGACAGATGCTTCTATCTGGCCTTATTATTCTCAAATGCTGAGACTTTTTGTAAACAGTGTGCACTATGTCAGATTAGTAGTTAACTGCTTTTTCTTGCCTTAGTCAGAAAATCTTTGGAAATACTCTTTTCCACAGTAAGTCTCAAGGGTCTGTTAGTTATCTGCTGAGAATTTACATTAGGATGCAAATTTACACTGATACAAAAATAAAGAAATTTTACATGCTCCTTTTGGAGGAATTATTGTACCATTATAGCAAGATTAAATGAACTTGCGAATAGCTAGAATTCAGCCCTCTGAATAGCTAGAAGGCTATAACTACTACAGTGAAAATTTTAGAATGTAGATAGATAAATAATGGAATTTAGATTTCAGACCAATGTAATTTAATGCAATATAATTTAAAATTTCCATTTATCATTTATTTGAATATTACTTTCACGGAAGTATCCTAAGTATTTCCAGCTGGTACTGTCAAAGATTCTACCAAACACAGCAGAGTAAGAGCAAGTAGAGTAAGTCAAAGTTGTCCCTGAAGAGTTAATCAGACACACAAAATCCCGACTGATTTTTCATATTACGTAAAACTCTATTTTCAGGTGAGAACTTCGGAAATTTTTTTAAAAGCCTTGATATGTAGAAAGTAATTGAGAGATAAGTTATTTGTTATTTGTAATTCCTAAACCACAGTCAAAATTAGTGGTGGGTAGTTGTTCTTCAGCTTGTTTTCTCAGGGATAAGAAGTTTAAACTACCAAGTTCTGTCTTATCATTTGTATATCCCTCTTAATCTCTTAATTTTTTCCAGTCTTCATGTCGCTCAACAAAGGAACAGAGTTTTCAAAAAATGTTGTGTTAGTGTAAGTTTCACCACTTTTGGCATAACAGAGCCTTTTGTAGAATAGACAAAGACTGTAGGACCAGTTCCCATCTGTTTAGATAATTTTGCACCAGGCAGAGCACTTATTGTCCCAAATTCACCCATAATTTCTGTGAGCACGAAGGAAATGAAGTCTCATTTTTCTTCTGCCACTCCCTGTCTTATTAACCCACTTCTTGGAGAGCAAAGGCAGACACACCAAATGGAACAGAACAGCGAAGATTTTGAATCCCCAAACCACAGATCTAGATCAAATAAGACAAGAAAAAGCAAGAAGCTACTCATGAAGACAATCCTAATGACCTTCCCTACAGCACTCTTGTACAGGTAACTGATGCATGAAGATAACATAAGAAAATAATTTGTGGTGTTCTCTGCTGTATCTGTCCAATAGATGTGGCCAAAACAAACCACATGGGAATTGTTCTGCTGATACCCAGCACAGGAACAGCCTAATGAAATGTTGAAATATACCAGCCGATTCCAAACAAAATAAATAATAAAGCAACAGATTTCCATTGCTCACTAACCCAGAATTAGAGTCACTTGACCATAATGAAAATTTGGCCCCATAAATTCAGAAAACATTTAAATGGCCATTATTTTACACTCTGAAGCGAATTACTTTTTGACTTGTAGACCATTTCCTATCACAGATGGGATTCTTCTTCTTTTGCATTCTTAAATACTTTATTTAAGATTTTTGTGAAGTGTTGTTCGAGATATTACATTTATTTATACATTTTTGTAAAGATATTGAATATTAATATGTTAATTGGCATATGCAGTAAATTATATATTAGCAGCTTTGTATGTAACTGCAGCAACATATTGGAAACACAACTAAAGCATTTCCATGCCATTTGATTAAAATTAATTTTGAGTCCACTAACAGTATAATAAAATTTAGTGTCAATCATTTTAAAAGTGTTCTGTGTCATAGGGGAAGAAAGCTATTATGAAGTCTAGGAATTAGTAGAAGTGTAAAGCAAAAAATAGCCTGTCACACTGCTGCTAATACTGATTAAGATCTGAACCACCGTCTGCTTTCACATACAATTTTACAGCAGATAGGAGCTGAATTGTGCGCATTTGGAACCAATGAAAGCTGCAGTTTTTGATGCCAGAAGATCATGCAATTGGATACTGTATTTGTATCCTTTCGTTTTGCCCCATTTTTTGCCTTCTCTCTCTACTATATTGTCACACATCCTTTCTTCTCTCTAGTAAGTTCATAGATGTAGGTCTTCTGCTTTATGTTCCAGGTTCAAGTAAGTTCTCTTAAAGACATAAATATCTCAGCAAGCTGTTGTCTCCTCCATTTTGTTAACACCTCATGAAGGCATTGTTATCCTGAACATTTTCTGTCTACTGCTCCTTTCCTCTTTTCCTATGCAGAATCTGAGCCAGTTTCCTTACACTCATATGCTTCTCTCTTTGCCATGACATCTGTGTTGCAGCACTCTCTGGCTACTGGGACAATAAAAGGCTGAGTTTCGGTACACCCAAGTACTGGCAGCCTTCCAAAACAATCTCAAATTCTTTTTAAAATGATCTGTGGATATTTCTCATGAGGCTATTGAAGACAATAGGCAATTACTGAAACAGATTTCTGTGAATCTTGTGAGGAATAAAGTTGTCCATGTGGTTCCTACTCATCTGTCAAAAATTCAGCCTTGATATATGCAGGGTTTTTTTGCCATACACCATGGTCCCCTTTCTCCTGCATGTCTTATCCTAGCTGCACCAGAAAGAAAACAGCTTTAGAGATTTTTCTTGTTCATTTACACTTGAGTGATTCTTACTACTTCTTACCAAATGTTATTTTGTTATAGAGGAACATGGTGGTGGTGGTGGTGGTGGTGGGGTGTGTGTATGAGTCCAGCATGGAGAAAATGGTGACAATTATTATCATAATGAACAGGCTTATACGAGACTAGAGGTACAACAAAAACATACCTCACAATAAACGAACATAGTTCTTTTATCACAAATCATGTTCCGTCATAGCCTCTTTCTTTTATCTGGAGATTAAGATGCTAGACTTAAACATCCAGGAGAAATCCTTTAAGCAGAGGGAGTAATAGTATAGTGAGAACATTTACATTCCTCCACATATTACTCTTTTTCTTTATCCTCTGGAATTTTTCCAATCTTATATTTAACTTTTCCAAACCAGGAATTATTTAAAAAGTTAAACCACTTTGTCTACTTTATTTTTTCTTTACCTCCAAAGACAAAAGCTGGGAGAGAGAAAGATAAGGTGTTAAGGATTAGAAGACTGTACAGAATTTTTGAGTGATTGGATAAACATTCATTTTCATTTACATGACATAACGAAGAAAGGTGAGTGAATGTCCTCAACAAGCAGCTAAGGACTCCAAATGGTGTTTCATAGTGAACTTATTTATAAAATTACATTTTCTAAACTCTTCTCAGATTTAAGGAGCAGAAGCATTAGTAGAACACTTCCTAAGATGATGAACCACCAGAAGCACAGAAAAGAAGTTCATACAAAAAACTATGTGCATAAGTCCTTCTGCATCCCACGTCAAAGGGTTTGGTGTCTTACATAATTCTCTTCAACAGTTTCAGGAATTTCTAATTTTTAGATTTTTAGATTTTCATATTTTTATATTTTTGATTCTAGATTTTCAGCTCAAGTGGAAGCAGTGATGAGTGGCTTTCCTCAGGATTCAGTATAGGGACTGGCATTTTTTAACACTTTTGGCAGTGACGTGGACATTGAGATTGAGAGAACTTCAGCAAGGTTGCTGACAACACCCAGCCGTGTGGTGTGGTTGACAAGCGGTTGGAAAGGGATGACTTCAAGAGGGACCTTTGAAAGATTGAGGAGTGGGGCTGTGCAAACCTCATGATGTTTAACTAGACTGAGTGTAAGGTCCTGCACCTGGGTTACGGAAATCCCGAGCACAAATAAGGGTGGAGAGGGGAATGGATCAAGATTAGCCCTGGGAAGAAAGACTTGTGTGTGTTTGTAGACAAAAACATCAAAATGACCGAGCAATGTGTGCCTGCAGCCCAGAAGGCCAGTTGCATCCTGGGCTGCATCAAAGGAGAAGTGAGCAGCAGGTCAAGGGCTGTCCCTCTAGACTGCTCTGCTAAGACCCCACCTGGAGCACTGTGTCCAGCTTTGTGGTTCCCAACACAAGAAGGACATGGACCTGTTGGAAGGAGTCCAGAGGAGGGCCACGACATTGATCAGAGAGCAGGAGAACACTCCTATGAAGACAGGCTGAGACAGTTGGGGCTATTTAGCCTGGCAAATAAAAGACTCTGAGACCTTAGAACAGCCTCTGCATACCTGAAGGGGGCTTAAAAAAAGGTTGGAGAGGGACTTTTCACAAGGGTGTATATGGGTGGAAAAAAAGGGAATGGCTTTAAGCTGAAGGCAGATAGGTTTATCTCAGATATTAGGAAGAAACTTTTACTGTGAGGGTGGTGAGACACTGGCACAGGTTGCCCAGAGATGTTGTGGACACCCCAACCCTCAAAGTGTTCAAAGTCAGGTTGGATAGGGGTCTGAGTAACCTGGTTCCCTGCCAATGGCAGGGGTGTTGGAACTGGGTGATCTTAAAGTTGCTTCCAGCCCAAACCATTCTATGACTCTATGACTTAATTAAAACTTTAAAAAAATAAATTATGTAAGGATCTTAATAGAATTTTTTTATTCTATCCCATTTCTAAAGAAATGTTAAGGCAGTTAATTTTTAGTATGAGTCAATCTTCTCTTTCATGGTTAAAGCTCAATTTGCTTTTAAGTCCATTAAGTTCTAATTCTATTTCATATGAAAAAAAAGAGAAACTGCTCATTGTGATTCCCACACATACAATCTGATGTTAGCAGGGTTACTGCTAATGCTAGATCATTGTTGGTTGTTCATTTTTTAGTACAATAATATTTATCATGGACAAATATTTCTGGTTTAAAATGTGCTCCTATGTACTAACTTCTTTACTTTATAGCCCCACAACATTTTCTCCATCTTTATTTTCTCTCTCTTCCTTCCTCTCCCGCAATACTTCAGTGGTGTTGAAATATTCAGAAACAAAAGTTTTCACAAAGGCCCCAAGATTTTCATGCCTTTTTTAACAAGTTTATGATTTTCAAAAATATATGACTTCAAAGGAGGTCAAGTGAATAAATCCCATTGAAATTCAATAGATTTGGCCATTTTACTCTCCTTTAAAAACTCCAGATTTAGGTAATAGGTATTCCAAATCTCAGTGAATTAAAACATGCATTTTTATTGCCCAAATGATAATTTAAAAAATCATCAGTACATTCTGCCTCAGACAGCTCTTTGAAAAGGATCTCACATTCTGCTCGTATTGAGATTCTGCCATTATATTCAAACATCCTAACATTGTTTATTCATTAAGCTTTCTATTGAGAGAACTGTCTCTGCATTGCATTGTTGCCATTTTACAGGACAGAAAACCAGAAAATAACCACTAAAACCCAAGCAGAAACAGACTCCCATCTTCTTTAAAAGAGATCTTTCTCTTTGCATTTCTTTCTCTTAATCCAAAGGAAAAGCTATACGCCTCTTCTTTCCTGGAGCTACACTCTGATACTATTAAAAGAACTGGCCCTGAGTGATCTTACTATTTTCACTGAATTTCACAGTGAAATGAAGAAGGTTTTTAGCAGTGGTCAGCCTTATCTCTGAACCTGTAACAAATGAGAGAGAGGTTATACAGAGTTTATAGAAGGACGGAATTCTTAGTCAAGATGTAAAAATATCAGTTAATATCAGTTCACTCCGACCAAAGCACACGTGTCAGAAGTGTGAAGATCACTCAGCCACAGCATTAAAACCTGCCAGGAAAGAGGTTGACCAGGGTGAGGATCACTCAGCAGTGGAAAGAAGGTGGGCCAAGGCTGATACCTGACAAAAAAAAAAAAATAGAAAATATAAAGTGAGCACTGAATGTCAGTTGCATGTCAAAGTAAAGGAATCAGTTACAAAGTCTCATTTATCTCTCCCTAGTCAATGAAAGCACAACGGCAAGAAGCTAATACGTAGAATATAGTACCCACATTGCTTTAGTGTCAGGATGCTTCTGTGAACATTGGGCCAAGATATTAATCCAGAGTTATAAAAGTGATCACAATAAAAATCAACCAACATTTTACATCACAAAGTGGTTATTCTGTATTCTTTGAAGGAAGAACATGCACAGGAAGTGGACTGAAGACATGCAGTAGAAAATCATCGAGTTTAACAATGGAATGAGGACTAAGGACCCTTCTCAGTGAGAGCAGCAAGAGACATCTTGCTGAAAGACACTAAGAAAGACCATACTACCTGTCAAAGAAAGAAGCAAGAAAGACAAAGCTACCAGTGTGCTAGCCCATTGGAGATGATTTTTTATCAGGCGATAAATGTGGCTATTTAAAACATCTAGAACATTCTAGAGTTTTATGTTTGTTGAACAGAATTGTTTGTACAAAGAAATATATACAAGGAAAAATCCTCATGACAGAGAAATAAATGAACGGCAGAAGTGATGATGATACACCATATGATGTCAGACAAACAAATGGAGAGCAAAGGCATGTTGCTTGCTAATTTAAAAAAATAAAAACATGGATACTGGGTAAATATTTTCCGTGGCACATTATCATTTACCTTAATTATCCTGCACTTCCATCATAATCCTAAAGTCATCATGGCATCATAACCATCAACATTTGAGCTGACATGCTCAGCCTTCCTTTCTAGCTGACAAAATAGCATAAGTACATTAAAAGAATGAGCCAATTTATTTATTCTATAGTTTACAGTAGCGTAAGATGAAATCTGAAAGTTGCCTATTTTGATTGATAATACAGGTAAAATTGTCTAACCTTACTATAATCTTGTCTAAGTCTTTCTTGTGTCTCAGGTCACATGGAGCCAATTCCATTTCGTATAGGATCATTTGTACCCTTTCTGAGAACAGAACTATGTGCATTTGACAATGGACTTTGGTGCCCAGTTTAAACTCTGTTAATCTTGTATTTAAAGATTTTAGTTTTTTAATAAATAGTTTATTGATTTGACATTCATAAAGATCCATGTCAGAAGTTATTAAGCCTTACAGTACTACAAAGGAATGCATACAAACTGATATATCTTTTTGTCGGTGTACATAGCACATATTTTGTAAAGAAAACTGGATATCTATATGTGGAAGAGAACATATGCTTGCATATCCATTCCCATTAACTGTTAACTTTATATGCAAAAATTGGCTCTAGATTATTTGGAAATTGGGTGAATTAACTGAAGCATAAAAATTCACCCTCAGAGACTTCTGCCAGAATTTAAATCCACTTAAAATATATTTATTGGACTGATTTAAATTTCACTTCCTTTCACTTTCTTTATGTTTTAATTGTCCATGTGAACAGTGAATTCAAGTTGTGATTGATTACTTATATGGACTAACCACTTAAAGAACTATAAAATAGGAAAAGGGCTTTGTAATTACAAGGTTCCAACTGCCGGTATTAGTATTCAAGAAGTGTGAAATTTCAAGGGAAGATCAAGTCTCATAACCATGAATTAGGAGTCTTTCTCAACATAACTGACAAGGTAACTGTCAGGACCAGTCTTGAAAACCACAACACCTGCGAAATACCCTAGCAGTAACTGCAGTTAGTGACTGTCAGCTGCTCTATGGCTACATCTAGCTTTATTTCTATATGAGGCTTATTTTGTGTTAAAAAAGCATTACAAATCTCGACAGTTATAAGGTGCAAATTTATTTATTTCCATTTATTTCTTAACTGTCTGAGGCAGAAACCAATTTCTTTCAACATGCTTGAATAACACCTTTTAAAGAGGACCTAGATCACCCCTGGAAACATTTTATATTATGTCTACAGAAATTATGTGCAACTATATTGTTACTATTGAATTTAATTTCCTATGACCCTTTGATATATTTTGGATAGCATACCTGAAAGCTTGTAACAGGAAATGGAAACAGGCTTTCATCCCAGGAAGAATGCTACAGACATGTAGATACAGAGTGCAGATCCAGAGAGATGATCAGTATGTTGATGACCCCTATGACCATTTCAAGTTCTCCATGTAAATGTATCTCCAGAAGCTGTTCAAAGGCACCCACCCATGACAATGTTAAGACCTGGCTGAAGTAGAGGGAAGAGAGAAGAGACATCTTTCAGTAACCAGAGTTACCCCAGAAAGGGTTTTCTATGAGTACTTGAAAAACAGAATATGAGAAAGAAACAGTACACTCACTAAGAAACCTATACACACTGACAGGATCTCATAACAGAAAAGTAAAGCCAAAATAATAATTTTCAAGCACCTGAGTGGAAAATTTCAAACATGAGGCATTATATGTGGCATTATCATCTGCTCACTCTTTGCTTGCCTAGACAAAACTTGGGAAAGCCAGACACACAAATCTGTGATTTTAAGAAGTTTGTCTGATGCCAGGAAGGAAATATAAAAGGGAAATAGCTCTTTTTGTACAAAGCATTTTATTCTGAACTAGTAAAGCCTTTTTGCCCTGGGCACGGCCTCTGAAAAACCAAAAGTCCCATACTGTAGCTATCAGCTTAGCTTTTCAGCCTGAATCATCCTTCTTTCAGGAGAGATCATAATTTTCTCTTTGTTGGTTGGTTTTTTAAAAATTTGACACCCTTTTGATTCACTATTGGCCTTGTACATAAAAGATCAAAGAGAAGGACAGGACATGATCCATAAATCACAAAGCAATGGTATAAGATCTTATTGCCATGTACACAAACAATTACAATAAAATTGAAAGATCAAATTGTCTGCATCTTCTCTGCTTATTTTGCCTTTTGGTGGCTAAAAGAAAGTATTTTTGACTATTTTTTAAATTTTGTTTTGATATACTGTTATCCCAGTGACTTTCTGCTGAAAATACATTACTGTAGAACACCCGCTGTCTTTGTCATTTATTAGTTAAAAGGTATTCTGACACAGAAATTGGGTTTTCAATCACCTCAGTTTGTCCATGATACTCTGCCCCATTATACAAAGATGTCAGGTTTATATTCAACAATATTTCTTTTCTTCCTTTCTGTTTCCACATCTGCAGTTGTTCAGAGGTTTGGGGGTTTGGGGTTTTTGGTGGGTTTTGCTTGTTTGCTTGTCTGTCTGTTTGTTTATTGCACCATGCTTTAGTTCAGTTTCACATTCCTATGAGCACAATTCACGATTCTTTCCTCTGAAAAGCAATTTAGAAAGTTAAACTCTCTGAACAAAATCCCATGATTCTCAGAGATGAAAAGACCATGAGGTTTGCTTCAATTCCGGTAATCAAAGGAGGTCAAGAAGGTTCCTCTAAATTCTGCAAGGAGAGTCTCCCTGGCTGCTGTGCTGCAGCATTGAGCTAGTTCTGTTCTTGAAAAAGATTTAATGTAAGCTCTCAAGCAAAATACTTTTTCCTTGATTTTCACCAATATGATCATTAATCTACATAACTACACACTGTATCAGCAATGAGACACGGCATAAAATATAATGTAGATTGTCCTGAAAGATATTTGAAGACAATCAAAAATCTGGCTTACTTTTAATGGAGAGTAATGGGAAATAGACTTTTCTTAGTTTAGTCCAATACTACAGTGGTATATGTCCATAGTTTCATTATTAATGTACACAAAAGCATCGCTATTTTTACAGGCAGATACTTTCATTGTATGAACTGTTCTCTCAGACATATATCTTAACAAGAAATCACTGTTCTATTAATATTCACAATGGATAAAATTCAGTCTACGTTGTAATTAGAATCAATACATTTATGACTTTTAACTTAAGGCAGTTGAAACTTTTCTTAAAGCTAATCTGACAATGTTTGATACAAATTTATAAGACATTCTGTAACAGAATCATAGAACAGTTGGAGTTGGAAGGGATCTTTGGAGATCATTGAAGCAGGGCTACTTAGAGCAGGTTGCCCAGGGCCATGTCCAGATGTCTTTTCAATATCTCCAAGAATGGAGACTCTACAACTTTCCTGGGCAACCTGTGCCACTGTTTCCTTGTGTTCAAATAGAACATTTTGTGTTTCAGTCTGTGCCCATTGCCTCTTGATAACATGTTTAAAGTCAAAGTGTATTTAAAGTCTTTGTATCACATGAAATTCAAAATAAACATAATATTTGAAATACATACCTCAAATAATAAAAAAGTAAAGTATTATCTATGAAAGTTAACAGGGGATCTATGAACTCAGAATTTGTTTAAAGTTCCTAAAGTTATGATATAAAACCCGATCTTCTTTTCATCTACAATTTGGTTCATTTGATTCAGCACATAGGCTCAAACCCAGGTAATTATCTTTGTGCTCATTCTTATGAGAAATTTTTAGTGGCACTAGAAATTCAGAGAACACTTGTGATAATGGAGGAAATAACAATCTGGCATGTATTAAAAATGTGCAAACAACTATATACTAAATAAAACAGCTTTATACATTTCAAGTGCCATTCCCCAAACAACCAGATCTTTCTGAACACAGAGGTTATGAAGTTACCAAACTGACAATTGCTCTGCATGTACATCCTTTGCTTGAGTATTTTTCTCAAATATATCTTAAAGAAAACTATTTCATGTTAAATGAGAGTATTATTGGTTTTTTACATCTAAGACATTCAGCCAGAAGTATAAAATATAAGAAATGGTTAAATGTTATTATTTCCAGCAATCAAGGCATCTTTTTTCCTCCTCAGAAAAGGACTTGCAGGATTTTGGACTTTGAGTGAGTGAGAGAATGAGATGAAGCAGGCAAAGCACTGATAAGCTGTACTTTAAGATTTTCAGCAATCACAGCTTAATATGGAGTCATGGAATAAATATTTAAATGTTTATATGGAGACTAGAAATCTAAAATTAGATTTCCATTCTTCTAAAACTGTGTACCTATGAAAAAAACTTACGTGATTTTAGCAGTGTTTACAAAATATTAAAGCAGTTTCCAAATCCCCTACAAAACTACCAAAACACAGTCACATTTCAAAGTAAATCAAGAAAAAGTGATTAGCTTTAAAAATATATATAAAATTAATAACACATCTTTTTATTAAGCAAGTATGAAGCAAAACCATGATTGAAAGCAACTATTTTCATGACTTAGTTATAAAAATCAGCATATAATCAAGAAAGGTTCTAGCCATTTTTTCTCATTATACATGCTTTCTGAAACTTGATTTTCATGGAGATCTTCAGATTATATTCCCTAAATTTAAGTATGTGTTAATATGAAGGTGTATGAATTCCTTCTCACAGGTCTGGTGACCATGGAAATTTAGTTGCATACTTTGATTGGGTCTCTTTAAATGAGGGACTAAAAATGAAGTAGAATCAACCAATCTATAACAGATGTATGTTTTCTGCAAATTAATTTTCCCTATTTACTGACTTGTTAGTTAATTTAAAAAAATATTTCCACTGACAAGCAACTACCATAAATCTTTAGCAAAGGCCACCAGCAGAAGGAAAATCAAGTTATTCAAATGTGTGGGCAGATTTATGGGATAAGAGAGATAAACCCAATACTAAAATTTCAACAGTAGGTTTTTCCTGAGGACAATTTGGCTACTGCTCACTGTTAACAGAAGTATCTCCTAAGTACTATACTGAAAGATTTCAGCTTATTTTCCAGTGATTAACCCACAGTGTGGTATAAGGAAGTAAACCTCTAAATGTTTCTGGATTCCCAATCCAATGAACAGGCACCTTCTCTCGTGTTGGTGACAATGGAGTTTGTGCAGGCACAGGGCTGCAGTCCTAGGCCTCACCCTTCAGCTCAGTCTGCTCTCACTGAACCTACCCCAGACTGAAATAAAATTTGTCTTTAGGGATCTTTCAGAAAATGGATGTAACAGAGACAAGAAATATGCTGCTGGGGGGATGATCCATGAACATGCAGAGGTTCACACGTCCAATAGAAAGGGAAGGCATAATTATACCCAGGAAATTAGGGTCAATGAGGTATGAGGAGGAAAATTCAGGAGGTTTCTCCCTATTGGTACTTAGTACTTCTCATACAGCACGTTTTCTGTGCTTTGTGGTGAAAATTTTGGATTAGGGAAGACACGGTTTCAGTGTCAGTCAATGATCTTTGAGGATTTTGTTGATCATTTTTATCACAGCTAGATACTAGATATGGCTTTTAGCTGAGATATGTGGGATTATCATTGCTTTTATTTATCAGGAAAGTAAGTTTTATGATATAAATTTGATAGGAATAGTAAAGGGAAAAACTGGGTGTATTTTTGCAATGACTGCACTTCATTTACCCTAACAAAGCCATCTTTAGCTAAGGTGCAGTACTAAAATAATCTGTGAGGGAATATTAAGTACAGCAGCTACTCAAGGATGAACTGGCAGTGTGATCCAGTGTGTAAAGGGTGTTTTTCAATTTTCTGCTTGATTAAAGTATCTTTTCTCTGGTTTTACTCTCCTGCCACTCTATGTTCATTACACTAATGTAGCAGCTACAGATTCTGAGTCAGTGTTGCTCTACTGTACTTAACTAGATGCTTTTGGTGTCAGCAATTTCCCAAAAACCAGTTCATCATTTATTGGTGTAAACTAGTTCCAACAAAAATCTACTAATTAATTTTGGCTATGAGTGGAATATATCCTACTGTCAGGGTAGAATCTAAAAATCTCTCAATGGTTATGTTAATAAAATTATTTATTTTCCTATTTATTAAACTTCATAGATTTTTTTAAGTTTATTGGCTCAGAGACTTAACTTCATCTGTGAAAATATCCTTTCTAAAAATAAGTTTATAGCGAATATTTAGAAATATACTCAGAAAACAAGTAAATGCAAATCATACCTTTCAGAGTAATGACTGAAAAATACTGAAAAATACAACTAATAGTATGCTTTGAAGAAAGAATTCTACAAAATTTTAAAGATTAATCCCACTTCTCACATCAGGATAGTCACAATAGAAACTTATTGTCTAACTCAGAGATAGTTTCACCATTTAAATTAATAAATACTCATAGATTTTAACATTAGCAGACCTTGTACTTACTGCAATTGAACATGAGACTGTAAAATGGAACAGTAACTGTAAACAGACTGTAAGTCTGTAATTGGGCCTTCTGACAGTTCTGGTCAAAGCAAACAGGATAATCACAAAGGAAAATGGTGCCCTGATTTTCATCTGCATCTCCAGGGGCGCCATCTCCATATTTCGCTTGTTCTACTGCAAACACTTTAGTGCCACCAATGTAGGTATGGAAACTCAGAGTTTACAGATACTTTCACAAGTATTCTGTTTTCCCACACTTTCTGAAACTCATCTTGAGTATCCTCTGGGGACGCAATCTCTGCGTCTCCTGAAATTACTCACATAAGACAGCTTTCTCCTTTACAGAAGAAATCTACTATCACTGTTATAAATATCACTGATAACATTTCCTCTTTTCATGTATCTTTAATTCAAGGATCCTGCAATAATCAATAAACCCCAAAATTCTTTTGTTGAAATAGAGTATATCTTCTTTAATTTGCTTAAGTAGGCATTTTGCTCAAGAGAATTAACCTCTTCAGTTTCTTGGCTAAAAAAAAAAAGTCTGAACTTCTAAAGTGAATTCATCTTCAATTCCTTATCATAATTCGAAGTTTGTCAAAAGTCATTTTTCCTCCATTGAATCTGCTGAGTTTTGGATCTGGAATACACTCTTTGTATACAGGCAGTTACATTCAGCTTTCACCTGAGACTGAATATCTAAGTAAAAGAGACTATACAGCTCATATAATAATTTTAAAAAACCATTAACTCTTCTCCTGTCCTTCATCCAGTCAGATGAATGTGACCTGGGCATATCAGTGAAGGTTTTTTGAACAACTGGTTGTGGTTATTGAATACATATTGTCCAGTGAATCCAGCAAGTTATCATTATTCATTCTGCCAGTGGGTTTCCCTTTAATAGGCAGAAAAGATTTATGATTGACAGATGATACCTCCACGTTATGAAATATTATTTTGTTATTTCAAGGCACATAATGGGTCTACTGGGAAACAAAGAAATGAAAAAAACCCCACAACAAAAATGCCCAATCTAGCCAATACTAGTTAATAAAGCATCATTATATATTAGAGAAAAATTCATTACTCTTTTTTCCCCTACAACAATAATTTTATCAGTAATATCAAATAATCATTTATCCTCTCATTCACATATAGATATCATTACTGTACATAGATATTCTCATAAGACAAGGAATACTACACCCCATTTCCACAAGTTGTTGGACGGCAAACCTTGCCTAGGAGGGATTACCAGGAAGGTGGGAAATCGGGATATTTTTCACCTAATCACTTAGCTATGCATAGGTTAGAAGCAGAGTCAATTTACAGGGAAAATAAAATTATATTCTCGAATAAGGTGCCAACATTTTTCTCAGTGATAATAATTTCTGGTCTTTGGAGATAAAGTCCTTAATTAATTCATTTAAAAGATATCTTGAAAAAAATTCTTAATTAGATTAAATCATTATTTCAGGGAGCAATATGCCAAATTATGCAAAACTAATTAGGGTAGTGAAGAAATCAGCTTATCCACCGATTTACAGTCAACATGGGCAGTCTTTTATCTGTAACTGTCTCTGCCAGCAGGAATAGCATTTTTTATGGAATTTATCAAAGACTCTGACCAAAAAAAAAGCAGAATAGTCTCCCTAGCATAGTGAGAACTGTTTGTTTACAATAGGAAATTATTCAAAAATACTTAGTAAATATGTAAGGAATAGCAATATCTCAAAAAAATAAGTTTTATTTGAAATATCATTTTGCTCTTTTAGTCCAGTGGAACGAGTAAAGACACCTTCTTTGTCCTATTATATATTATTTGAATGCTAATGGTAGCCATTAACTTGGAAGACAGAACAGAAAGTTTTCAAATTCTGATTTGTTTGCACACATTTGAACAACTTGAAATTAATTTTCTGAATTTTAGCTTTCCAGTAAACTAGAGCTGTTCTTTTAAAAGAACAGCACCAGTTTATTATTAAACAATAATAGCTTAATTGTGTCTCATCAGAACTCATGTTGTTAAACGACATTTACTAATATTCTTTCATTTCATTTGTAAAACACCAAAGGAAAAACAGCTTATAACCACACATCAAAAATTAATTAAACATTTTATAAGGACACAGGCAATGACAGTATCTTGCTCACAACATTGTGATGATGGCCCCATAAGAAGTAATTCACAAATCATCAACTTGTGAATTTTGACATATTTAATATTTGTTACTCAGCAATGAGCAAAAAACCCCCACACTTCTGGAAAGGAATAATATGGAGTTTATCTCTTGTGGGTTAACCCTGGAACGTAGCTAAGCACCACATGGGTTCTCACCCATTTTTCCCAGTTGAGATGCAGAGACAATCAGAAGGGTAAAAGTGTGATAACTCATGGGTTGACACCAAAGGAGTTTAATAGGCAAAGCAAAAGTAAAGTATGTTATTAATTCACTATTTCTTATCAACAGGATGATGTTTAGCCATTTCCGGGCTAACAGGGTTTCATCATAAATTACAGTTATTTGGGAAGACAAATTTAATGACTCCAAACATCTCCCCTTTTTCCTTCTTCCCCAGCTTTATGTTCAGTTGGAGACAGCAGTGTGAGAAGGCAAAAAGATCTTGATGATGTGCGAACACTGCTCAGCAATACCTAAAACATCCCTTTGTTATCAACAATTACAAATCCAAAATACTTTCTGGTTCTGCAAGACTATAGTTTGCTCTAACCGTAGTACTAAATCAGATAAATGATTAAGGCAAAAAAAGCTCTTATTGGGCATTTTACTGGTATTTAGGCAAAGAAAAAAATAATTTTATATATATATATATGTTATTTGAATATTTGTAATCACTTCTAGAAAGACAAGAAAACCGGGGCTTAAGTAAGCCAAGTTCCTGAAAACTTGTCACTATTGTTTTTCCCACTCAGTGCCTGGGTCATGAGTCAAACAGTTTCTCTATGCCCTTCAAGTCTCGACTCCACTTGCATTACGCTGGATGCCAACTGACTTATTATTTTCATGTAGTGGTTTTCAGTCAGTGGCACTCATGTTTCTTTGGTTGCTAGCTGTTTAGTACGGTCGTTGAACTTTCCTGGAACTCTCCTCAAACCTTCCCTTATAAACCCCATTAGCTCCTTAAGAAAAAGGTGTAATAACTTCAGGGAGTTGATACTTGACTAAAACATGTTTATGTGCAATAAAGAATCAGCAGAATCTCACTAGCAACATGTAGCAAGGGGATGAATCCTTTCTAGTGTAGGAACATGCTTGCCAAAAATGACAACAAACCAGAAGATAAGGCAGCAGAAGTGGATACGAATCTTGGGTGGTTTGGGGCCTCTTGAAAAAAACACCTTTTAGTTCAAAGAGAAGTTCATTTAATGTGTTTTATCTTTCAACAAAAGCAATTAAAACAATGGGATAGTTTATAGAAGCTTAAATATTCATTGTCATCTGTACATATACTGGTATCTGAGCTGCAATTTATAAAAATGCCACTAATGTAGGTGCTCAGTAATGAAAAAAGAAAACGGCAAAATTTGATATGGCCAACAAATCAGAATGTAGAAGCCTGCAGTCAGAAGTTAGAAAAGATACAGCAACCATAAAACAGCTATGCATCATGCACTGGACCTTTGAGAGTGAACAAAAACCTTGCATGATTATTCATTGATAGGTATAACTTGTGTCTGTAAAATGTATTATAGTTACCTCATTGTGTATCAGTTAAAAGATGGTCCTATGGAATGAGCTTGAAAACAAAGTCATCTAATTAAGGATGACACACTCTGTATTTATAATATATTCGTCTGTCCTGTGTTTAGACTTGATTTCTTTTCCAAAAAGCTCTGCCATGGTGAAGTCTCTTGTTTTTCTCTTTCCTTTACTTGAAAGTACTGTGAATCTGTGTAGCTAAATGAATGAGTTTGACCTTCCAATTCCATATCATAGTAATAGCTGTGACCTGCTCAATAGAGTTGATTTGTACATGGTTCTTTTCCCACGGGCATTCTTCAACGTACAGCAAATTATTACCGTGTCATTTCACAAAGTTCAGATACTGGCAGCAAGTGTCATCTCTTTTCTAAACATTGCCACTTCATTTTATATTAGCTTACATAGTAACTGGTATAAAATGGTGTTCAAATTCAAAGTCTGGTGGTCAGCAAAACAGCCATGAGCATCATGAACATTGGCAGATAAACCCCATGGGCTCAGTGGTAATATACAAAGTTCCTGCCTTTCGAGAGCTAAGTAAAATCTGCAAAACTGGAGAAATTTCTTCCATCAAGTGTTGATTTTCATGAAGTGGGTGATTTCTGGGAAAGGCTTAGTATAATCTATGAAGCATTCCCCAAATGACCATTTTTACAATGAGCTTTACTATTTTTCATGCTGGGATAAGGAACTCAACTGCTAATCCAAGTACATATGGTCTAAGTGAGTGCGGTCAAAACTGTCTTGTTATTTATCTGTTCTTCAGCCCATTCTAGCTGCCCTAGATCAAGCATTAGAGGTCCACAATCAAGCACTCTGAAAAACTACATTGCAACAATCTAGTTAATACTGGTTTTTCTCATTGTTCTGATACATTTATTGTCCCACACTTAGATTCTCCCACCTAGCTGTCTCAAGTAGATTATTTCTCTGTGTGTTCATTCAATGAGTTATGTTAAATAAGACCTCCAGAGACAGTTTTATAATGGGAGGAAGGGCTGATCATTAATTATATCAATTATAGGACACTTCATGGTCAGTATTTTCAGGTTTCTGGAGACATCTAATGAATATTTAGATAGAGTATGTTCACTATTGGCATTAACATTTCCACAACAGCACTTTTCCATTTGTCTAACATAGTCAGACTTGATGCCTACTCTTTTAGAACCATAATTTTGAGGATACATGTGGATAATGAAGATGACATTATGCATGTCTCAACCTACTTGATCTGTTCTGGTCACACATCAGAAGATGTACCAAATTCTTTTATTGTGCAATGGGACTCCCATGGTTCAGTTCACTGAGCATTAACTAGAGAGTCTAGGAACCCAAGTTTCTCACTACTGTTACATATTTGCCACATTCGACCTTGAATCTTTTACCCTTATTTTGTACTTTGTGATTAGTAAAGAAATAGCACCCGCTAAGCACTGTTGTTACTTATAAATTCAAAGGATGTTCAATGTTTTGTTGAGGCTTTTCAATGGTGAAGTGCACATTTAACCAATTTTTCATATGCAGTACTGTTTTAGTACTCCCACCAGCTCTTTTGTTAGAGTGCATTATGACATTAAATGTAATTTTAGAGAATTGAAGTTATCCTATGTGTAATTGACTCCAGGATAAAAAAAATTAATCATTTCACAGTCCATGTTCATTTTATTTCTCTCTCTCTTGAGTATAATTATGTCTTTATACTGGATAGACATGCGATCTACGAATGAAATTAAGACATTAATTACTTTCTCTGATTTCTTTGAGATCAGATATGGCACTTACCATAGGACAACCTAATAAGATCAGGGCAGATAATTATGAAGCTTTAAACTGTATTGCTTCCTGGTTTCACTTTTAGATTATCAATACACAGAAAATTGTGTCATAAGTTTTGAAAAAAAATCAGAGCCTCTTTGATCAGTGTCAACCACATCCTGTACTCTGGAATGTACAATACACTTGGTTCCAGGCAACAGATAAGTGACAGATGATAGGGCACAATCTCATGAAGTATTAAGATCTCTGACTATGTGTATAAAAGGGATTATCATGTTAGAAGGAAAACAAAATAATTTTTTGCTAATTTTTTAATCATTTTTCAAATATATTCTGTTAATAATGTTTAAACTTAATTGCAATATTGATGCAATTTTTTTCATTAACAATAGACTTAAAGCAGCTGTTTGACACAAGAAAATATTTGGGATGCTCTCCATTGTAACAGCTATTAATTCAGTGCAGAAATTTTTGGTTTAAGTTAAAGGTGTTCATTTAAAAAAGGGTGTGCGTCTCCTTGCAATGCTAATCCAAACAGGCTAGAAAACTCTTATTTCTCCTAGTATGGAACAGTGCCACAAAGTTTGGAGGGGAAAAAAAAGTCAGTACACCTTATTCCTCATAAAGAAGGTAAATCAAAGGAAAGAGAATTTTGGATAGGTAATTCTACATGCAAGGTAAACCTTGCTTTTCAAGACCTCACTTTCCAAGACCTCACTTTCCAGGATGCTACAAATACAGAAGGAAGGGGGAAGGTCACCTTAACTCTCAGTGCCTCCAGAACTTTCTTATTCAGTAGATAGAAATAAGCTGCTTTACAAGATGTCAGAATACACAGTTTATGAATAAAAATGAAATAAGTAGAGTGAGCTAATATCATTTACTTTTCTCAGAAAGCGATAGTGATGATCATTTGGGATGAATACCTTTGTCTCACTTTGTATCTGCAGGTCAATGAGAATCCATTTGTGAGACTGTGAATCCTCTTTCATGAATTTAGAATAATTCAGAAACTGTTCTTCCAGGTGAATTTCATAAATATGAAAATAGCTGTACCAATCTCCAGAATGTTATTGGATGATTATTGGGCAGCTATTAAATAATACATTATACAGCAAAAATACTAATTTCCCTATAGCTTTGAAATAGATCTGCTACAGTTTGCGTCTTCAAATCTAAGGTTGAGCCTGAAGAAATACTTAGTTTCAAAAGGTCTAATTTATTATTTCTGAGGTCTTCAAAATAGGATATCAGGTGGACAACAAGATGATTGACTTCAAAGAACCCACTGTTCCTAAAGCAAACCAACTGTAAGTCCACTTGGTGTCTATTTTTGTTCAAGTTTGGTTGCTTCTTGTGAAGATCCAACCTCTCTCAATTGACACCACTGCTTTCATTTCATTCTTGATATCATCAGGAATGATTCTTGATACCATCACTGAGTTCAGCTGAGCTCAGGGCTACACTAGGGCTTGTTTTGCACTTCGGATTCAACAGAAATGAAACCCAAAATTAAGGGAAAGTATTGATGCTGCTTCAAGCTTTTTGTTTAGCCCAAATATTGCCCAGAACCAGGGTGTTTGAAATTGGGCTAAGGTGTGAAACGTAAAATGAAGATGATAGGATATACAGCACATCGGTTTTTTTATAAAATGCAGCATTTTTAACAGATTTCATAGTATTTGGAGTTAATATTTCACATCCATCTCTCTGTGAGCCACTGTTATGTATGTCTGAAGAGTCCAATATCCATCAGAGTAATTACAAATGCCTTAAGCACTCAGAAAATCTCTGCTGTTTTGACTTCCAAAATAATTCAAATTGCTCGAAAAACATTTTGAACAGAAACTGTAAGTACTTTGTGAACATAGAAACTCCTTATCAAAATAGAATCAAAGAAATAACTGCTGGAGAGGGGAAAAACTTTGGTGGCCTTTAGCATCAGAAGGAATTTTTTCTACTTTAGGCTGCCTTATACTGACAGGGGTTCTGTGACAGTGGTTCAAAACAAACCAAAAGAAAAGCCTTGTACCTCTGCATAATGTTGCTAGTGAGCAGTCAAATTTATTTTAGCAAATAAAATTCCTTTGAAGAAAAATGCAGCTATTTAATAAAAATCTTATGCTTGTAGACAGCTGTCTATTTCAAAATATAATATATCTTTGATTTTTTTCTGGTGCCAGAAAAATATTAAAATCTTGATAGATAATTTTAAAGCCTGTATTTTATTATGTAAAAATATATAGCTCAGTTTCAAGTTGATGTAGGGACTGGGGTTGGGCTTTAATTTGGGGAGGGTTTTGTACATTTCTAGGTGGGCATATTTCTATAATTTATTTCCTATTTTGTAGTATGACTTTTAGTTTAAGCAGGAGGGCTATTTTTTTTTTCTCTTTTTTAAAACATAAAAAAGAGATTTTTGAAAATATCGCAATAGTGAAACTGTTTCCGAAGAGTTATTCTTGTAGCTGCTTTGGTGATGTGAGAATGCAGGTCGGGTTAATACCTCAATAGAACAGCTCAATAGGAACTGTAGACAACTTATCAATTGTGTGCAGATATAAATTGTCTAATTTTTCATGACAGGAAAGAAAGGCTTCAGTGTAGGAACTAAGACACTTTTAAAAAAATATCCTTGGAAACAAGAGAGATTAGGACCCTTTTGCACAAAACAAAAACCAATGTAGAGAGGCAAAACAAATTCCCAAGAGCAATAGTATCTTGTCTGAAATTGAGTATCTGAGAAATATGGTCATAGAACAGATCCTCCTAGAAGCTACTGATGCCAAAATGATGTGCTAAGTCACATGGAAAATGGGAACATGATTCAAGACAGCCAGCACTTGAACAGGCTTCAACAAGGGCAGGTCCTGCCTGACCCACCTACTGACCTTCTGCAACAGAGCAACTACATCAGTGGGCAAGAGAAGAGCCACAAGCATCAGCTGTTTAAATTTCTGTAGGGGCCTTCACATGGACCCCAACAACTGGAGAAGTATTAATTTGATGGATGGACTGTACAGTAGAAAAGGAAATGCTTAGATGTTTGCAGCCAGAGGGAAGTCATCAATGGCTCAGCATCCAGGTAGAGATTAGTGATGAGTGGTGTTCCTCAGGGGTCCGTATTGCGATCAGGATTGTTCAATGTCTTTATCAAAGACACAGACAAAGGGATCAAGTGCCCCCTCAGCAAATTTGCAGATGACACCAAGCCAAGAGGTGCAGTTGACAAGCCTGAGGGACAGAATGCCAGCCAGAAGGACCCAGAGAAGCTCAAGAAGTGAACCCATGGGAACATGAGGTTCAACAAGGCCAAGGGCAAGGTGCTGCAGCTGGGTCAGAGCAACCCCTGTATCAACACAGGCTGGGGGATGAACAGATCCAGAGCAACCCTGCCAAAAAGGATTTGGGGTGCATGAGAGGCTGGACATGAGCAGGCAAAGTGCCCTCCCAGCCCAGAAAGCCACTTGTATCCTGGGCTGCATCAAGACCAGTGCGGCCACCTGCTCAAGGGAGGAGATTCTGTCCCTTCTCCACTCTGGTGAGACCCCACCTGGAGTGCTGCAGCTCTGGGGCTCCATCACAGGAAGGACAGGGACCTGTTGCAGCAGGTCCAGAGAAGGTCCAAGAAGATGATCAGAAGAATGGAACCCCTCTGCTATAAGGAAAGACTGATAGAGTTGGATTTTTTTCAGCCTGGAGTAAAGAAGGCTCAAGGAACACATTCAGGTGGCTTTTCAATACTTAAAGAGAGCTTGTAAGAAAGATGGGGACAGACTTTTTAGTAGTCTGTTGCAATAAGTAATGTTTTCAAATTAAAAGCGGGTAAATTTGGATTAGATATAAGGAAGATATTCAGGGTGTATTGCAAGAAGGTTAGACTAGATGAACTTTACAGATCCCATCCAACTCAATTCTATAATTCTATGATTTTCTGCATTTTATCTTGACTGGTAAGCTGAAGCATGAACTCAAGTCCTGCACATGGGTAGGCAGGACAGGATTTTGCTCACCTATACCAGCAGAGATTCTGACCTGCCTGCTCCATGCAAGAACTGATGGCCCCTGGCTAGGGGGAGATAGGGTAACACTGAGCCATGGGCAGGAGTAGGGGAAGGTCCTGATAAAAATTGTTTATAACCAGGAAATAATAATTTTCGGACCCTAGCACTTTAGGGGAAGTTCTGTTTGCCTTCTTTTTATACCTGTAGCCATAACCCACAGTGATTAGCAATCTCTTAATTTAGGTCAACAATATAAACAGAAATATTTCATTAACAGCTTCAACTGACTTCAGGTGGATGTCAGAACCTGAGAACTGGTTGTTCAGTAGAAACTGAAAGCTGATATTTTCATGTTGAAGCACTTGTGGCTTTTCTTTTAGCTAAAAATAATTACTATTTAAGTTCCTTTATTAGGTTATGTTAGGAATATTTTCTCATTATTTTCATGCTTTTTTCCCCTATTGAACATGTGCTCCTTTTCTGTGTTTTTAAAGTCTTTTGCTTATGCATTCTAAAGGAATATTCTCTAACTGTTCACAAAGAGATCTTAATTTTACCATTATCAGTTGTTAATAATGATTAGTTATCAGGTGCCATTTCATTACTTTTCAGTTAATTGGGTGTTTAGGTCAGCAGTTTGTAAGTCACTGATGGCCTAGTGAAGAACTCATGTTTCATATTCATTCCACATTCAAATATGACTCAAGGTTTCTTTTCTAGTTTCTTCATTTTAATAAAAATACATTCACTTAATTTTTGAAAAGCTAAAAATAGCTCAGCAGAATGAATAAATATAAATGAATAAATACATCACTTGACATCAACAGCATGGGGAAGCCTATTAAGGCAGCATGAATAATCAGTCATGACTTAGTCAGTTGTGAAAAGGTGGCCTTTGAGTTTCTCACACTACAAGAAGAGCAGTGATGTGATTACTCATGGGACCACAAAAGAGAAATTTTTTTCCTTCCGAACAGCACTTGCCAGGTCATCTTTAAAGCTGTATTTGGAGTCAGATGGTTTTCTTCCTGAATCTAGTAGAAATTCCTTTTCTCTCTGTTAATGATTTAGAGCAGACTTCAGCTGTGATAGAAGACAAAAGGGTTGGGTCCTGAGGCATGTCCTCACATTGCCTAGAACTTGCCAAACATTCTCTCCTTTTGGGGCTTGGAACCTTCTGTTCAAATATCAATTTCTGAAATAGTGTTCAGTGGCAGTGTTTCCACTGATAGTGTCATTTCCTTGTGATAGGCAAAAGCAGGAAAAATGCAAGGATGCTTGGGGCAAAATTGTAAAATTATTAATTTTGAGCATGTAAATATGAACGGAGAAGCTAAACTGTATTAAATTTTATTTCTTTGATGGTGATCTTGCTGAGCACAAAATACTTAACTCTGAAAATCTGCTGATGGAATATGATATGTAATACACAAGAGATCAATTTGGCCTTTAGGGGAATGATTTAAACTAAGTGTATTGAGCTCAGGAGAGCACAGAGAAATCAGTCTATACTATTCCTGAAAGCATGTACTAACAGAAGAAGGGGGTGTAGGAAGCCAGGGAAAATTTCTCAGAGAACTGCTTCAGATCTTAGATAAGTTCCTTTGCTGAAGATGAACAGCAATTTGGTAAATTCCAAATTTGAAAGGCCTACATTTTTCAGTCAGGTTTCTCTTGAGGAAATGTCAAGCTTGAGTGCTGAATGACATTACAGTAACTTACTGGTTACAGTAAGTTTCTAGGCTTATTGTCAATACTAATGGGGTTTGGATTGTAATGGATTGACCTTGGCTGGATTCCACGTACTCATCAAAACCTCTCTACCACTCCTCTCTACAGCGGGGCAGGGGACAGAAAATATAATGAAGGGTTCATGATTTGAGATAAGGACTGGGAGAGAGATTGCTTACCAAATACTGTCACAGGCAAAACAGGCGAGAATTAGAGATAATACTTGAATTTACTACGAGTGGAATCAGAGCAGGATAATGAGAAATAAAAAAAGACCTTAAGAACACCTTCCCCCCCTCCC
>VZDJ01004378.1:9732597-9781322 GCA_008694505.1 Cyanoderma ruficeps
GAGACAGCTCCCTCCCTCCCTCCCTCCTTCCCAGCTCTATCTCCTCTCCTCCCCCAGCAGTGCAGGAAGACAGGGAATGGGAGCTATGCTCAGATCATCACCCATTGTTCCTGTGTCTGCTCAGGGAGAGGAGCTCTTCCCCTGCTCCAATATGGTATCCTTCCCACAGGGGGTAATTCTTCATGAGTCCAACATGAATCCATCTCACAGGCAACAGTTCTCCACAAACTGCTCCACCGTGGGTTCCTTTTCCACAGGGTGCAATCCTTCAGGCACAGCCTGCTCCAGTGTGGGTCCACCACAAGGTCACAAGTCCTATCAGGAAGTCTCCACCAGTAGGGGCTCCTTTCTCCATGGGTCTACACATCCCTGCCAGGAGCCTGTTCCAGCACAGGCCTCCCATAGATTCACAGGCTCCTTTCAGGCATCCACCTGCTCTGGCACGGGTTCCTCCACAGAGTACAGGTGGATCTCTGCATCCCCACAGACCTCCATGGGCTGCAGGGGCACAGCTGCCTCACCATGGTCTGCACCACATGGGAAACAGCTCCAGTGCCTCCTCCTCCTCTACTGACCTTAGTGTCTGCGGAGTTTTTCCTCTCACATATTCTCACCCTTTCTTTTTCTTCTTCTTAAATATTTTATCACAGGGGCATTACCATAATTTCTAATTGGCCCAGCCTTGGCCAGTCACATGTCTGTCTTTGAGTCACTTGGCATCAGCTCTGCAGGACATGGGAGAAGCTTCTGGCATTTTCTCACTGAAGACATCCCTGTAGCCCTCCCCTCTACCAAAGCTTAGCCATGCAAATCCAATGCAAGGACAACAACAATGATATAGTAAATATTACCATTTACAGTGAGATCCAATTTCCCAGCTTGCATTCCAAATAAGTGGGAATCACATGTAGGTTTAAGTTCATATCTGCTTATGGCCCTAAAAGCTGGGCAGATGTCTGTATGTGGTACATGTAACCCTTGCAGGTGCATGTTCAAAGGTTAGGACTCCTCTTTTCCTGTTGACACACAGCTTTTCTTTCTCTCAGATTCTGAGGCAGACATTTCCTTTCTTTACAAATGTCTGGGGATGCTAATTAATTTCAGAGACAACATGTCAAGACAGAACTGATGTGTTGAAAAGACAGCATGAAGCAAATACAGGTGGAGCAATTCTTCTTCTAATTACTGCTTCTGCCCATTATCTGTAGTTATCACTAAGAAAGTCAATGCGTTTTAAGTCTCAAGTGATAGACAAATATATAATCATAATTTGTATGCATCCATACCTCCAAAATGGACCTCAGTATAGTGATCCATGTCTGTGATTCCAGTGAGTCACAGTTGCTTTACTAGGATTCTGTCAAGTCAAGTCAAAAAGTTTCAGTTCAGGGATAATACTGCTACCTGTTCTCTGGCAGGTTGTTTCAGTGGTACCCTACAGTTGCTACTGCTCCTACAATTACTGAAAATATCCAGAATATATTAAATTTAGAAGAGGAACTGAAAACAGATTGTCTTTGTCAGTGACTAAACTGACTTAGGCAAATATTTACGATCCTTCCACACAAAATTAATGATAACTAGGGCACATTGGGTTTATGTGTATTTTAAGTATCAAACAATTTCCAAATCAGTATATATTCTTTTTCTATATAATAAATAATAAAACACATTTTCAGATACTCTTAAGTAGCTTCAACTTACTAGTACTTGGAGGCCCACACCAGCATGTCTCTCTATGCCCTAGTGAGTTTCCTAGACGTGTAACTGCAGCATTTCAGACTGAATTTATTATCATGTACCTGATACTGAACTGTAGAAATGCTCTGCTTTGCAACAACTAAGTACCTGTCTGGATCTCTCACTCTGGCCTTATCATTGATGAGGGGAGCAAAGCCCATGTGGATATTGGATAGTCTGACAAGTTTAAATAATCAGTCAATCAAAGTTTCTGTTTGAGTCTTCTTTGCTACCTTCAGTAAAGAAATAGCAGGTGACAGTTAAGAGGAAGTAACATATTCACAGAGTGTGATCATGCCACAGTAAACAATACCTGTGATTGAGCACTCAAGTAATTGCAGTGTGTAGCACAATTTGTGCTGGCAATCCAACAGCCTGATTAGCTCAACACAGTTCTGGTGATGTGCTTTTTGCTTAAATAATCTCAGAAGTAACCTAAAGTGATGTTTATTTATACAAAAATCATAGAGTGGTGAAAGAGACAAATACATTATTTTGGAACATAGGCAACAAACGATAAAATGAAACAAAATAAGACAAATCCCTATCACTCCTTAATTGGGACTCAGAGTTAAAGTGAGAGTACAAAATATAAAAATTTATTAAATATTTATTTAGAAAGAAAGCTTGCCATCTAACATTAAAAAACCTGCTTCTATTCATAAATTTGATCCCATAAGACCCCATGTTCTTTTGGAGAACCTAGGCCTTTTTTTAGCTTTTTGTAGACCTTAATGAGTCGTTTTTTTAGTGTGTGTTTTTGGAAAGTTAAGCTTGAATCATTCAAACACTCAGAAATCATAAATAAAATACATGAAAAGTTCTTCCACCTCAAATTCAAAGCCCTTTATGCTGCCATGTAACCTATAAGGCTTTTAGCACAATAGAGGGACAACGGAGTATTTTGCAATGGGGGTGATTCTTCTGAAACTGAATTCCCAATCCAATTCCACAGAAGGAAGATGATGGTCTAATGGATCAGCATGAGTACTTCATTTGTCATATGCATAGGGAATATAGTGGCTAGTTTTTGTATTTGGGATGAACACGTGAGCAGTATAGAGAAATGTGCCTTTCTCTTAGAAAAAAACAACAAAAGCTACTAAGCAAGATATTTGGCTAGTGAAGATTTTTTTTCAGACTTTCAGGTGAACTGAACAATTGACCTTGAAAACCTATGTTAGTAATGCAACTTTGAACGACAGTTTGCAGAGTCAAGATGACAGTCTCTCCATTTTTTCTTTCTTAAAGTTACTTGAGATCAAAACTTTTAATGTGTGGCAAGTCATTTTCTGAAATAAATTAATTCCCCCTCACTTTTTCTGAGCTATTTTTGCTTCCCAATAGAATCAGATTTTTAACTGTTTAATCATGTATATTGCTAATTTATAAAGTTTTGTACTTTTCCTTTTACACTGGGTAAGGTTACTGCTCTACCAAAGATGGGCATACCAGTTGTTTCCACCCTGCTGAAGTGTGATCGTTCTGCTTTTGGGAAGAAATGCCTGAAAACACAGGAATCATTCCCCAAAATACAAACAAGTCCATCAGCAGCCCTGGAAAGGTAAGAATGTTTGGGTAACACTCTTTTGATGAGGTTCTGTGTGTTTGAGAAGATGGTTAGAAATATTATAGAAAAATTTTGATGACAGTTTTTAAACATGGTGAAACTTTAGGCTGAGTGGTAACAGTTAAAATAGGAGTTCTGGGGTATCAAACATTTTTTATATCTACAAATGAGATTTCATAGTTTTGAAAATATGTAAGACTATGTAAAGCAATATCCAGATTCATATTCTATTTCTCTCAAAACTAAACAGCCTTTAAGAAAACAACAGGGCAAAAAGTTACCAAATTGTTTTAGTGGCTATCGGGTGGGGTTCAAGGAAAGCTCTATGATCACATAATACAAAACGTAAAAAGAATATCCTTACAGTAATTATTTATTTTCAATATAAAGTCAAAAGTCAAAGGCATTTTAGCAGAGACATTTTAGCCTCATATAAATCACAGGGAAATTATAAATGTGAACACATGGCCAGTAGGATTCACATTCTCACAGGTTTGTAATTTATCGCTTCAGATATCAGAAACTGAATAGAATATTTTGCAATCACAGGTTTAGAACTGTGATCTGATCAAAGACTCTGTGACATCCAACTTGAAATAAAAGTTCCAGTTTAGCACAGCTTTTATCCTAATTTTTTATCATCTTTTCCCCAAAGCTACTGCTGAAAGTATACAGACCTCCATCATCAGGCAGGAGAACTGACAGGGCTCTCAACCTTTGCTTCTAGTTACAGATCCACTGCAGTGACTGTGCATATGTGATAGCTGAAGTTTTTTCATTGTAAATTCACACACTATTCATGTTAACAGGAAATTTAAAAGTGTTCTGATACCATAAGTGTACAGGCTTGATAATTCAACCTATATTTCTTCCCCTGCCCTTGTTTCCATTAATAATTCATTCCCTTCCACAAAGAGAAAGGTACAATTTGAACAGGGTTGAATTACAATAGGGTTTAAATCACTAGGTTGATTACAGTACCATTATAACAGAGGTGAGCTTTAAGCACCCCATCTTCCCCATGGATCACATCCAAATAATGCTGGAATTTTAAGTCCCAAAGTTGATAACATTCATCCATTGAAAGAAGTTATTTCCTGGAATGGGAATCTTCATTGTGTTTTAGCCTTTTGCTTAGTTAAATGCTTGATAATACTTTTAAAAATTGATCCTTTAGGATTGCTTTGGATCACAAAAAGAACATTAGTTCATTTTTATCTCTTCTTGGCTACGTAGGGCAATTAGCACAAAGCCTTGGCAGACAGTTCTTCCTTTCAGAGTGATTGTTAAAAAGGTATCATGGGAGTATAACCAAGCTTTTACAATATACATATGATGCAAAAAGGCAATTCACCACATACAGCAGCAAAAAAGCATTTATCACCAAAGCTGTCTGGAATTTGTTCAGCAGCCATCTGCCAATTAAAGAATAATCTGCTGCTCATCTGCAGCAGACAACACCTATTTAGCTAGCAAGCATGCATAGACCAGAGGCAGCTGAAACCACCAGCTTTGGTGGTTAGGAGGACAGTTAGCTCAGCTGGGAATGTGAAAGAGACCCAGAAACTCTTGTCTTTTACAGCATGGGACTATATGACTGTGGCGGTGGCAAGCTACAGGGCTCTGTCCCCATGACTGGCTGGAAGAACCTTCCCCAGGGAGTCAGAGCCTTTGGCCATGGCCCACTGCAAAAGAGGGAGGCTGCCATGCAGGACTGGGGCCACACAGTGTGTCTGGTGCTGCTCCCTGGGGATGGAGCTGCTGGTGGCCTCACCTGCAGGAGCTGTGCTGTGCCTGAGGCTCAAAGTGACCAGGTACCAGAGCTGTGGGAAGAGACAAGCAGACTGGATAGCATTGGGAATGAGAGTCCTCCTCTGCCCTCAGATGTGAATTTGCAGAATCATACAATGCCCTAATAGCCAAGGAAGGGGAGCTAGTTCCCTAGGGAGAGTTCAGAGTCATCTGAGCCTGGAACACTCATTAACACTAAGGCCAAATGATGGATGTTCCCATCTGCTGGGCAGGAGGATATCGATCAGAGCTGCTGCCATGGGATTCTTACCATTTGCTGGCAGCCCAGTTCAAGGACATTGCAGAGAGGCTCCCAGTACCTACACCCCAAGTACCTCACTGTCTTGGTTTAGAAAGACAGGTATCTGCCAGGGAAACTGGGGTTCCCCTTAGAATAGAGGATGTAAACCCCTCACCCCCCGCCAAGTTCTAATTTTGCAATTAATGGCTCTCAGGCAACGATTTGGGAGTAGGAATAACAGCTTTTTACTAAGAATATAAGAATACAAATGTGGTAGAAAAGAAAAAGGAAGAAGAAAAAAAAAAACAAAACCACCCCACCAAACCAACAAACCAACAAACAACAATTTTGAAAAGCCCTGACAGGGTCAAAGCTACAACCTTGTTAGTCAGGGTGTGGAAAGCAGTCCAAAAGTGAGTCCTCCTGGAATGGCAGGTACAGCTCCGCTGAGGCAGAAAATGATCCAGTAGCAGAAAAGAAAGGGGTCCTGAGGTGGTGAGAAGGGTCCAGCCTTCCTCCCGTAATCGGATGAAGCAAGACACTGTGCTGGTTTAAAGTCCCAGCTTTATCCAGGTGAGAATGGCTGGCTCCTCCCACGGGGTGGAGCATCACACAATAGGTACGCTAGGATGTAGGTATGTGTTGGGAAGGGGACACGGCTAGAGAAGACTGTTAATGGCCCATTAAAGATAAGAACAATGCTCTACCTGATACTGACCGTTGGCCCATTATCAAAAGGCACCCGCCCCCAACTGTTTTCAGCAGATGAAATTGAATAGACTATAACCCAGGACAATATCCACCCCTTATTCTATTATCATCTGCATCATACTTAAATCAATAAACTCTACTATACAGCATGAAGCCTTACACTCAGTTCTTACTTAGGATTAGGTTTTCCTGTGGTACACAACTGGTTCTTCCATCCTTCTGCATTACCCACCAAGTGTAACCAGGTCCTTGAGCAAAAACAATCCCACGGGTGGGTTCACCTTTGCCTGAGGTGGGGTTAATCCAGACAGCCTTTCCTAAAATACCTCTCATGTGTACCACAGGGACTTTATCTCCGTCCACTGTGTGCAAGGGGGCAGACTGGGCAGGACCAGCTCGATTGACGGAGCCTCGCGTGTTGACCATCCAGGTGGCCTTTGCTAAGTTCACTTCCCAGTTCTTGAAAGTCCCTCCGCCAAGTGCCTTCAGGGTGGTCTTAAGTAGTCCATTGCACCGTTCAACTTTCCCGGCAGCTGGTGCATGATAAGGGATGTGATAGATCCATTCAACGCCGTGTTCTTTAGCCCAGGTGTTTATAAGGCTGTTCCTGAAATGGGTCCCGTTGTCCGACTCGATTCTCTCAGGGGTGCCATGTCTCCACAGGACTTGTTTTTCAAGGCCCAGGATGGTGTTCCGGGCAGTGGCATGAGGCACAGGGTAGGTCTCCAGCCACCCGGTGGTGGCTTCCACCATGGTCAGCACGTAGCGCTTGCCTTGGCGGGTTTGGGGCAGGGTGATGTAGTCAATCTGCCAGGCCTCCCCATACTTATATTTGGACCACCGTCCACCGTACCAGAGGGGCTTCACCCGCTTGGCCTGCTTGATGGCAGCACATGTCTCACAGTCGTGGATGACCTGAGAAATACTGTCCATGGTTAGGTCCACCCCTCGGTCTCGGGCCCACTTATAGGTGGCATCTCTGCCCTGATGACCTGAGGCATCATGAGCCCACCGAGCTAGGAACAACTCTCCCTTGTGCTGCCAATCCAAGTCTATCTTGGACACCTCTATCCTCGCGGCTTGATCTACTTGCTCGTTGTTCCGGTGCTCTTCATTAGCCCGACTCTTGGGAACATGGGCATCCACATGACGGACTTTCACGGGTAGTCTCCCTACTCTGGTAGCGATGTCCTTCCACTCATCAGCAGCCCAGATTGGTTTTCCCCTACGCTGCCAGTTGGCCTTTCTCCACCTTTCTAGCCAGCCCCACAGGGCATTAGCTACCATCCACGAATCAGTGTAGAGGTAGAGCTTTGGCCACTTCTCTCTTTCAGCAATGTCCAGGGCCAATTGAACAGCTTTGAGTTCGGCAAACTGGCTTGACCCACCTTCTCCTTCAGTGGCTTGTGCAACCTGTCTTGTGGGGCTCCACACGGCTGCTTTCCACTTCCGGTTCATCCCTACGATGCGACAGGAACCGTCAGTGAAAAGAGCGTAGCATGTTTCTCCTGCTGGCAGTTGGTTATACGGTGGAGCTTCTTCAGCCCGGGTTACTTGCTCTTGTTCCTCTTCATCGGTGAGACTGAAATTTTCAGCTTCCGGCCAGTTGGTGATCACTTCCAGAATCCCAGGGCGATTCGGGTTTCCAATACGGGCGCGCTGGGTGATGAGGGCGATCCATTTGCTCCATGTGGCGTCAGTGGCGTGGTGGGTAGAGGGAACCTTTCCTTTAAACATCCACCCCAGCACTGGTAGTCGGGGTGCCAGGAGAAGTTGTGCTTCAGTGCCAATCACCTCTGAGGCGGCTTGAACTCCTTCGTAGGCGGCCAAGATCTCCTTCTCTGTGGGAGTGTAATTGGCTTCGGACCCTCTGTAGCTTCGGCTCCAGAATCCCAGTGGCCGACCTCGAGTCTCACCAGGCACCTTCTGCCAAAGGCTCCAGGACAGACCGTGGTTCCCGGCTGCGGAGTAGAGCACATTCTTTACCTCTGGTCCTGTCCTGACTGGGCCAAGGGCTACCGCATGAGCGATTTCCTGCTTGATCTGGGCAAAGGCATGTTGTTGTTCTGGGCCCCAGTGGAAATCGTTCTTTTTGCGGGTAACCAGGTACAGAGGGCTCACAATCTGGCTGTACTCGGGAATGTGCATTCTCCAAAAGCCTATGGCCCCTAGGAAAGCTTGTGTTTCCTTCTTGTTGGTGGGTGGAGACATGGCGGTGATCTTATTGATGACCTCTGTGGGGATCTGGCGACGTCCATCTTGCCACTTGACTCCCAGAAACTGGATCTCTTTAGCGGGTCCCTTAACCTTACTTTGCTTAATGGCAAAACCGGCTTTCAGCAGTATCTGGATAATCTTCTCTCCTTTCTCGAAGACTTCCCTTGCTGTGTTCCCCCATACGATGATGTCGTCAATGTACTGTAGATGTTCAGGAGCCTCACCCTTTTCCAGTGCAGCCTGGATCAGTCCATGGCAGATGGTGGGGCTGTGCTTCCACCCCTGGGGCAGTCGGTTCCAGGTGTACTGCACGCCCCTCCAGGTGAAAGCGAACTGGGGCCTGCACTCTGCTGCCAAAGGAATGGAGAAGAAGGCATTGGCAATATCGATGGTCGCATACCACTTTGCTGCCTTGGACTCCAGCTCGTACTGAAGCTCCAACATGTCTGGCACGGCAGCGCTCAGTGGTGGTGTGACTTCATTCAGACCACGGTAATCCACTGTCAGTCTCCATTCTCCACTGGGCTTACGCACTGGCCATATAGGGCTGTTGAAAGGTGAATGAGCTTTACTGACCACCCCTTGGCTCTCCAGCTTACGAATCATCTCATGTATGGGAGTCACAGAGTCTCTGTCAGTGCGGTATTGCCGACGGTGTGCTGTTGCTGTGGCGATTGGCACCTGTTGTTCTTCAACTCTCAGCAGTCCCACAGCAGAGGGGTCATCTGAGAGACCAGGCAAGGTGTTCAGCTGTCTGATGTTTTCTGTCTCTACAGCAGCTACTCCAAAGGCCCAACGATATCCTTTTGGGTCTTTGAAATGTCCATTTCTGAGATAGTCTATGCCGAGGATGCACGGGGCCTCTGGGCCAGTCACGATGGGGTGTTTCTGCCACCCATTCCCAGTCAAACTCACTTCGGCCTCCAATACAGTCAGCTCCTGGGACCCTCCTGTCACTCCAGAAATAGAAATGGGTTCTGCTCCCACATACCCTGATGGCATCAGGGTACATTGGGAGCCAGTGTCAACCAAAGCTGTGTATTCTTGTGGGTCTGATGTGCCAGGCCATCGGACCCACACAGTCCAATAGATCCGATTGTCCCTCTCCTCTACCTGGCTGGAGGCAGGGCCCCTCTAACACTGATCATTCCCTCCCTGAGTATACATACTAGAGGTCCCAGCATCCTGACTACTGGCAGCCTGGGCATAGGAGCTTGCGGCTACTTTCATTTTAGTGGAACCCCCTTGGTGAGCATTCCTCTCCTTGAGCTCACGCACCCGTGCTGCCAGGACAGAAGTGGGTTTCCCATCCCACACTCCCATGTCTTCCCCATGGTCACGCAGATAAAACCACAGGTCAGCTCTTGGGGTGTACCCTCTCTCTCTAGCCGGGGGTCGTTGGGCTCTACCTCTGGGACCTGTGACTCGTACCGGTGCCACGTTGGAAATGTTCTTCCTCATCTCCTCCCTCACCTCCCTCATTTCCTCTTTGAGTTCTTTCACCACGGCAGAGATATGAGCCTGCATCGGGCCATTGATCATACTCTCATAATTTCTAAGCTTATTGGCAACAGACCCCACTGTCTCTCGGTTGTCCTCAACATTAATTGTTGCAATGAATGTGGTATACTGAGATGGCCCCAGATTTGCCAGATTCCATAACATCTGCCCTGTGCATCTAACCTTGTCAGGGTCATTATCATGTTGTCCACTCCTCCCAAAAAGTACCTCCAGTACTGCCACTTCCCTCAGCTGTTGGATTCCTTCCTCCAGAGTTTTCCAGCGCATTCTATGGTGGTGCTCCTGCATTCTTTCTCTGTGGACAAATCTTTCTCTAACACTTGTTAAAAGTCGCTGCCAGAGGGAAAGGGGTCCAGGCTCCCTCACAAATACCTGATTTATTCCTGAGTCCTGGGTCAAGGGTCCCAAATTCCTTGCCTCACCACCATCTAGTTGCACACCCGTACCCATTAGATCCCAGACCCGAAGCAGCCAGGCTGTGTAAGCCTCACGTCCCCGTCGTACAATATCTTTTTGTAGATTACGGAGACTTTCATACGACAGGGACTCAGTGATGATCTGAACTTGTGATTCCCCTGCATCTTGTGAGGGCCCTCCTTTCCTACCCTTATTATCTGGGTTTGTTGTTTTCACCTTGGATTTCTTTGTTTCCAGAGGGGCGACTGCCACTGGCTGTGACTGCCCCTGTGGTTCAGCTGGAACCTGGACAGTTGTAATGTCTACAGGTTCCATATCAGATTCTCCTTTGTCAGGGCAGGGGGAGGGTCTCCCACCAGCTGGGGAAGTGTACTCCCTCAGCATCTCATGCATCTCCTTTATCAGAGCCCCCACCCAACCTGGGTAGTTTATCTCTGAAGCAGGCTGTGGGGCAGGGGCGGGCTCTTGGGCAGCATTCCTATTGTCTGGGGTACTTATCAGGGTGCTTACCCAGGCCATTCTCCCTTTATCTCTAAATACCAAATAGAATAGGCCTATAAACAACACCAGCCACTGTATGCTATCATTAGCATTCAGAGGAAATTTGAACTCTTCAAGAGCTGGTGGGGTAGATCCAAAGAGCTGGGTGAAGGGCTGAGAGAATATTTCTCCCGGTGCCATCTCCTCACAGTATGTACCATTGTTAAAGTAACCCCAGAAACACAGAGTTAGTGTATGGTAGCCCTGAATCCATGTGCCTGCTTTCCAAAGAAAGTTAAAAATCCATGAATTCCTCACCTTATTAACCCACAAAATAAACTGGATGGCAGCTACAGTAGCCTTAGTTATAGGGCCCATGTTTAGATAAGGGCTTGCAAATGGCAGAAATACAGCCACGACCATGTGCCACCCAAACCAGGGAAGGCTACACCACATGCTTCTGTTCAGTGAGCTTATATCTACTAAAAAAAAAGTGTTATTCCTCTCTCCCAATGCCCTCGGCCCTCACGTTGGGCGCCAAAATCTGTCTTGGTTTAGAAAGACAGGTATCTGCCAGGGAAACTGGGGTTCCCCTTAGAATAGAGGATGTAAACCCCTCACCCCCCGCCAAGTTCTAATTTTGCAATTAATGGCTCTCAGGCAACGATTTGGGAGTAGGAATAACAGCTTTTTACTAAGAATATAAGAATACAAATGTGGTAGAAAAGAAAAAGGAAAAAAAAAAAAAAACAAAACAAAACAAAACCACCCCACCAAACCAGCAAACCAACAAACAACAATTTTGAAAAGTCCTGACAGGGTCAAAGCTACAACCTTGTTAGTCAGGGTGTGGAAAGCAGTCCAAAAGTGAGTCCTCCTGGAATGGCAGGTACAGCTCCGCTGAGGCAGAAAATGATCCAGTAGCAGAAAAGAAAGGGGTCCTGAGGTGGTGAGAAGGGTCCAGCCTTCCTCCCGTAATCGGATGAAGCAAGACACTGTGCTGGTTTAAAGTCCCAGCTTTATCCAGGTGAGAATGGCTGGCTCCTCCCACGGGGTGGAGCATCACACAATAGGTACGCTAGGATGTAGGTATGTGTTGGGAAGGGGACACGGCTAGAGAAGACTGTTAATGGCCCATTAAAGATAAGAACAATGCTCTACCTGATACTGACCGTTGGCCCATTATCAAAAGGCACCCGCCCCCAACTGTTTTCAGCAGATGAAATTGAATAGACTATAACCCAGGACACTCACTCTCACTGTTCATGGGTGTAAACACAAATGACCACAAACAGAGACATGGAACAAAGTCAGCAAGGGCCTGCAGATTTCTGTGGCCAAAGGTGGAAGGCATGAGAGCCCAAATGCTGTTCTCTTCAGTTGTACAGGCATCTGAGAAGGGCTTGGGTAGGAGCTGATGTGTTCTGCAAGTTAACAGCTGGCTGCAAAACTGCTGCTGTAGATGGTGCTTTGGCTTTTATAGCTATGGTCACCTCTATGGGATATGAACTGCTGGCAAAGATGAGATTCCAAGAATAGAAGCACAGAGATTTTTCTGGACAAATATCTGATCAAATTTCAGCTCAAAACTCCAGACCTCAGAAGAGTTTGGCCCTTACAGTACTTATCATCATGCCCTGTGATACATAGAATACCCAGTTTCAAATCACTCCTGCACCATCTCACATATCTACATTCTCTGAAAGTGCCTCTGGATGCAGAATCAGCATCTGCTCCCACAGTATTATTTGTTATTTTGTGCAAAATAGAACAATTTAAGTTGGAGAAATCAAGAAAGCAACAAATACTGAATATTATGATTGCTGCCCACACCCAGGACAACGTGGAAAAATTCTCAGGACAACAATTATTTATACAAAAAGGAGCAGCTCAAACAGGAACACTTGAAAAATACTGGATATTTTGTATTGCCCCCTCTCTCACTCTGAATATTAGAATATTACTCCCCCCTTATCCCTAGTCCATTTTCTTTTTTCCCCCTAAATTATAAAGCTGCCCCAAATGTTTCTGATCTCTGCAAATGTAGCTCATGGGAATTTTCGCCATTTACAACAATTTCCATCTCAAAAGTTTCTTGCAATATTCCTTATATAGCCTGATATAACTAAAGAGCAACATGCAGAACTCTCTCTTATATTGTAAAATATGGAAATATGGGTGATGAGGTTAACGATGAAAACATAGAAAGTCTTAGAAAATGACAAATGCCAATCTAGGTAATTGGATGCTAACACTAAAATGCCTTCTGCAAAGCACAGGTGAAAACAAGCGTAGATAATTATTATATTTTGGTTCCCATCCCTGTAGCTATAAAATACATGCCATCAGGATCATGAAATTGGAAAACAAACTTATGTTCTAAATCAAAGAAACAGGCCTTGATCTGAACTCCACAATTTAGAAGACATGGTATCACAAACAACGTTAATGTTCTTTGACAATGTTCACAAGCATTAGAAAATTGAAGTCATAATGAAACTGCAGCTAACTCACAATCTCTGGCCCTAGGATGTACATTGTTGATGTGTGTACTTTGGAAGCCCCATCTGTTACAAGCTAGGCTTTATATACTGAATAATTGCTAAATTCCAAGGAGACCAGGTGGCAAGGCAAATTAATTTGGAAAGAAATAGAAAAGTCATGGGGGAGGGAGCCGAAAAATTGTAGGAGAAAGTTTATTCAGCATTTTCTGAATGTACCGAATGAGGACAGGAGTAGAGAGAAAGGAAATATACAACAAAACATAGAAAGGAAGGGAAAAGGCAAGAAAAGAAGGGATATTTTCATATCAAGACATGTTTATAGACATATTTCTTGGACCCCAAGAAACAAGAATTTAAGGCCATGAAAAACCCTGAGGATTTTGCTATGAAACTTTCTCTTCAATAATATTCATGCTCTCAGTAATTATTTCTGTATTTCAAACATCGACCTGCAATGTAATGTGTAAACCAAGACAAGTTTAATCTTCCTTTTTGTGCATGGTTGACAACAGTTCTAATGTGGAAAGGAGAAGAGAGAAGCATAAAGGAAGAAAGACAGATCTATTTTAGGTTCCCAGTCTGAGTGGCACATTCCCAGTTTTTCATGTGAGAAGCACTCACAGAAAACTAACCAGATAGATACAAACAGCCAAATTGCCACTATAAACACAGGGAGCCCTCTGTGCAAGAAATCTCTGGCAAGAATACAGGGAACCTTAAAGCTGGATTAGGTTTCTTTAAAGAGCAGCTGGTGTCAAATAGAGTTCTGTTGTCTTAGCCCTCATTAGCTCCTATTACCAGCGGCGGATGAGACAGAGGAGTTAGGTTAAACTGATTTATTAAATTTTGATTATTGTACTAGTCTTTTGCATCTATATAAAATCTAGATCTATTATATATAAAATCTAAATCTAAAAGTAGATTGCCTAAGTACAGAAGCAGATCTGTAACCTGGCAATACAGCCAGTGCAGAGGCCTATGACACCTATAAATTACATGTGCACTACTCAGATTAGAACAAATTTTATCTCGCTTTGGATCCAAACACAGTCATTTAAAAACTGTGAAATCAACCATAGCACAAAAGAATTTATTAGCACCGTGATAACATAGCAAAATACAATATATACTTAGGTCATATTATTTTACAGAGGTATGTGCTCAGTATGACCACCAAAAGGGCAAAGTGTTATGAGGTGACACTCAAGTAAGAAAAAGTTATCAAGCCAAAAGCAAGATAATAACATAAGCAAAATTGACTCCAAGTAGGTAGGATATCCTGCTGAATGCACAAGGGTTATTGACAACATCCAAAAAAACCCAGAACAAACCAACCAAAAAACCCCCAAATATCAAATAGAACAGGAATTCATGTGCATTGTTTTAATTAAAGGTTCAGTTTTTCTTCAGATGTGAACGGCTGTGTTCTCATATGCAGACTGGACCATAAATAAACATATCAAACAGATAAATACCTGATTTGTAAAGTGTAACTGAGAGTAGATAAAAATACATGAAAAACCACACTAATTCAAATCAAGGGCCTATCTAGGTCATTATTCTGTCTCCAAGACTGACTGCAAGTGGACCCTAGGGAAGGACAAAACCAGAAAAAGCCTCAACACATAAGTATAATTTTCCTAGATTTTTACTATTTTCAGCTCATATTTCCTGAGTGTCTTTTTGTCCATTTACTAGCTCCCTAAAGATGCTTTTCCCAAATGCTTGTCAGATCTGCCCTTGAACACAAATATACTCTAAGTCTAGGCAACATCCTTTAGTGAGGAGTTTCACAGAATTTGTGCTATTGTTATGCACAACTGTCTAATTTATTTAGGAGGATATTAAGGCTCTGCTTCCTATTTTAGAACAGACAGTGTTCTAAAATAGGTGTTCTATCAGGCATCCTAAAGTCTTATGTTTTCATGCACAGGAGACCCAGGCTGCTTGGTTGCTCTGCCTATTTCTCATCAGCCATGCTGCCCACCCTGAACTGTTTGCAGCTCTCTCATATCTGCTTTGAGACTGAGGATCCACAACTAAATACCGTGCTCGGCGGGAGGGGGAATCATGGATTTTATATGACAGCACAAGTATCTTCTGTGTGTTTTCTTCTTCTGTTTTCCCACTAAGTCTTAAGAATAAATTCTTAACAGATGCTGTCTTTAAGGAGGGAAATAATGCAGAGAAAGATGAAAGGATTGTCACAGAGTAATCAAGCCATTCTACCAAAGGGTACCAAAATCAAGTACACCCCTGTACTTCAGGTATTTTTTAATGTCGACAGTTCATAACTAACCATTCTTTATTAATGTATTTCTCCAGTGCCCAAATTATTCCATCCAGTTCTTTGGGCTCTTTTTTGCATCTTTGGCAAATGTCTCTGGAACTGGTAACCTGATATAGGATACCAGAATAGCTGGACAACAAGTCAATTGAGATGTGACATCTGAAAAATGGATATGCAAGTGCTGCAGGATGATACATTTACTTATGCCTTCAGCATCTTCAGTTAATTAAAAGGACTTAAAAAAATCTGTACTAACCAAACTTTGCTTCACCTCAAAGTTAATTTCCAACTGCAAAGTATTTTATATCACTTTTATTCAAAGTTGATGGAATATGTGAAAAATATCTTAGGAAATATGGAAAATAACCTACTGTTGGAGGTTAATTTATATTGCAGTTCTGGGTGGCTTTCCTATCACAGCCTGAAGACTAGTCAAATTAATTTTTTTAACAACAGAATAAGAATGAGCTTATAGGGCAAAATCTGAGGCACATTTTATCTACCAGGAAAACATGAAAAGCTGGTGATCAAAGAAACAACCAATGAACAGGCACACAAACATAATTGTTTCAACTTATGTTTTCAGCAAAACTTCTGAAAACAGTTATGACATTACTGACCAGATATTCTGCCTCTGACATTAAGAATTTGAGCAATACTCGGGCTACTTAAAATTCCCTACTTTGTTAGCTAACATTAGTATTGCCACACTTAGATGTTGCACAGTCCTTCAGAATTCCAGAATTATCTGCACTCTGCTTGTCTTTTTGAGGCAACGCCACTTGAATTGACCCAACTTGCAACTGAAGTTCAGGATATATTTTTCGTACTTTTACAGGAAGACTTACTCATATGCAGCAATAAGAAAAAAGAAAGGGCTTCTAAAGTGATACAAATTCTAACTGAACATCTAGCAAAACACAGTGTTTGTAAATCTTCTGATATAGATTCATCTGACTTGTGGCTATTCTTGTAAATCGCAGTCTATATTCAACTCAAGGGTTCTGCTAAAAGCCTAAATCAGTTTTTACTTCAAAAATCTGAAAATATTATTTTTCATAACAATCAAAAATATGTTACACACAGAACAAAAATTTCTGAGATGGGAAATGTACACCAAAGAAAACAAGCAATATAGTATGTTAATTTAAGAATTTTCCTTACCAAACATTTTAAAGGAAAAAAAAATCCCAGACAAACATGAAGTGAGTGCTTTTTCAAAATTAACCACAAAATATTTCCTCTGAGTTTCAAGTGATTGCAGTTTTAGAAAGCAATCCACATTTTTATATAGCTATACATTATATGTGTGTATACAGGTAGTTAGGCATGTATATGGCACACACAGACATATTTCAAAAACAGATCGAACACCAATTCAGGCTCTTGCTGACAAATGACTGCTATATTAATTTTTGCAATATGTCATAAAAGCAAAGTCCATAAGTACTGAATATTTTTTCATTAAAGGAGGCAACTGTCTCTTAAAGCATTTTCTGTAGCAGTATTCCTGAAACAGTACTGTGTTTTCAGGCTTTTTCATAGGGGAATTTTTCTATATTTGCAACCTCTCAATTGACACATTTATTCAATGGAAAAAAACCCAAAAAGATATTAATTAATGTGAACCTGTCTACAAGGCCCTTGCTGACTCAGAACCAAAGCTTTCAGAACAAGCATTCTTATCCTTTTGACTTAAAAAAGCATAAAAGTTCTGAGGAACCGAACAAGAAGGTATTTCTAATAACAATGGTAGTAAAAGTGTAGCAAAGAAAGGAATAAGAAAGAGGAGATGGTATTTATATTTGAAACAAAATCAATGTCTCTCGTTCCCCACTATTATGTCACAGACTCAAAAGCATCAAGAATTCAGACACAAAAATGTGTATACCAAGGTGATCAAAGAGCATTCCAGGTTTTGGGATGCCTTTTGGTTTTGGATACCCTGAAAAGCACTGAGCAGATTTGTTGTGATCTTCATAACCTGTTAATCTTGATGCCAACACCACCTGCCATGCTTACTGCCTTTCTGCCATTCATACTGGTAGTCTGACAGAATGACAGATTGTTCAGTGTGTCATTCAGTGTCCTGACATTCATACCACTCTGAACGTGTCACTGTATATTATCTGTGACAAAAGCATCTCCAATAGCTATCCAGGAAATCTAGCCCACAGCTCTAGAATGGCAGCTCCCTGTTTGCCCAGGTATTAGAGCATGGATGCATAAAGCTGACAGAAAATCCCACATTAGTTTCATACTGATACACTGCTTAACTATCTAACTGGATTACAGGTTACACACTGAAGCAAGATCCCTGGTGGCCAGAGTTTTGAATTTGATATGCCTAGACTTTTGTCTTCTAAGAACACATTTCAAAGGTCAGGGGGATTTAAAAGTCAACAGAGCAAAGCTGTATTATAATAGAAACTTGCATATTTAGTATTTCAAATAGAAAAATTTCAAAGCAATTAGGTAAAAAAGAGTGACATCAAGGACATGAATACCTCTCCTTCAGCGTCCTCTTTCCTTGCAAGAAGATACCTGATAATATTGAGTCACCACTAACAATGTTTCTTCTGCTTCATAAGGGCTGGTTCTCTAGTCTCTGCCCCTCTTCACAGTCTCACAAGGTAAGCGTGATCTGCAAGATCTCATGTCATTACTTCTGCTTTCACTTTCTGCCTGCCTTTTCTAACTCATATGCCTGGACTCTTTCCCTAAGGCTGTGTCCATTTCAGAAGCAAAGGAGGCCCCCATGTGCTTCAGCTGATCCAGGAAGGAGATGTGCAAACTAAAAAACTAAATAAATCAGATACCCTTTGTCACAAAATCTAATTTCAACTGTACTGCTTACCTAAAGAAATGAATGGCTCCAAAGGACTGACACTGTTTAAGTGCAATCTCTCCTTTATAAGTCACAGCTGGCTTCAGATGAAGGCTGAGTTGTGATAATCAGGTATGGGACTGCACAAACACAGTAAAGAGCAACAAAACCAGATCTCCTGCTATCTCCATGGCTGAGCAGCTCAGAGGAGAGCTTAATTACAGAGATAAGCAAAGACACACACATCTTTTACGATTCATTTGATTTTACCTACTGTGCAGTTTTCTCCTACTATGCCTGGCTCCCAGGAACCTTACTTTAAAACATATGCTTGAAAACAGTAACCTCCAGGACCAGCAGAGAGAGGGAAGGCAATAGAAGAGGAGAGATGACCTGAGAGAAAAATGTCAGTTTGGCAATTTAAGTACCAGTATTTTTCCATACCAATAAAGTATGGGAAGCTTATTACCAACTGGAATTATCTCTGTGTAAAGCATAAGGTGACATGTTCATTGATAAAAATGAGTAAATTAAGACCATTACATGGAATATTTATAAACATTTATGCAGAAATCTTTTATGACTGACTATAGTACCGATAAAAAAATTGAGCAGTTTTCCTGATCTTAACCTATCAGGAAAAAAAAAAACAAAAACAAAGTGTATATTCACAGCTCTTTCTTTGTCACAATATTATTTATGTTCCAGTGTTGCTGGCAAAATATTTCACACTTATGATTTCAGACCTGTATCTACCATCACAATCAATTATTTTAAATCTTCCTCATGGCTGGAACAACTTGAGAATGATTCTTTCCTCCACCTGGTAGATGAGAGCTGCTATTATAGAGCAAGGTGAGAATTACAAAAGCACAGTATCTTGTCACCATGGTTTGTAATCCTTTTGTGAGATCCAGTACAGGGAAGAGGTCAGAGCAGAGCTGAAAATGAAAGAGGGACCTTGTACTGCATAGGCTTTTAGAAAAGCCCCAAATTCAAAAGGAGAAAGGCAGTAAGAATCCTTTTATTTTTTTCCCCCTTCCCAACCAGAATGAGCTTTCTACAACATACCTACAAGTTCGATGAAGAAATGGGATCAGGGATTTGTTTTTACATCTCAGCTTCCTGTGCGTAGCTGCAATGAACAAAGATAAGGAATGCTGAAAACCTATTCAGTCTACAGTCAGCTCATTTAGAAGGCCACGAAATAGGATTGCCTAGAAATTTAGCTTCTAAAAAGTCCACAAAACTCTTCATTTTAAGACTCCACATGTAAATCACCTTGGTGCAACAAGAATAATGAAAAAACTAATATCAATTCAACAATCTAAAAATAAATAATTCATGTGTTTTGACTTGAACAATTCTCATTAATGGATCTACTTTTATTGCTCTGTTAACATCACACCTTATTGGGTTCTTAACATTATTTTGTAAGTTTGCATATTTACAGTTTGTGATAAGATGATGATCCTGTAACAGTGGTTTAGGAAAATTTGGCTTCTATATCACTACAAATTGCCAATCAAGTCAAAAGCTCTTGTTCTCTACAACTCATAAATATAGATGGCACTCCAGGATATAATAGAAAATATGCTCTCCACATTATCATTGGATTAGTTCAATTTCACATTTTTTATGTTTTTACAAAGTAGAAATATTAACTTGAACACACAAATTAGTACTCAAAGTAATATTTAGCAAGATTTAGCAATATTTTCCTCTGTTTTACTTAGAGGCAATTTATAATACATTAATGTGTATCCTGATTGTTCAACATATTCTAAGACACAGAATGAAACTAAATACAAATATAAATTGCATAATGTTGAAAAAGATGTTGAAATTATAAGATAAAACAAGACAACAAAAAAACCAAGATAGATAAATGGGAGCTGAAATATGCAGTGATCCCATTTTTCTTAATACAAGTGTATTAAGTGTCTAAAGTACTTTAGAAACCTAAAAGAGAAATACTGTGAGAAAAATCAGAATATTTCTGACAGTAACAAAAAATAAGGTTCACTTTCTTTCCTTGTGAATTCTAGGTTTCTTATTTAGTAAGGAAATTGAACTACTTGAAATTTATCTTATTTTCCTCTTCTGTGTTCCATAAACACTGGTTATAGAATTGCTGTTAAAAAATTTGCTGGTGTCATAATTCGGTATGACACAATCTTTGGCCATTCCAAAATATTAGGGCATGTTGGAAAACAATGTATGAGAAGAAATTATAGAAAGCCATACTTTCTCTCCTTACTCTGCTATGGTTTTATCAGTATAAATCCTGATAAATATAAAGCTATTCTCACTGCAGGTCCTTCCAAGCTTGATATTCAGCTTTTCAAGCATCAGGAACAAGGGCCTGGACCATTCAGAACTGATCAAACAGAACTGACTTGTTGGCCAGTAGCACATTGTGATTGTGACACTGTAATTCATCAAGAATCAATTTTCTTAATCTCTAATTGCAAACAGTTTTTTTATCTACTGATGACCTGTATATTTTAGAGCAACTCTGAAGTTCCCCCACAGTTTTCTCAATTATCCCCCTGCTTTGTGTATCATATCTTTCATAATCAAAATGCCAGACTTTCTAATTAGTCAAAATTTAACATATATACTTGGCACAAATGAAGGCAGAAAGACCCTCTCAAATAGGTTAACAATTGTAATTTACTTCTTTCTTATATTCAGCCTGCAGTCTAGATGCAGTAATTTGTAGCTGGCAAGACTTTTTTTACTGCCACCTTAGTGTATTCCAGATTTTAATTATGCTGTAATAAGTCTTTATGAACAACAGGATTTAGAACACCAGATGCAATTTCTGTGTTTTCTGATAATAGCATGCAAATTAATCTAAAACAGAGCCAGCAATTTGTTCTTGCACTTTCTATATCACTTAACATCAGACTGCTTGAAAAGATGGAGGGAAGAACACTGTGTTCCATATCACTACGTCATAAATGAGCTAGGTGAAAACACTCTAAACCACACCATGAGATGATAGTTCTCAAAACTCCTGTCATACTATCCATAACTTATCCTTGGATAGACTCCCCAAAACCTGTTTACCTGAATTGAAAACAGAAGGAAAATCCACTGGATGTCTCTACCTGAATTTCAGGTTTTTATTACTTTCACATATAATATGAACCTAACCTTTATCAGTGCCTGGCTTAGAGTGTTAAACTGCTGGAGGCTTGTTCTCACCTTAAGTCAGGGAAACAGACATGTCTAGCCACAGAAAATGTTGTAGGCTATGCAGCACGTTTCTAGAATAAAGATCATTGTGCTGCAAAAATTATTTTATTACAATTAATGGAAAGAAATTGGTGTTCACAGGACAAGATTAACATGACAGATTATAAAGAGCTACAGCTGGCCAGATGCATACAATCTCTGCATCTAGAGAAGCCAAGGAATTCTTGCAAGATAGTGTTATTGATTTAAATTTCACTCTCACGAACCTACCCTGAGAATGGATGTTCTGCAATTCTACTTAATTATCCTCTGGCTAATTTTGCCTTGTTTCTGCTGTTAAACTTGAACATTTTTAATTATCAGAAATGGCTCCTGCAAAGTAGTTGTTTTCTTTTACTTGTTAAGACTCCAAAATACATGTAATCAATTAACATTTAAAGTTTCTCCTGAGCAACACAAATCAAACCAATTCACAACATTTATCTATACTTCCCAGTTCAAACATCATCTTTAGTTTGAGAAAATACCCATAGTTCCTCAACACTGTGGCACTGCACAGGAGCTTTGAAGAGAAATATTTGTGATAGCAGGAATGTGAAAAGTGGAGTGAAGGTAACCAACTATATGAATCTTTGGTTTAAGTACCAGAAGCATGAAAGTAATTTAATTCAATAATTTTGCCACTGGAACTTTTCTTTTAGATCCTAAATTTCCAGCCTTTATCAAGAGGAAGACTAACATATTTATTGCCCTCAGTATTTGAAAGTTATGTTTAAAAAACAGAAAATAGACATTTCTGTGTTTTTCATTTCATTTGCTAAATCCTAAACCACTAATGTTTTATATTAACACATGAATATCCATTACAGCTGAAACTAAAGAGCTGCATAGCCCAACATCTTATCTCTGAAAATTGCCAGAAGCAGACACTTAAGGAAAAGATACGGTAACACTTACTGCTTTCTATTCCTTTGGCAAATTGAGCAATATATTACATATCTCAGCTAATATTTGGTCATCTCCTATCTGAGTTCCTTCAGAAATACTGTGCAAATACCATTTGGTTTCAGACATTGTTGTAATCTGGTTTTGGCAATAGTTTTTATTCATTTAATTAATGTGCTTATAAATGTTTTGTTATGACATTTATTTCCAACTTTTCCAGATAAAAGAAATACTCTGTTCTGGGAAAGCCCCAGTGGTGAATGAACTTTATTCTTCTGTGTGTGCTTCCTCAGTAACATCCCTGTTAGCCATGAATGCTGCATAGCCTCCACCTTGTTTCTGTGTCTGTTGTGCTCAGAGCCTTATAGCTTTAACATCTCTTGCAAATCATATTGAAAAATATTTTTGGATGGTTTATTGCGAATTTAAGTTGCCACAGTTTACATTCTTTCCTATTTTATTCACTTTGTCGCACAAATGCTGCTATGTACACATATATAATATAATAGAAATATAGTCATAGTACAATGCCGGTAACTCCTGCAGAAGAAATAGAATGTTTTTATTTTCTTGTTTAACATGTTTTTAATCCAAGAAGAGCACATTCCTCTTGGGTTTGAAACAAACTGTGCTTTTTCAATTTCCTCTTTAATTTCCGTATTTCTTTAGTGGTGACACAATCCCTACTCCAAGCCACAAATGTACCCTTTTCTATTGTGGTTGTTGATGATTTCTTTGGGAAAATATATGTAATGGAAAGTGCACCCCATTTCATGTTATCCACTGGTTTGAAAGGAAATACCTTACTGTGAAAAGCAGTGATCTTAAAAATAGATAACCAAACAGTAAATCAAAGCCAGATAGTAGACCAGGAATACAAAAAGATATCGAAAAATACTGTGCAAAGAAGTCAATAGACCAAGAATTAATTTATTCTTTCTCATTTTCCCTAATAAAAGCAGGGTTTGTTTTTGTTTGCGTCAGAACCAAGCACATGTTTTCAATTACAACACAATAAAATTTCATTTGTGAATATCTCATGGCAGACCTGGCAGGTTTTCATCATCTATGGAAATGAACTATATCCTGTTCAGGAATCTTCACTTGAGGAGTTCATTGCTCTTCTTCCACCTGTCAGATATATGCATATACTCTGACTTAATCTAATAATAAAATTTTTCTTTTTCATTTAATTCTGTAAATGCTGCACTAATTTCTGTTTAAGAATGCTGTTCTTGTTTTGTTTAATTTCTGCTTTATGCTTTTTGAAGCTCATTTCCCTACTATAACAGGAAGGGGCAACCAACTCTTTCTACACGCACTAAGCCTCTGTCTTGCTCATCCTTAGGAACAGTGGTGTAGAACTCCTCATTAGGGCAGGAAGCATTCAATGCATCATGCTGAACTTTCATTTGCAGTGATCTTTTCTAAAAAAAAGATCAGTTATTATTTCCCTATAGTTCATCTTTGCATCGCAACAGGAGGACTACTGCCACTGTAAAGATAACTTCAAAAATTGTGTCCTTACTTTGTTAGATCCTCCCATCTCCGACTGCTCTCCTAAAAGATATATTTGGCTGGTGATTAGCAGACTTGCTTCAAGAGCAAGAAATCTAAGTACAGCTCACAGTTCATCTGTATATTTACTGTGTAACCCAATCTGTTCTTCTGTCTATAAAAATCATAATAGTACCCACTCCTGTAAAGAACTTTAAAGCTTCAGATAAAAAATGCTATAAAAGCTAAATGCTATTATCAAAGCTTCCTCAATAAGCTGGGTATCAGCCAGAGGAACAGAAGGCTAGACACAATCCTTTGCCATCAGAAAGGCTACACTAAAATGGAGGTTACTGTAAATGACAAAACATCTCAATTCTCACACAAACTTTTAACAAATTCTATCACCACTTTGACACACATGCCATAGTTTTTTTATAAATAGACACTGTCAGAATCTGTCATTCTTCAGAGAGATTTTCTATTATGGAAAAAAAAACCCCTCTATTCAATTCATCTCCAGGGTTTCCAGAAGTCTTCCTGGACACCAGCACCTCAGTTTTAGAGTAGAATATCCTTGTGAAGCATCCCACAGGCTATATAAATTAAAAGCTACCTTGTTGGTATGGAAAGCTACAGAGTTGGTAATCTTTTACAGGCTTTATGTTACCTGAACTGTGACCAGCTGAATCTCCCTGATCAGCCTGAAAAGTAGCTGAACCTTTCTCCAGCATATACTTTACTGCACTCTGGGAGACCTCTGGGCTGGTGTCTGAGGGCTTGCCTAATAAAGGCTCACAACACTAAGGCAACTTTCTCTTTGCAAAACTTAAAGGAGAATGGGCAACTCTTCCACATGACAGAAGACACTCAAAATATGGTTGACCTGAATTCAAGGAAAGCAAAAAGGAGTGACTGTTTACATGGTGCACAGCTATGCTGTAGCACTATTCGCCATACAACATTCTGAATGACAAAAGTTTCCATAAATGAATGGGCAATTTTGATGATTGAACATAAATTAATGTCATGAGGCTTACTAAGCATAACAGAAATCACCACTGGAACATGAAGTCCCTGTACTGAAAACTGCTGACACAATGTTTAAGGGATATACCACAATATGTCTCATCTGCATTACCCATCCATTAAAAAGTGGTCTTGAAGGAGGCCACTGAACTACACATACCTTTGGTTTTGGCTACAGCTCTGCTCATGAGTTGTGTGCTGAATCTACTGGAAAGACTCTGGATTTTATAATAATTAGTGTTCAAGTCATTTCCCTCATTCCAGGGAGAGCATCCTGCTACCCACAGGTACAATACTTCAAACTTCTTTTTGTTAAACTTCATAATTCTTATTGACCCAGCCTTTTAAATTTCTGAGTTCTGTTCACAAGGCAGTTCTTCATTCTGTAGTATCAACCTCTCCTTCCAGGATAGCATATCTGCAAACTTGATAAGTATATATACATTCAGTCCCATTGTGAAGATTTTTTTTGTGAAGATTTTGGATAATATCAGAGCCAGTATCAACCTGTGAGAAACTTAATTTGTGACAAGTAACTCACTCTTTAAACAAAGGAAAGGCTCTAAAGTCTCCTCTAAAGCCTGTTCCTGCAGTGACTGTTGAAGCCTTCTGGCCCCAGATATAAAGATATTTCATGGGAAATCCAAAGCACTCTGAAATGGTCCTAAACTTTGCTGTGTGTCTACACTGGCAGGAGAGATGGAAAGAATGGGGATAAATTAGAAAGGCCATAATTAACAAGGGAAGGGGCGACAGGGACAGTTGTGGAGTCAGTATTTACCATTCTGGTATTGGTATGCTGTCCTTGAGGGTGTTCAACAGTGTGACCACTGCTCTTAGTGCCATGCCAGGAATAAGAGTGGTATTGGAGAGAAAGAGGTCTTTGACTCCTTAATGTCAGTCAGTTCTGGAGTTGCAGCATTCCTTTATGGGAAATACTTGCTGTCCAGGTGCTATTTTCTGAGACCTCATAATACATGAGGGGCAGTAGACACAGAACAAATATCTAAGCATTCTAGTTCATTTGAAAAGATCAGTTTCTGTTATGGTGAATGAGTGATTGGCTAGACAAGGTGCACGTAGGCTGAGGAAATACTGAAATTGGTATATTTTGGGAGCAACTTGAACACCATTGCCAGCCCTCGTCATACTGAAGAAAACCAGTCCACAAAGGGTGAAGAATCTTTTTCTAAATAATTTAAAGCCATATATATATATATAAATTTACAGTCTGCCCTAGAAGAGTTACAGTTCAAGAAAATTCATCAAAACTACTGGAGAACGATTTGATTTGAGTGCAGTTTATCTAAAATCAAGGCAAAAACAAGAAGTGAAAAAACAGGATTTCTGTGGCCTTTTTATTGTCTATTTTTCCTGAGTAAGGCTTATCTTCTACCTCAGACACAGTTTTGATTAAAATTAGCATTCTCAAATTGCCATTAGCTTAATTTAATATTTTATGAGACAGTACTTGACCTATGAAGGTCTTACTGTGTTTAAATTTTGTAGAAATATGTAGCAAATGATGATCACTGCCGGCAAAATCTTTTCACATAGAACAGGAATGGAAAATATGCCTGAAAACTGGTACAGATTAGATTCTGATGACTGAGAAAGGGTAGTAGAGTGTTTAAAGCTGTGGGGTACAGTTAGGATGGGCAATTTACTAGGGATTAAACAGTTGTACAATTACCAGGAACCCAATCTCAGTCAAGTGCCTTCCTGCAACAGAGGGAGATGTTTCAAGCATTGACAGCCTCCTAAAACATCCATTAGCATCTGCAAGTTCAAGCTGATACGTGTCTCAACATGACCTTTCTTCACATGATACTTATATGAAATTTCTAAAATAGATGCCAGAATTTGTGTATTCACTACCAGTGAAACAAGAGAGTCTCTATATAGGTCAAAAATATTTAAATGACACACTGCAGAAGGGCAGCTGTCCCTAGAAGACCAAAGGTAAAAAAAGAGTAAGGAATAAGTGGTAGTCCTTAGTCTTCCTGGGTGTCTTGGTTTAGAAAGACAGGTATCTGCCAGGGAAACTGGGGTTCCCCTTAGAACAGAGGATGTAAACCCCTCACCCCCCGCCAAGTTCTAATTTTGCAATTAATGGCTCTCAGGCAACGATTTGGGAGTAGGAATAACAGCTTTTTACTAAGAATATAAGAATACAAATGTGGTAGAAAAGAAAAAGGAAAAAAAAAACAAAACAAAACAAAACANCACTGTGCTGGTTTAAAGTCCCAGCTTTATCCAGGTGAGAATGGCTGGCTCCTCCCATGGGGTGGAGCATCACACAATAGGTACGCTAGGGGCTTGGGAAGACTGTTAATGGCCCATTATGGAGAAAGATAAGAACAATGCTCTACCTGATACTGACCGTTGGCCCATTATCAAAAGGCACCCACCCCCAACTGTTTTTCAGCAGATGAAATTGAATAGACTATAACCCAGGACACTGGGCTAATGGAGAGCTGCATCCACTGATGCCTTGGGAAGGCTGACCTGAAACAGAGACTGGACAGAGCTAGAGCATAAAGTAGGTATTTATTGAAGGGCTTTAGGGTACACCTTGGGCAGGATAAGAGCCTGACCAGGGCTACACACAAGATAGACTTAGAATGGTCACAAAATGCCCAACAAGTCACGAGGTCTCACACTTTTATAAGTTTGGACCCATTTGCATATTGGGGTTCATTTCTCTAATTACAGTTTCAGGTTGTGAGGTCTCATCCTTCTCATTTTCTCCCTTCAGTCCACTGTTGTTTATGCTTTTGGGCCTGAAAGTTGTCCTTGGTCTTCAGCAGGAAAAGGAATCATTTTGTCTACCTACTCTGTGAAGAGGGCTTACTAACACTTAATATGAGGCTCAGAACTACACCCCTAGGCAGCACAGAATGTGAAAAACATGAAAGCTAAAACTTAAGGCATCACTACAAACACCAGACTTTAATCCAAACACTCATAAAGAGTTTCAAAATAGACTGTGACTTTATGTCTATCATGTTGCACAGATACATAAAGTTAGAGGAAGAGTTGTATCGTTGTGGTTTACATTAATATTTTACTGGCTATGTCTAAATAATCAAGAATTAGGCTTTCATTTAAAATCTTCTTTTCCCCTGCCAATGAACAGACTTTATGGAGCTAAATAGGGAATCACACTCATAAAAAAAAAGATGACTAGAGTCCAGAATGATGGCAACTAGAATAAATAACCTATCTACAATTTACTTTGATTCTTTTGGGCAGTACATAAAGGGTGAGACAAATTTAACAGTCCAGGTATTATGAGCTGATCACTTTTGACTGACCAGATAAGCATTTTTAGTTCAGGGCAAAGAAAATGTAGGGAAAATCAGTGACAGATCTTGATGTTGAACATGTTAGGTCAAATTTGCAATGAGCTTTCATGGCTCAGATGACGTGTGGGAATCTACCATATTTTGATTGTTTCATCACATCGTTGAAACGTTTTTCATCGATATTTGAAAGGAAGAACTGCTAGTTCTACAGATAATTCCATACTAAGATGAAAGAAGACAAAGATGACAACAGTTTTTTTAAAATAAGTCTTTGTATTCTTCTGATCTAGAATCCATGAAAGGTTTGCCTTTATCATTTTTTTAAAGATGCCTGATGAATTGTAGTCAGAGTTTACACCTCAGAGCTCTGAATAAAAGTTATTGAGGGAGTAATAATACATTATAATGGAAAATGGGCATAGAAATTACTTTGGAGGGGGACTCTACATATTTTTAATATATTAAAAGTCTACCTCAGTAGCAGCAGTGAAATTCTGTGGTATTTGTCAGACTTGGTTTTGACATGTTTCTCAGTGGTTTTTTAGAGCGCTTTCTTTCTTAACTGCATATTTCACAAGAGAGATTATTTTAGACACGGGTAATAAGCTTTAGAATCTCCATAGTAGCCTTGTCAGGTAGTGTAATGAGACTTAGGTTTATGCAACTTCTGACTCAATTATGCTTTAGTCCTTTTACACCAAACTCAAGTATCCATGAATGCATCACAAGAAATTGATCCTCCAGCCGATTGTGCTTAAGTTGTCTGTGGTATTTGTCCAGAAACCATTTTCAATTATAGCATCGAGTCAAATGTTCTGCAAGAAGGATGTTGGTCTATATTATGAGATTTTGGTCTATATTATGAAAGAAATTGAAAAAAAAAATTGACACTTTGCATTATGACTTATACATTAGGATAAAAAAGATTTACATTAAAGTGGATGGAATTTACCAGTAAAATAAAAATAATTTTGGGACCCGTGCCAGAGATATACAGATACTAATATCCTATAAAATAGATCATCTTGAAGCAGTACTTTAAGACATGCAGGTTACCACATCTTATATCTCTGCTCATTATATTTTTCTATCCTGCTGGGAGGAAAATTTTATACATATATCATTCCTTCATTGCTCTTTTCAAACTGCACTGAAAAATCTTCAGGAAAATTATGCAAAAAGGTATGATTGAGTTGCTACTACATTCAGTTATTATATTCAAAAATGACCTTTAACAACCACCACCAACTTTTAAATTGTACCTGGATTTGTTCATTCGTTCTAACATGACCATGATATTCTGACTGGTTGCTAAACCATGGTCATGTAAATTCCAGACCTCTTGATAAAAATATTTAGGTATTACAGAGGAAAGAGCAAATCTTTGTTTATGTAACTCTAGAAAAGTTTAGTGGCGCTTGTAATATCAATATTAGTTGATTAGCACAAGTTGGACATTTTTGTTTAATAAAAAAGAGGAAGCAATCAGTCAAAATGAGAATAGTTGAAACAGTTCTGCAGTGTTTAATGGCAGAAGTGGCTTTCCACTCTAATTAAATGCAAACATAACTAAATCCTCTGAGGTGGATTAGATAAACTGGATTTAGATAATATCTAAAAATTAATCATTAGCAGCTAAGTACTCGCTGTCTACTTTTCATTTGTCATGGAAACTTTTCCTTCTTTAATCTCTCATTCACCTGAGATACGCCGGTGTCCTACAAAAAGGCTACTGTAACTTTTTATTCCTTTTGACATTGACAGAGGGATTAGGGAAAGAAAGAAGATCAAGGTATGCCAATATTTTTTCATTTTTCTTTTATTGGAGCCAAAGGGTAGGTTAGGGCAAAATATTCAACTGACTCAAATGGAAGTGTAAGAGAGGTGAGGCAGGCTATAAAAATCAAATATGAACATAAAGAATTGTATTCCTTAGCAGAGGGTTAGCAGAAGTGTGATTCCATCCTATTATCTGTAAAGTATTGGGTTCTGCTGAAATCCTTACCTGTACAACCATAACTTAGAGCAGATGTTAACTTTGAGAAAGTTACCCTGCAGAAGCTGTGTTATTTCAGAGAGGAGGAAGTTCCCTGCAAATGTGTAATTCCCTGCCATTCTCCCAGTACCACATGCATAGAGGCCAGTTGGAAAATAATACTCCAACTTTATAAACACCAATGTAACTATTTATATTATTCTGAAGCTCACATAGTTAAGCTGAAGAGCATGATGCACACAGAGCTCACTGAAGTTGAGGAAACTGTATGTCACTGGCTTTGCCAAGTACAGGCTCATCTTTTTGCAATATTTCAGTTCCAAGCGCATGAAAAAAAGAATCAGAGCTGTCTGTTCTTCCTCACAATTTATACTCTTGATGCCCTGCAATCAGGTCTAATGGCTATTTTACAAATTGCAAGATTTATGTGTAGTAGGAACTTCATTCTGTATTTTTTGCTAACACCTTGCACTGGATGGCTTATTGAATTGCACTTCACACAGCTACTCTGACCAATAAAATGGTTTAAAACTTCAATAAAAAATATTGTTGAGAAATGGTCAGTGCTACAGTCAAGGACAATTGGCTGTTTATCTTTCAGGTGCTTGTGTATTTCCATGAAGCAGAGAATTGTTGGCTCAAAGACCCTTTGGAGAGAAAAGGGCAAACTTGCCACACAAAAGAAAGGGATAAAAAAGTGGGAACCAATTTTGAATGTATATTGCTAGCATGAGAGGTGCAATTATGCATAGAAGACAACAAAATAGTCATATCTTGCAGGAGGAATGAGGACAGGTTGAGCTGTCCAGCCCGATATGTTGAGACACATCCAGTTTACAAAAGGTGAAACCAGAATGGCCAGGGAATACCTCACAGAAAGCCTGAAATTTGGCAGTGAATTCCTAACTTCTGAGGATTAAATGCCATAAAGTGAGCATTGTAAGAGCAGTCTTCGCTAGGCGTATTTCCCCGACACCACCATCTTTCCCTTCCCCCCAGAAAATACTCAGCAGAGAGTTTAAATTAGAGGATCAGATCACCAGAAGGCTTATTTGAAGCATATTGGGGAAGTGACCGTGGCGGTCTGAACTTCCAGGCATTGAACTTAAGACACAAAGCAGCTGGATGGCAGCATGCATATCCAAAGTACTCGCCACCTGGGCTGAACCACAGGAACACACCCTTGAGCATAAAAGTAGACTGTGTGGAGCATGTTATGTTAACAACATGCTATACCTAACATCTGGCCTCCTGCGAAAGAAGGCTGGGTCATGTAGGGAGAGGCCTCATCACGTGGGAACAAAACAATGCAGAACTCTAAAGCCTAAGGCTGGATAATGTCTGCCACTCAGACACAGACTGATATCCCAAGAAATCACCTTGAAAGAAATTCTTTTTTGGGGGAAACTTTATTGAAGTTAAAATATTTATCTAAATATCTTTGTCTATTTTCTTCTGCTGAAAAATGAGAAGGACTAAAGGATTTTTCATGGATGAAATATTATTATACTTTCTTATTCAGACAAGTGCCAACTTTCTTTTTCTTCATATTTAAAAATCAGTGGTGAATTGAAATTTAAGGAACTTAGCAAAGCTTTCAAAGGGTAAGTTGTTGCTTCTATAGAGTATTTATTGTACTATCTATTTGGTATTCAATCAAGCTGTTCGAATATGATATGTCAACGCAAATATTATAAAGCTGGAATTATCTGCAAGAACAACAGACTTGCAATTTAACTGCCCTTAACCAACAGCTCGTTACAGGTTTAAAGCCAATGCCTGCATCTAAGCTTGGTCTTAAGTCCCACTTAAAGCAATAGAATTCTAACACACATCTTCAGAGATATAAATAAGTGCTTTGTTGTAAATAAAGCTGTGGCTACTCGGTGCCTTGTTTGATTAGACTTTAATTGTAACTGTAGTAGATATAAAGGCTTTGATGTTCCTGGTTGAAAAGATGAAAATGATCCATAATGTGCTTTTAAAATATAGACAGTGAACATCTGGAAGAGGTAAGATGGAATCAGGTAGCTGACTATTATGAATCTTCTGATTTATGATGATCATATCTGCCAGAAAATCTGGCACTCTGGGTACTCTACATAGGTAAAATGAAAAAATGCAAATCTCCATGCTATATGAATACATCAATTTGTGCATAATTTTTCACTCTTATTACTCTTTAGGTTAACTTCCAGATTTAAGGAGTTCTCCATTTACTTTGATAAACTCAAAAAATTGTCAGACTAAATAAACATATCACATTCAGCAATATTTTGTCCCTAATACATTATTTGAGCTATATTTATTGTTCTAATGCATCTTTCACAGGGCCTTAAATTTTATCATACTCTCTGCCTAGCAGTAAAGCCATTTCCATTGCAAACTTGTAACAGTAATGGATGGCAGCCTTCCGGGGATAGATTTCTGAGAAATTTATTTCACCTCATGTTGCTCAGCCACCCAGCGAATGAATTTGTTTCCATGACAGATAAGGATTGCAGAGATGGCTTTTAAAATTATCATGGTACACCACAAAATAGCAGTAAAGAAAAAAAAAAAGGAAAACTCAGGACCTTACTGTTTTTCAAATTTTCTTTAATCCTTCCAGTTCATGATGTAGAAGCGTGAAATGTATGATTTTTCATTAGCAGTCATTTAGAAACCTGAGAAATACAGTCTAGATAACCTTTTAGTCCTCCAAAGTCTGAGTGGCTTTTTATTTATGATTTTTAAGATGCAAGTTGAGCCTCTTCTTGCGGCTGATATGCACTGAAATCAATAAACCTGGATTTCTGCAAAGTATATTTCAACATCAATGTTGCTAATAGAGAGTTACAACACAAAGCCTGATTTGAGTGCAAAAACCTCTACTACAAAGATTTACAAAATAGCGTTTTTTTGACACAATATGACCATCTATTGACTTGAATGATCTACTCAGAATGCATGAGATGAAGTATAGATGTACTTTGGCTTCATGTTTACACTATATAAAGGCTGCATCATTAACACAAATACAAAAGACCACAAAGATGAAACCATCTCTACACCTGCAGAGGCTGTCAGTTGGTTAGCCTACATTAAGAGACTTTTCCACAGATATGGCTTTCCTAACACCGTATGTGGGCCTTTTCTGTCTTTCTGAGTTGGTGGTTGTGCTTCAAAAGACCATTTTGGCAGCCACATCTTAATGGCTTTCTGATGCTGTGTTGAATCATTGATCCTGCAAAGTGTGCAAGCTCTGTGACAATAAAAAAGGCATCATGTAGTTTCTTTCACACTTTCTCTTTTAAAAAGCAGAGAAAAAATCTTTAAGAAAATATTTTCAGTTTATTTCATTGAAGTACTTTTGAAAAGAAACCTTGAAAATAGCCTCAGAAAGCACTGGAGAGGTGAAAGTCATTCCCTAAAATTCATATGACTGTTGACATTTAAGATATTTTTAACATCTACCTTCCAAAATACATGTGCATTAATTAAACTGGAGTTTAGAATTATTACGGGAATCATCAGCTTCAGAGGAAATAAAGTGCAAGGTGATGTAATGAAGCAGTTTGTTATTAATACTTGGATCCAAGAGAAAGGAAGTCTTGATCCTGTCTAAATTTAAGTAATGAATGAATCCCACCAGTCGCTGTCTTTGCTCACCTAGTGAATGGGTCAGCAGGAGGGATTAGCTCCCCACAGGCAATTTGAACACTGCCTCCAAATGAGCATCAGTAAAAATTTTCCTGGTGTTGATTCCTGCCAGAAAACCAAAGACCCAAGAACAGAAGTATCATGTAGATAAGCTTTACCACCATCTAGCTTGTCCTATTTCTAGCCCAAGAGAATTTTGCCACAGACTATAGTGAGAGTGTGTATGTGCATGTGTGTGTCAGAGAAAAATACAATCTTCATTCCTTCAGCTCTTCAGGTGCTGGAGGCCTACTCTGGTATTACTCTCTCTGAATGATTAGCCTTAGCTGTTCTAAAACATTTCTAGTAGCACAGAAAATCCCTGGCTTAAGTAAAAAGCTGGACTCCATTCTAATGTTTGTATATGTGCATGCCATTTCAGTGATACCAGTGAAACAGGATTTGCTTATCTGTACACAGGCAAGCAGTGCCCAAAATCTCTCATGATTGTTCTTCCCATAAATCACACTTTGTAGCACAATTTCACACTATCTGTTTACAGTTCCAAAATAACAAGATTATGTTAAACATTATTTTTTGTGTGATTGTATGGTGCTCACCTTAGCTAATTAACTCCTTGCAAATTTGAAAGTATGGGGGAATTAACTTACAGATCTTGAGGATATGAATGACTCTCAAGAGGAAAGTGGTGGAAGAAGGACCACCTGTCAAAAATCACATCCAGGGCTCTGCTCTGACAAAAACAAAGGCTGAAAACTCTTGAGCTCCTGTCCCAGCTTTAATTCACAGACTGACCTTTGATTTTGAACCAGCAGCACTTTATATGCTTTCAAAAGGGTTATTCCATTCTGTTTTCTAATAACATTTAATTGTGCCATTTCATAAAGGATGTATTTTCAACACTTTTTTTCAAGGCAGAAATAGTTCCCCTGAATAACTTCTCGTAATGTTTGCACCAATACTGAACTACCTGCACTTCTGCATATGCAACACGGGAGAGGTCTCACAATATGGAAATAGAAAGTAGCATTAATTAGTTGCAAAGGCAACTAAGAAGGTTTTCACCATAATATCCAGAGAACGTGTTTGTAATGGTGAAGGCCATGCAGTGCATTCCTGTGGTAGTGTTTCACCCCTTGTCAGCTGGGCTGCAGAAATTGCCTTTGCATTTAAATAGAGTCCTTTGCAGAAATGAAGCAAAATGCATTCAGCTCTGTAAACTACTGTGGTTCTTATTCTCTGCCATGACTAAAAGCATTTGCAGTTACTTCATAGCCTTCATTAAGACTGATCAGTTCAGGCTGTTATTTGAATCTTAAACCAAAGTTGAACCGTAATGCTAATGTCTTTCCTTTGCAGATCTGACATTGTCTCAGCTCTTGCCAGATATTCAAGGAGTTTTCTTCACACTTTAGTACATTTATCTTCAATACTGGCTCTTTTCCTGCAGTTTTCCACTGCCTTGCTCCATTATAAGTGTATTATATGATATTAATCTATTCTAATATTCATCATTTCCCAATTTTCTGAAAACTGCCAGAGTATGTAAAATCCTCTTGTTCTTCAAGAAATCCAAGTGAATTATTTAGATGGGACATGGCACAATGATTACAGCATTGTTCTTTAGTTTCTTAATGTACCTGATCATTAAGCACTGTTCTACATTTTCTCTATTTTGCCAACAGAAATTTAAAGTATTTGTGTTTAATAGGTTTGGAATGCCTGATTTTTTAAATCTCTCTTCACCCAGCTATGCTTCCAGGAAATGGTGTTTATTCTCTTCACATTCTGGTTTAAATTATAAACACCAGCATTAGCAACACCTGTGATCAGTTTTGCTAAGTGCAATTATAAAATTCTGATATAAAATTTATAAAATGCTGATATAAAATTGATATCTCAGTTTCAGCAAATACGTTTGCCATTTTACGTACCATGTCTTCAATGTTTTGAGGAGGCCAAGACAATTATCCCAACACTTATATTCTGCAGACACATTTTCATACCATTTTTCCCTCACTGTGCAGTTGCAGTTCTTCTGTGACCTTAGCTTAACCCTCTATATTCATTCTTTGTTTGCAGTGATCTTCTTCACCCTGCATACTCCATGTAATTTAATTTAGGACCAATTATTCTGTGAATTTCTGTTCTAATAGCGTTATCAGGATTTTAAGCTCTTTAAGCCGCTTTTCTCTTCCTCTTCAATATAAGGACAGACTCTTAGAAATTCTCAAGACTTAAATGACAAGCCTTTTTCAAAGAAATGTGAAAACCACACTGGATTTAGAGATTCTCCACACATTTTGAAATAAAGACATGCTAATATCTCCAGTTTATCAAAATATTTCCATAAAATACACCCTAGATTATTTTTTCAGTAGAGTATGTCTTTCTGGTTGTTTTGAATGGACTCGAAAACATATGATTCAGGACTCTGCAAACAATGTGACATTGCTGGAATTTGTCCTGGTTTAATTTATTGCCTTTTGAAATATTTATTGTTTAACCTTATTCTCTGTATGATAATGTATTAAAAATAATTATTTTTCTGCAGATTCAAGACACTAGATCTGCCTTTTTTTTCCATAAATGACAATGATGGTGTTTAATTTTAATAGATGCAGGCAATTTTCTAAGAAAAAATAATTCTAATCTTCTCAACCTCAGTTAAGGACTCCTGATTCACTGTATTAGATAAATTCCCACTCCTCCTATTCTGCTGCTCAAAAACTTCTCTTGATATCAGAACTTAGAATTTCAAAGGTATGTGACCATGAGTATTATTAATGTTTGTTTTGCATGACCAGCATCTTAGCATATGGAAACATCATCCTCATCATCAAAGCAATTTCAATTTCTATCTTTATAAGTATGTCTAAATTAGCTCAAGACAGACTGGAAGTAAAGGATTGTGTAAAGAAATAACCAGGAGAGTCTCATGGCATTTAGCAAAAACTTTGAAATGAAAATTCAAATGGGAGCTCTAAAAATTAAATACTTGAAGACAGACAATATGCAGCTTAAGTAGTGTTATAATTGAGTCCAAATTAATTGGAGAAGTAGAGATCTGCATGGAAGAAGAGTTTCAAAGCTCACAGACAGGCTTTATATGTGAGATATACACTTTGCTAAATATTCCTTCACATATCATGAAGTGGCCAGTTCTTATGCAATACTGAGCATCGGTGCTATATTTGTTCTTAACACTGCTAACAAAGCAGGTATAAGTACACAATAACACAGAAATGGTACCACAAACAAACAAATAAAACCCCCAAACAAACAAACAAACCCGCACAAAAAACCCTGACTGTTTTGAGGGAGTTTCGTTGCAAAGCAAGAGCAAACTATTAGGAAATAAAAGAGAAATAGTGAATCAAGCCAAATTTTATGCTTATTTAAATTCACAGATTTATCTTAGTTTACATGGGAGTAGATTTTTCCTCAGTGGGTAGCACTGAATCTTAATCAGGTGGATTAGTAGACATAAACAAGCAGCTGTGTCATTCTGGCATCTTTGTTTTTGTATTTTTTGTGTTGGCCAATACAGAAAAAAACTGTATAATTTTGTTTATACCTGAAATATTGCCAAACATTGGACTAGAACACTTATATCTGTTCCAGAGACCCAGTTTTCCTTTCATCCTAGTGATCTTAGCCTTCAGACATCAAGGGCTACCTTGATACTTATTCTACAACAATCTACCATGCTTAGAGCTGGAACACAGAAAAAGGAACAAAATCTTCTGAAGTTAAAAAAAAATAATTGCATGTAACGGGGATACCAGTTTTAATTTTTTTTAGAATCCTCTTTTAAGAAGTTGTGTCAAGTTATCTATAAATAACAACAAACCTCTTTCCAATGCAATACGCATAAACTGTTTACCCTGGGTTTTAGTAATGCACTAGATCAACAGCCAATTGCAAATATAGCTTGCACATAAAATAAATGGTCACATACACAGTGAGAAATGAAATAGAAATTCCTTATGGATTTGGTGCTATCTCCTGTAATACTAAAAACTCAGGAACAGAAGAAGAAGGAGAAAAAAGATAAAAGAACTAAAATAGTTATGAAAACACTATATTTTGATATCACTGCAGCAGATTTTCCATATCATTCCATATCATATTTTCCATCTCAGCACTAGGAGATCCTATAAAATGATAACTAGAACACTCAGTAAGGAACAGATATATGAGAGTAAAGAGTTGAGTCTGTTTAACAACTCTGAGCTGCACAAAAGTTCATGTAAACTTTTTGCAATTGTGAGGACATATAAATAGAAGTGAAACTCAAAAAGAATTTTTTGAGGTCCTAATCTGTCCTAATATTCATTGGAAAGAAAAGGTTTCAGATTCTTTGGGAATAATTTATTTTATCCAAATCTGTGAAAGCAGCTATGCTAGTTTGGGATGGGATAGAGTTATCTGTCTTCATAGCAGCTGGTAGAGGGTTATGTTTTGGATTTGTGACCAAAACCATGTGGATAACACATTTTAGCAATTGCTGCACAGAGCTTACACAGGGTCAAGGTCTTTTCTCCTTTCTGCCTCATTCTGCCTAACCAGCAAGGAGGCTGAGGCTCCTCACTGAGAGTTTTGCGAGAGACACAGCCAAGACAGCTGACCTCAAGTGACCAGAGGGATACCACAGACTGCATTGATGAGCTCAGCAATAAAATCTGGGGGAATAAGAAGGAAGGGGAGACCTTCAGAGTAATGATGTTTCCTTTTTCCCAGTCGCCATTACCTGTGATGGGCCTCTGTTTTCCTGGAAATGGCTGAACACTTGCCTGCCCATGGGAAGTGGTGAATGAATTCCCTGTCTTGCTTTGCTTGAGTCTTCAGCTTTGGCTTTACCAAAGTCCATGAGTTCTTTCACCTTTACACTTTTGAGTCTCTCCCCCATCTCTGCTTGAAGGAATCCACTGAGCAGTTGTGTGTTGTTTAGGTGCCTACTGATGTTAAACCATGGCAATACAATATCCCAAATGGACAAAAAATATGGAAAAATACATCTCTGCAGTGCCTGCAAGTGATGGTCATGAGAAACAAGTGATGCTTATTTTAAATTACACTGTTAGAATGTGAAGTTATTTCACCACTTTGAGAAATGAAATTTTATGGCTAATGGCTTAAACATGGTTATGAAGGACTTTTTGCCCATTATGGCAAAACTGTATAAAAAGGCTGCAGTCACTGAAGCTCTCCCCTACCTGAATATGTCTCCTGAGGGGAACTTTCCACTGTGAGTTAACCTGCCAAAGGGAACTTGAGATAAGATAAAGGTGACACTATTTTCCAGTTATCTCAGGCCTGGGGAGAAGTAAACAAGGCTGAGTGAGAAGAATGTATCAAGAAGAAAGCCAAACTCAGCAGCTGTCCTGAAAATCATTCCTGCCTGGGTTCGGGGTGCGGAGGCCACAGCCCACAGGCTCATCTTCTGAGGCCAGGTTTGTACATATTCCCCCATAACCAAGGGGAGAGGAGGAGAGTTTTTGGGTGCCTGGAGTAACCTCTGGTCAGAAAGAGTGAACACCAATCCTCCCTTACACAAACTGGCTCAGTTGTAAACCCCACTCCCCTGGAAGGTCACATCCATATGGGACATTTCCATGAGAAGCAGCTGAGGAGGTGTCATAATTCATCAAAGGCCCCTGGAGCACCCTGCAGACTCATCCCTGAGGCTTTGCACCAGAGCACTGCATATGATGAAAAGTGATGCAACAGATTCAGGGTCTGCTGCAAGAAACACTGTTAAACTGCCCCCCAGGGGAGCTACCTGGGTGTTCCCAGCTTGACCAAATATATATTAATCTGTTAAACTTGATATTTTCCAAGACCCTCACTGCCAAGAAGACCAGAGGAGGATTAACCAGACACTGTTGGGACCCATGGTGTGGTGATATTTTCTACTTAATCTCCCTGACGCTTTCTTTCTCTCCCCCCACATCTTTTCCTATCTCTCTTTCTCTATCTCTCTCTCTCTCTCACACATACACATTTACTGTTAAATAAAATTCATACTTTTGACTTTGGTATATGGTCTCGTTTTCACCTTAATTCAGGCAGAAACATCTCTCTAAAAATTTTAAAAATTGGATAGTAACAGCCATCAGCAATAAAGCCACCGTTATCTGCTGCCATTTTAGATTTAATTCATGAAATACTTTGGTCTAATGGCCCTGGAGTTGGAGTCTATTCACAGAACAAACACAAAATGGGAAATTGCAGTGCATAGTGCAAAATTTCCCCCAATAGATCTTGGCCCAGATTTACATGAGTTACCTTTCAGGGTTATGGAAGAGTTGCTCTCTATAGCCTTTTGGTCAACCTGGTAGTGTGCAGTGAATAAATACCAAGATGACTGCAAAGGATGGTTTTGTTTTCGGAATTAGTTGGTGAACTGCAATTGAACACCTGCTTTCAGTGGTACAAACATATCTAAATGAAACATATGTGCACACATATGTACATAAATATACACATATATATGTACATTTTGGGCAAATGCATACACACAGGTATGCACACGTGCACACAAATGCACATGCACACACACTCATATGCTTATGGAATTACAAGGAATATAAGAAACATATACAACATCCTACTGGAGTTTTTTTATAACCCCATAACCATATCCATAACCTCAATGGATACCAGAGATAGTAAAAAATATCTGTGTGAGATCACTACCCAGGTTATTTGTAAAAAAAATTATTTGTGATCTGTTTAGGTGAACTTTGCTAGTGTTCAGTGGATTAAGCCACTTTACATCTTTCTGTAAAACAACTTTGATTAGAAATGTTGGGAAATGTTGGACTCTTTAGTTATCTATCATATTATTTATCTTTATTGGTATGCCAAGAATCATTAATTGGAAGCAAACTAAAAGCCCAAGAGGCGATCCAGTCTAGGCTATATAAGCTTGCTATTGAATGATACTCACAGTGCAGACAAACTAATATCCTTCACATTACATGGCCAAATGTGATGGCAAGTACCTTAAGTTTTGTTCCCATGATATCCTCATAAGGTGCAACATATGACTTTTAAGAGGGCCTTGAGGACAGCAGATAAACATATAGAAATAGCCTGAATACAGAAATATGTGCTCATAAAAGGTACTCATTCTCAGTGTCCATAAGGACTGGAACACTATTCATCCTAGAATTATTGTAAAAGTTTGGTGATGCTTGTGATGTTTATTTTCAATGAATCAAGTGTTTGACGCTTGATTTGTTGATGGTTTTGACTCTTAAATTCTAAATAAAATCCAATCTAAAACTAAATTACTTGCCTTCTGGACTGAGGTTTCAGTAAACAAGGATATTAATGACATGAATGACCAAAATGGAAAAGAATTAAGCTTCTTTAGCAACCATTTATGCAGTACTGTAAACATTCAGTTATTTTTCCTTAACAATAAGCTTAAACAGGTCACGAGTATATAGGTCAAACACATCGAAGTCAACCTGTATTTCTTATTACACAGATCTAGAAGGCTAATTTTTCATGAAAATAATTATTTTGTTCCATTATTCATTTGGCTGTCTGAATAGGTAAAATTGGATTTCTTTATAGAATTGTTGATTTGTTTAGTGATTAAGTTCAAATATTTGGTTAAAATTAAACCTGGAGCATAAACATTATTTTTCATTTCAGAATACAGCACTGCTTGGGGGTTTGTTATTGTAATTTATTTAGAAAAATGGTATGATTGCTTTATAATTTGAATGTATTTTCACTTTAGAGAAGGATGTCAAAAACTTTACAGCGCTTTATATTATTGAGTCTGAAGCCTTTTTACGTACTCGAATACCTCTTTTACATAAGCAATGCTCATTATCCCTTCATCATGTTGTTGAAGAATGTCCACATTGCTGTATTTTGCTGATACCCACTTCAAGGGAGGGAAAGCAGAGAGTTGTTGTCTGGCTCCCACACTTCAGCTTACCAAGCTTGACTGTGCACAGTTTCTGTTTTCTGCTGGGTAATAAAATAGCTTAAATGTAAAGCAACAACCTTTCCATTATTACTCAAACACAGATGAATAGATGAAAAATTTCTAAAATAGTGTTTAGAAACAAGAAATCCTTTTAATCTTCCTAAAATTATATTTTAATGGGTGTATATATACCCTGAAAAAGAAAAACAGCAAAGATGAATTCAATTTACCAAGACTTTTTTCCTTGCCTAAGATGCTTCCTTGATTGCAATTTTCATGAGGGATCAAACCAATGGACAGCCTAGCCCAAAATCCCACAACAGTTAGTAACAGATATTTAGGGGAAAAAAATGTAAGAAACAGGGCAAATTTAGAATGCTCTTCCATCTGGTAAAAGCTCCCATGAATCAGCAGGTCAGTTTCAGCAGTCAAACTCCAGGGTTTTGTTCCAAAAAATGATCTATTACATTTTTAAGCCATTTAGACCTTTGACTTTCTTGTTACTTTGAGGTAAAGATGTCCACAGTGTAATAATAGCTTATGTGAAAACAGTATTTCCCTTTGCTCTCCCAAAAAGTTCTCCCTTCTACTTGTGTTGGCCGAGCCTCATATCCTTCATGTGTTACAAGTTAAGTAGTGAGTAATCATTCCCAATAGCCCTGACACTCACTAGAGATAGACTTCCACCATATCAGCTTCCTGAACTACTGGTTGTATGAAATGAGGTCATATCTTTTCTGCAGGTCTCTGTTTGCCCCTTCTCATTAAATTGTGATGGAGAAGATTTTTTTTTCTTTTCCATTTTAAGCCTATTATCTTTATCTGTGTTGATCATATATCTTGCAGTCATCCTGCTGCTTTACTTCATTATTCTCCCAGGTAGCTTATTTTAGTTATTTCTGCAATTACTTTTTCTATAATTTATATATATAATTCCATGCTTGCTACTTCTATATCTCCTTTTTATTACTATATACTTCTTGATTAGCATATCTACAGAACTGATCACCATGTGATCCAAAGTTTTAGACTCTCCACGTATTACTGGCTCATAAACTTGAAGATATTCCCCTGATTCTAATACTGACAGATTTCAGATGGTTTATTATTTACCACATTGCTTGGCTCTCTTCCTCCTTTCTGATATTTCCATCTGAGTAATGACAAATTGAAATTTCCACTCTCTAGTTTCAGATGTGCAATCTTTTTCTAGCTGTTAATCCAACCACAAAAGAGCTTTTAAAGTGTATTTTATTTGCAACATCCTGCCCTAGAGCAGACACCAGCAGAAATATCACATAAATTCATGCCTTGATTTTTAAGAAAACAGTAGTCCAAAAGAGTCCATTCAACTAGCTATGCTATTTCTTCTTCTTCAATTCATATCTTAAAGAACTTCTTTGCATATTCTTGAAATTAACAATTAAAAAATGGAGCAAATGTATCTGTTTAAAAGCATACAAACTACTAACAAATCTTTTTTTTCATGTGCCTTATTTCTTGTAATTTTGCCAGAATGCAGACAAACTGCTTTTGTTGTTTATTTTTCTCATTTTACAAATTATACAATTTAGTTTGAATGCAAAAAAAAACAACAAAAGTCAAAACCAACACTAAGATGTGAGCATAGATGATCAATAATAAAAATTTCATTCTCCAGATGTATTCTGAATTACAGAACTATGAAAGCTGCCTGTAAGTACTATGAATCAGCAAGAGTTGTGCACACCACCCTGTACTAAAGCATCCCCCACACCTTCAGCAGGTGTTTCCAAACAGGCAAAGAGTTTCAGTTTACCTTTAGACATTTTAGGAAATTTAACTAGAAAGTTCCGTGTTTTTCTCATTGTAATTGGCTCATTGCCAGCACAAGAGCTTGGATTTGGCTTGGAGAGTGTAACTGAAAGCCTCTTGGTGATCTCATTGGGCCAAGAGCCAAATAGCCTACCTGAACTGTTAAGTACTAAAGAGAGAGAAAGAGAAACTCCATGCTTTTTGAGGTGTTGTTGCAAGTAGGAGAGTTGTCTCTATACTATGTTCAGCTTTGCCATTGTTTTGTATTATTTTCTTTCCTTATTAAAACCTTTTTGATTTTTCAAGACACACTCAATCATGCCATCTCCCTAATTGATTTTTGTCGCTGTTCACAACACGAAAGAACTACACTCATGTCAAGTTGAAGTGAGAAGCAAAAGAAAAAGTTTATTACAATTTGGGGTTTAAATAGGATTTGGAATGTAATCAAGGACTGAGAGATGAGAGGAACACCCCTCTGACCCCAGTGGTCAAACCAGCAGTTCATCACAGATAGGAATGAAAACAATCTACTTTAGTTTATGTTACATGAGTGAGAAACTCCAGTAGAAAATATGCAAACAATGATCAGAAGGCTGAAAATCAGGGCGACAGATTTTACCCACTTCTCTGCCAAGGGCTAGATCCTCAAAGGTTATGGGAAAACCCACACCACCCCCCAAAGAGCAGTGTTTGTGTCCCCCACCTGCACTGCATGGTGCAGAGCTGGATTCCCAAAATGCACACAGGTCCCTGAGCTGAGCCAAAGCTCCCTGTACCCCCATCTTTGGACTGGTCTCTCTGCACGTCTGCTCTGCCTGAAGAGCATTGCACCAAAAAGAAAATGTAGCACCACTTCTGTAGCAAAGGCACAAACTGTTGGGCACTTCCTTTGCTTTAGGTTTCATACGTGTTGTGCATAAAAAAAAGTGAAGGACTCTGCAAGAGCAAGTGAAACCCCTCAGAGCTCTTCCTCTTGACAAGGTTATACAAGTGTATGCACAAGTGTAACTAAGAAAAAAAGCTGTACATTCACACATCTTTTCTTGTAAATGTGTCACATATAGGGAAACTGATGAGAGCTTGATTTGATCTCCTAGGTCCTATTTGCATGATATATGTATACATATACATTTATAAACTCTTCTGGCAGGGTTTGATATGTCCTGGCTTTCATTCTTATTTTACACTATTCACAATGTGAAACAACATGTCCCTTTTCTGTGTGTGTGTGGAAAAGTGCGACAACTGACAGCCCTTGCTAAGTGTCTTACAGCTATGATAACTGTGAGGAACTAATGACTTCTCACCTGGAGAACTGGTGTTTACAAGTCCCAGTGTGTTACCCAAACAAATAAACAAGCATGACAGGACAGGGTTTACTGGGCAGTTTATTCCTTACACTCTGTGAATACAACCCTTTAAACCCTTATTCCCCTATGATTGCTAACTGAAACTCACTTCTTTCACTAAATCCCCTATAAAATAATCCTAAGGATTTGTGTCCCAATATACTAGAGATAGTTTACAGCATTAATGTAAGACACACATACTTAGCAGCAGATACTTTTAGATTAATATGCTCTGTTACTTTCTTAACAGTGTACAGGGTGACCCATTTCTCTGCTGCATTTCCCCATTTGCAAAGCAGAGAACCTGGCTGTGCCTTACAAAGCCTATTCCACTCTTTGTCCCAGCACTGTTTGAAGAGGGAACACCCTGGGCAGACACGCTCTGCAGCTGACTGTGAACCGTGTTCCATGGGCTTTCCAGGGACCGATTATTTCCAAAAAGGAAGCAAATCAAGCTTGGAGAGCTTAGAAGCGGCCTTTAATGCAAGATTTCCCCATTTGCCTCTGCATTTTTAAAAAATGTGTACCAGAACCCTTACAGCAAAAACATTCACGTTTGAGGTCAAACTGTTCGCATATGGAACTCTAACATGTTTTTGTTCCGTTGAACTTGTTTTTTTTATCGGTAGTGGTCTCAGAATGAAAATTAATTGCCTTTTTTGTTTAACTACTGAGGAACAGCTTAAATATAACCACAATTCAGGAAACTAAATGAATACACAACTTTGAAAATTGGAATATACCACCTGAAGTTCAGGTTGAGATGCTAACAGTCAAAACATCAGCAGAAGACATTAAGCTGCCTACTGTCATAAATGTGTAACATTTCTCATTTTATTGCAACAAAGATGGCTGTCAGAGAGTCACTGAGACTTTAGAAGTTTTATTAGGAATCCTTTCACTTTAAATCAAATGGATTGATAACCAGTTGAAGTAGTGCCAAATGGCATTAATGAACAAAGTAGTTTTTAATATTTCATTGCTGTTCTCCATATTTCCATCTCTTTTTTTTTCTTCATTCTCAGTCAAGTGATTCATTTACCCATTTAAGAATTGCAAAGAGAAATAAACCTATGAAATACAGCCATAAATTATTGTAATTTAATTTCTTGAAAACAAGAAAGTATACATAATTTGATATATAACATTAGTTCACTTTATACTGCCTACCATAAGATGTAGAAACACAACACTGTTAATCCTGAATATCTTCTTTATGCAGAACATTTATTAACATTAAAATAAAAGCAGTGTACAGAAACCCTGCTTCAAATTAATGACTATTTACAAGAAGCCCTTTCTGTATCTCAAAAAAAACACAAGGCCCATGGATTTCTTTACCTGGCTTCTAAGTACACTTAATTTCCATCTGAACTGTGTGGGTTCTTTACTGTGTGGGTTCAAAGTTCTCCTTCATGTGGATTTTCTGGTGAATTGATAAGGGTTAAATATGAAAGCCACCTTTAATGTTAATAGGATATCTTTTCTTTATCTGTAAATCTCTTTTAAAGAGGCTAAATTGATCAAGTCTATGAAATATCTTCAAACAGTAGAAGGGAAGACAGAGATATCTACCCCATGTTTTCATGTACAGGCCTCTTGCTTTGAAAGTCAAGATAAAATATTACTTCATGGGAATTCTCAGTAAAATTGATTATGATATTCACCCGTACTTTTGTTACTGCATTGCAGTTACTCACAGATTTGAATAAAGATAAATGTATATACATTATTCTACTGACAACAGAATTGTGTCATACAAAGCTTTAGTGTTCAAGATGAAAGTGATTCTCCACTTGAAGGAAATAAGGAAGACAAAATCTTTTGAAGTGGGATCCATACTGTATTTTTATATATGGGTCAAGGAACTGAGAATCATTTCAGCACACCGGAAAAATGCAGACAAATGGGAAGCCACCAAAAAGGTTTGCATGACAAAAAAATTTGTCAGCTCTGTTCCATACACCTATTGATCCTACTTATAAATTGCCTTTATTTGTGTCCTCAAATAATTACCTTGCAGTTATAGGTTTTGGGTTTGGTGCTAACAGAAAGATTATATGAAGGAAAGAAATGCTCTGCAAGAATAACACTTATAAAACTATGTTTTCCTAATTTGATTTGCAGCAGGAGGAATAAAAAATAAAATAAAATAAAATAAAANAAAAATAAAATAAAATAAAATCTTTTCCTGTTGCTTTATATGTCTTGCCTTTAGCTTTGTCTGCAATGTGTGTTCCTGCTCAGTCACATTTCCTATCAACCCAGTGCAGATATGCTACAAAAAAAAGCAGACACTTTGGAAGACAGAAGAGATTGTTACCATGGCAGGCACACCTTCCAAAAGTTATGCCTTCATTGCTAATGTATAACTATGTTGCAAAATTTCCTTGAATTAATAAGTGAAAAGAAGAAACTCAGAAACTCTTCCTTCCAAAACACTCAGAAGGCCTTATTTGGGCAGATTCATGGTGGATAAGTGAAAAACAATTAGAAGTATAAGGAAGAAATGCATAGTACAAGTACAGCATCTGATATATATATTGCTATTTATTTAATCTAAACATCTGAATCTCCTATTTATTCAATGCCCAAGAAGTTAATATTAGGAAGATAGTAAAAAATTCTTATTTGCAAATATTTGGGAAATTATTTCAGTCTGTAAAATTTCAGCAATTTTTACATTCTTCAGGTCTTGTGCACATAAATGCTGGATATTAAAAGCATATGATCAATTGCTTTTTTTATACCAAAAAAAAAAAAGAGAAAATCAAACCACATAAGAGTACTTTTGAATTATTTACCAATTCTTAGTGTCAATGCTGAAGAAGAAATGGCTTCTATCAGCCATTTGCAAAATTTCTAAGGTATTTGTGCTAATGCCTCATGACATCCAAAAGATCCAGGACTCATTGGAGATCAGAAAGGAAGGGGATTTGAATGGGGTAGTTGCCACCTATGCATCTTTTCTTTCTTCAAATTATGAAGAAAAACACAGGTATTTAGCAGAAGATGGAATAGCAGCAAATAAAAAGACTTCAGAGCTGTTCTCTCCCGGTATCATAGAACTGAACTGTGGCTCATGTTGAGAAAATTATGGCAACTTTCCTCTGTACACATTCCTCCTATTACATTGTGAGGAGGAAAGCAAGTACACGTCAAATTTAACCTTCTGATCTATATAATATGCTGTTACTCCTACATCCTTACTCCCAGTTTTTAAAAATAATCATCTAACATTTTCTTTCAGTAAAAACTTTATAATCAATTTGGTGTTACCGAAGAAAACTCAATGCTTCTCACAGGAAAAAAATGCCAAAACAAAACAAAGCCACCTATGCACACATTCAAACCAACAAAAGCTACCAAAAAAGTCCACTCAAACAAAAGCAAACTGAATCAAAAACTTCAAGCATGTTGCAGTTTTTCAATCAGATTTTAAGGACATCAGTAGCTGATGGATTCTATCCTTGCTGAAAGAAATTTTCATTCAGATGTTGGGTCACCTGTCTGTCAAAAAACTACATCTGTGGCTATTGTGACACTAAGTGAAGCCTTATTAATGAAGACCTACATCGGAGCCTGTGAGGTCAATTTTACATTTCAAGTTAAAAAGCAGGGATTTATAACACAGGAATATTAGGGTTTATAAAACTCTCTCTCATAATGGGAGGGGAGGGGAGGGGAGCTGTCTC
>VZDJ01004378.1:9781502-9810542 GCA_008694505.1 Cyanoderma ruficeps
TCTCTTCTCTTCTCTTCTTTTTCTTTTCTTCATACATCTTCAGGACTTGACAAGACAGTAACTTGACAAAAGCTGACTTACAAAAAGGCAACTTGAGTTAGAAGGACAAAAATACAGAGTCCTGGAGTCTTTTGGGACAGACCACAGATTTGAGCAATACCTTCTTCTCAAAAGCAGTTCATAGCAACCTAATAGAGATTTTCCTTCAAGTCAGCCTTTTCCTGAGCTCAAAAAGGGTAGGAGGGGAGATCTGACCTTTGATGAAGTTACTCTCTCTTTTATTCTTTTAGTTCAAACAAAAGACTTCAGGCCTTTGAGCTGCACTGGCTTCGTATCTTGTTTGCAGAAAATGAAGATATGAGGCAAGTTAAAGGCATGCAGAATGAAATTTTTGTCAGTTATGTAAATTTTAGGGCCATAGTAATGAAAGAGTTGTGATTGAAGAGAGCCTTTGAATATATTAAATGTGCATATGGCATTAATGGATAAAAACTGGAAATAAACAGATACTGAATTGCAGACACTGCATGACTTTACTCTAAAAATGCTGGCTATCTCATCAATACACACTTTAGAATGGCTACTGCTCTTAAGTAACTAATAGGCAATTAGATGACTGTTTTGAAAAAAACTGAGCAAATGATTGTGTACACTATCTTACATTTGAACTTAGATCTTTTTGTGGAGCACATTGTCAATAAGGAAGAAAAAAAGCATTTAACTTTCCAATGACCTTGTCATTCAGATTTGATTAAGTCTGTACTGCAGTTTTATTTCCTGTAGTGCCCATTACTGCTAGGGAAGACATATTATAATTATCTGACAGTACCAGAATCATTTAAGAAAGATAAATTCTTGTAGCTGAATCTAAAGTACACCCTTTAACTCATCATGGAAAACTCTATGCCATTGCAGAAAATAAGCAGAAAAAGTCAGCCTCTATATTCAACCAACAGTGTAAATTAAGAATGTCTTTATTGAGAATGCATATGGCTACATTAACTTAGCCTACATTAACTTAGTTTCTCAATTATTTGCGTATACAAATACTTCTGGAAATGAAGAAAGGTATTTACATCAGGAGCCTCAGAGGATTGTTAAACAAAGCACAGTCACTTGGTTGAAGTCTCTAAATATCAAGAAATATAGCTTCTGTGCAACCGCTTCTGCATCAAACAAAGAAAACAGAATTATCTTTATTTAACGGAGGTGGTTGCTAACAGAAACTTATTGAAAGTAGCTCTGGCTCTTAATATGCTCACAGCTCCAAATCCTCTTCAAAAAGGGCTGAAAATTTAGAAATCATGTTCCAGGACTGTAAATAGGAAACAGTGAATCACAGAGGAATAGTGCCTTACCAAAATGAGATAACTGAGGATCAAGAGAGCCACAACCAGGCTCCCTTCTTCTGCTGCCTTCATGTTTATGTGGATTTGGACTACAGGAGAAATTCATCCAAAATGAATAATCATGCTTAAATATCAGTGTTATCATATCACTACAATGAGGAGTCGAAGTGGCCTTGAACAGTGCTCCAGTGCTCCCCAGTAGATCATGGGGAAAGAAGCAAAAAAATTCTCATGCTAAGAACTTTACATGCTGAGCCAAGTTCATGTTCTGGAGCAGCTAAAGAAAATTTTTGCTGTTAAGAGTGATCCAGAACTATACTTTGCTTGTTTGGGTAGGGGCTTTTTTTTTGCTTTGCAGCCTTTTTTCCAATTTCATAGTCAAGAAGAAATGAAGCCTTTAGTTTGCTAAAATAAAGACATTTTCTTCTTTAACCATGCTTGTATTTAAAAGGACCTCGGTACTCTGGCTAGCAGAAAGCAAATTATTTCTTCAGAAGCAGCAGCAATCTTTTTACATAAACTGTACAACCACAAAGAGAAAAAGAAAAAAATTGGAACCTTGATTTGGTGAAGAAACTGTACATGACGACTTTATCTTCTGTCAGAAATTCTGACCAGATATCCGTTCTACAGCAATACATATTAAAAACCTTTTATGGATTTACAGTAGCAGAAACAAGCATCTGATGTTGATCAGATATGATGTCTGTCCTATATTCATGTCAAATACGAAATTTTGCTGAAGAAAATGAAATATGTGCATTTGTCCTTTTCTCTCTGCAGACCAGACATCACTGTCCTATCTGCTATAAAAACCGCAATTGTCAGCTGCTATAAAAACCGCAATTGTCAGGACAATATAAACATTAATGTCATCTAGATTCAACTTCAGATTTGAATCCAACTGTGTTATTATGTCATTTCTGATAGCACAGTTACAAACAGATATGTTTCTGTGTAGAATTTTTTTGAGGATTTCAGTAATTTTAAGTGCTATCAGACTAATATTTTCTCAGGCTTATTTTTCGTATTAAATACTATTCATATCAATTAAGCTGTTGGCTTGCAAGATCAGAATTATTCTGTAAAAGTTATACACATGGTTTAGACTGCTTAGTGCTCTTGAAGTGCAAGACCTTCTGTTCTAGACATAAAAGTCTTTGGTCATGCATACCAGCAAATAGTTTAGGAAACATAGTGAATGCCTAATCTATTATAACATCTATAACCTTAAGGCCAACAATGCAAACTGACAAGAAGTATTTGTGAAAATCTGTATGCAGATATCCAGAATGGGATCTCATCAGGAAAAGCACAGTCCCACTCCCCACTGAAAAAAAACCCCAAATGTGTGGGAAGTCCTCCAGCCTACAAAATTATAGAAACATAGAATTATTTGCATTGGAAAATACCTCTACAACCATTGAGTCCAACTGTTAACCCAGAACACCTGTATTAGCCCCTAAACCATGTCTCCAGGAGCCACAACCGCATGGCTTCAAACACTTCCAGGGATGGTGACTTCACAACTTTCCTAAGCAGCCTGTTCCTCTATTTCTGATACAGTCCAGGATGTCATTGGCCTTCTTGGCCACCTGGGTACTCTGCTGGCTCATGTTCAGTTGGCTGCTAACCAGCACCTCCAGGTCCTATTCCATCAGGCTGTTTTCCAGCTACTCTTTCCCAAACCTGACACATGGGGTTGTTGTGACCCAAGTGTAGGACTCGACACTTGGCCTTGTTGAATCTCATACAAATGGCCTCAGCCCATCAATTCAGCTTGTGAAGAGCCTCGTGTCCTCCAGCAGCTCAACACTCCTGCCCAGCCTGGAAATGCCTGCCAACTCCCTTAGAACACATTCCATCCCGTCAGGTAAGCAATAAAGGTATTAAACAGAACTGATCTCAATGGTGAGCCTTGGGGAACCCCACTAATGACCAGCTGCATGTAGCAGCTGGATGTAGCTGCATGGCAGCTGCATGGAGTTCAGTTCACAACCACTGCCCAGGTCCAGCCATCCCACCAGGTTTATACCCAGTAAGAAGTGCACCTGTCCAAGCTGTGAGCAGCCTCCCTGTCAAGCTGGATGCAGCACTGTCTTGCTCATTCTTGTTCAACAGCTGCCAAGGGAAACGTTATTTTTCTGCAAGGAAAAGTGCTTCCCTTTCAAGCACTGTCAGCTGGATCTCAAGAAGCTTACTTTCAAGGCTGGGATCTGCCTTTCTTTTGTCAGGCTGGGAACACTCGTTCTTAGCGGAGGTAACCGCTGGCAGACCTACGAAGACTGCAGCAGGCAGCTATTGCCTCATGTTCTCAATGGACCAATGTAGGGAAAACAAACAAAAAAATGAATAAAACTTGAAATTTAGCATTCAGACACTGTCATTTTTCCACCACTGTTTTTTCATTGACATCATTAGCTCTGATTCTGGTCAGAACCATGCTGCATATTTTTCAGTTAACAGTGTACATCTGGGTGGAATGAGAAAAAGTGTCTTAAATAGCAGAAACACTAAAACATTGGTCAATATTTTAGCAACTCTATAATTTATTGGTGCCTCTGACTTAATGTGCATTTATCCTAAATGAAGCTGGTGAACAGTTTCAGTTTATCTTCAATGTTATTCAATCATTTTATACATCACCTTACACAAAAGTAAAGCCGTAAGTGTCAACCATGGTATTTACAGTCAATTAATGACAATTTAGGGGAACCAAACATCACATGTTTGAGCTGTAAGATGCAGTCTTTAGCAATTTCCTATCTAAGGTTATTAATATAAACCACATGAAATTAATGAATGAAGATAAAATAATTATATAATCACATTTTTGTTGATTGTTTAATACATATTTTATAGTATCATGGGATTAATCAGGTTGAATGCACCCCTGGAGGTCATATAGTCCATATAGATAGAACATATATTTAGCATTTTACAATAAAATTCTTGCCATGATATTCAAACACTATTGCAGGCAAGACAACTTTCAAAGCAACCTAATGAATTTATCACATGTTGTTCTTCACTGAAATCTGGTCTCAGTTCCTCACCTCTTCTTATGGTGTTCTTCTCAGAACTGAGTGCATTTTTAGAGCTGAGGGACAAAGAGGAATGTTAGCACTTAACAGGAATGAAAATGTGTTATTCTGTGCTAACTTGAAAAATATGAAACTGATATCCTGAAATATGGAATAATAGTTTAGAAGCATTCAGAGTATTTCTGTACCTTTTACTGGAATGACCAAAGACGTATCGCTTCTAGGTTGACTGGTAATAACCACACTTTTATTTTTAACCACCTTTTTATTTTTATTTTTAAGTATATGATATTAAGATTTTAGAGTGTACGGAAGTTCTTACAGGTTATGAAATAGGTCTTCCTATGTAGAAAAGGATGAATTATCTTCATTTGCTTTACCAACAATAAAGTCAGTAAAAAAATTATAGAAACACCACTATTTTTTTCCTCAGGGCTATGAAACATTAGTTACTCTGGTACAGTGTAATTTTCTCCATTTTTTCTTATCCAGTCTAATTACTGTAATTTAGTCTTACTCTTATAGTAATCTCATAGTGAAAAAAATATATTTCCTCTGTGTATGAAGACAATTATTATCATAACTAAGCAAAGGTAAAACATATAATGTTACATTATTTATGTATTTTTAATGTTGTCTTGTATTTTCACAAAATCACTTCTCTTGCAGCTTCTCAGTAACTATAAACTTTGACACAAATTAAAATAAATCTTTGTTGTATAACTTTTTTACCACAGTGGAAATTACAATATTTTTATAAGAATGTTTATCCTATTTAAATGGAAACTATGGGTACATAATTCCAACCATATTTTGCTATTTTTGACACTACCAAATAAATGATAATACAATTAAACTAGTCTGCTCATAAATCAAACCTGCTGTGTGAAGGATCACTTTACTATCCTATCATCTGAATGTAATATTTTTTGTAATGCAATTTCTGCCATAATCCTGGAAAAATATTGGACAAGTTTGCATTCCAGCAATGTATAACATGCCTTAATGTGGACACTTGTCTATGTGAATCAATATCAAGAATGTCATGTATTATCTAGAAAATGTGAAGGAAAAAGAAAAAGGAATTTTTCATATCAAAAACACCCCAACATTTTACTGTATATATATATATATTTATATAAAATATACATATGAGAATATGAAGGCAGTTCTAATCACATATGATAAAATGACAGACAATTTATAATCAGGAGAGGATAAAATAAAAGAGTTCTTAGAAGGAAAAAGAGGACAGAGTAAGAAGAGACTATTGCAGGTTAGCCCTCTGATTGTTAAGGCTTTAAAAATGAGATTATCAGCTGTTGACTACAAGAAGATAAACACTAAAAGAGGAAATAACAAACTGGGTTGTCTGACATATACCAGCATATCAAAAGGAAAATACGTTACCTGTAGTATTCTCAACCATGACGAAGGTTGACATTTTTGACTTTATGCAGCAAGTTATTTAAATACACACTTAGAAATTGTAGGACATTAGCATAGACTTTAAAAATAAGCACAACTCTATTGGTAAAGTGTTGAAATCTCATACTAACTTCACATCATTAAGTACAAAAAATTTCTCCAATATGTATCCTCACTTCTTTGCGTTCTTGTCAGATGTAAAAACACCACCAACTAGCACTTTTCTAGGGCAATGTTGCTACAAACTCATCAGCACCATTAAGTACACATTTTTCTTCACAAATTCTACTTAAGTAAGACAGATATTGTGGCTGACAGTAACTGTGACCACAGTGCTTATCACATTAACAAATATTCTAAGCTTGTTTTAGTTTATGGCTCTCAAATCCACCTGCAACAAATGACATTATTGTTGCTTTCCATTTCAGCAGTGAAATCTTCTTCCATACAAACATAGAACAGGAATGCACAGAGTCATTTTGCTTGGAAGACTCATGCTTTCCACAAAAGATATAGCTGTTGGGGTACTTGTCCCATGGCCTTGAGGAACAGGCACTATATCAAGTCTTTATATTCCTTTTTCTGTTAATTTCAGTTTTCATCATTGCCATTTTAGTTATATTTCATTTCAAGCAATGAAAGACAAAGAAATTACTTCTCAGTACATTAATTTTATGTTAAGGGTCTAATGAGAACTGACAAAAGAAAAAAATTCACATTTCAACTGTCAGTCCACTCACTTGAAGTGGCAACCTGCACTAGAGATGTCCTTGTTTTGGTTTAAATTTGTGTCTCTAATATTATTTTAATATATTGGTTGCAACTGTGTTATTTCAGAGCAATAAAAGAAGTGACTTCTATGGACATTTAAATAATGAAATACATGTTTAAAACGTCAAGCAGAAAATAAAAGCACTGGAGCTTTTATTTGTTTGATGCATTTGATGAGTGATATACCAAGTGCTTTCAAAATGATGACAGAATCAAATAATTATCTGCTATTAACTTTGAGAACACATTAGTCCAAGTTTCTCTCCCATTAATTGACTGAATCACACAACTAGACCCAGGAATTATAGAGATGTTTTAATTTCATATTGATATTTCCCTTCGGCAATAAATCTACATAAATTACATTGGAAGAATATGCATAAAACTTGGTTTTGAATTGGAATGAGACCACAGCTTTGCCAGTTAACAGAAAATATAAGTGGCACAGGTCAGGTTGTCTTTGATGACGAGTGACAGTTTGCTTCAAATTTCATACCTTAATTAGGCAACTTACAAGAGATCTGTAAAAAATATAATTGCTACAATTATTTACTGGGATTGTTAAAATAGACATAGTTCATTAACAGACTTTGCCAGAACAGGGTATCTGGCCTCAGGACTTCTTCTCACCCAAACACTGAGCAACACTGAGACAGGGAACTCTTGTGAAACTCTGGCACTGACTCCGCCTCATCAGGTGAGAACAGCTGAAATGATTGATCTTGCCCTTTAGATGCTGTGATAGTAGAGTGTACTTAAAATGCATGCAGAGAACAGTCCTTTAAATATGTGTGAGTCCTGTTTCTATTCAAATGTTGAATTGATAGCCCTGAGGATGGCATTTCTCTATTGCTAGATCATACCTACAGAACTGGCAACAGCCTGGCTGTCAGTCTGGAAAGTCAGCCCTACACATATATAATATCATCAGTAAAGAAGACACTGATTATTTAAATTATTCAAATCCATCTCTGTGTTCTCCATTTCAAGCAGGACTAAGCCCAGAAAATGTTACAACATTACTTATTTCTCTAAATAAGCAAACAAAAACCCAATAAAAATAGCACTGAATTTTGTCACGGTCGGTGTCCTGGGAGTATCCTTCCACCTTGCCTCAGCCAGCCCTGGCACCAGTGACAAATAAGGTACAGCTCAGTGTGCGGACACACCTTGCCGATCCTCTGAGTCCTTGGTTATGCGAAGGCGTGACCATGGCAAAGAAGAAAGGAGGACTCTGTTGAGGGGTCTGCCCCAGAATTTATTGGTGCCCCAGAGGGAACTACCTCAACCTGAGGAAGTCTGCCTCAACAGAGCACAGACTGCCCTGGGACAACAGCTTTTATTGAGGGGAAGAGAAAAGGGAAGGGTTAGGGAAGATACCAGTCGGGAACAATCAGGGTGTGGCTCTGGGGCTGAGGGACTTCCAAAGAGAGCAGTCATTGGGGGGAAGGAGGAAACCTCTTGGAACCTGACAAACCACAGGACACTCTCTCTGGAACTTTCCAGATGCAGGGAGAGGCCCCGCAGGACCCGGGGGTTACATAACATAAGATTGACAACTAACTGTAACTTGAGTTAAACCAAATTGCGAGAAACTTATGGGGTACATAGAACAAACCATTCGTGAAGCATACATTGAACAAATGGAACTGAAAAATGCACCACTACAGAATTTTAGATAAATTTCTGAAACTGACACAATCAGTTTGTCAGTAAACTCAAAGCATGCTTCAGCTGAAACTGCCTTGCCATGTCTTTTGTCATTCACTCCTGTTCCTCCAAGACCATAATTCCCTTTTCATGTTTTTTGGGACTGTTATGGAAAATGAAAGGCTCTTGACAGATCTCAAAAACATCTCTGTTGCCAAGAAGTGCATGCAAACAACAAAGGTTGGGTAGGCAAGTCTTTATTCATCTTGAGGAAAAGAGAATTTTACTCACAGAGCAAGAACAGGTAACTTTTCTGCAGTATCTCAGCTGAGGTTTGAAAAATGTCGAATTTATATTCCAACATTTTATGCTTCAAGTGGAAAATAATTCCACCAGCGTTTAGAACACATTTGTTTTAAATGCCACGAATCAATGAAAATTGGGACCAACATTAGTCAAATACATTGATGATAGATGCACAGAAATGCATAACTAAGTACCCTTTAGCTACCTTTGAATGGAAATCGTTGGTTAAAACATAGTCTGAGCTCCTTCTAGTCCATTACTATTTTATATATTATTAAGGAATTTTCCAAGGGGGAAAAGGAGAATTCCTTTCTCAAATGAATTACCTTCTTCTGTGGTAGAACACAGAAGAAGTGTTTTTAAACACTTGTTATATTCAGTCCATGTTTTGCATAGACTATGTCAAATATTGCTTTGTGATGCTACACTCCTCTGCTTGATTTTTTCTTTCAGAAACCATGTAAAGTGTCTGTTATGTGGCTTTGGATATATTTATTACATACTTTTTGAATTTATTGTTTATATCATTGCTTTTATTAAACAAAATAAATTTGGTATTAAGTGTTAAAAGGCAGAAAAAAATTCTGTTATCTTGTTGCTGCATCAAATGTATTCCTTCTACACAAGCTATTGAATCAAAAAATTTATGAAGTAAAATAAAAATTAAAATTGAAGAGTTCCCATTTTTCCACACGATATGTCGAGGATTTGCCATAAAAAACCCACAATTGTATTCTTAAGCAGAAGAGTCCAGGACAATCAATCCAAGCACCATGGGATCACAGCATCTCTGTCTGGCAGGTAGGCAGCCTCCCCTGAATCCCGGAAGTCAGTAACCTTTGAACTCAGTTTATTGTTTCATTACTGCTGGCTTACTTTTCCTTCTTCACTAACTTTCTTTCCAGCCTGTGTACTGAACCTTACATCACATACCTGTTTCTTGGGTGTTAAAAAAAAAAAAAAGAAAGAGAGAGAGAGAGAGAAAGAAGAAACTTGTTTGTAGCCAGATAGAGAATGGCTAATCACAGACTCAAAGATGCCCTGGAGAGATTTCCATCTGGTTTGGTAGAAGTTCTTAACTGGTTCCCAAACCAGCTGTTATCCATCACTCCCAAGGTTTATGTCATGTCCTCTGCTGCCCTTCAAGTTTTCCCAAGGCCAAGGGATTCACAGCTGCCTTCCAGTCTCTGCAGGCTCCTAAAAGGACATCTGCTGCTGACAGAAGCTGATAAATCAGCCTGAGGACACAAAGTCCCAGATAGCACTTACAGAATCACAAGGTTTCGGGCACCCACTAAGGAATCCTACTACCTTGCTTACCTCTAATCAAAGGGGATGAATTGCTCTCCTACTACTTGCTCAGATTCACGGATGTCATTCCTTCATTTTGTTTCCTTTCCCACACTTGCAACTTGTGGAGCTGGTTGTTAGCATGGAAGTAAACTCCAGATACATATTTCTGAAGAACTGAGAGATTAAAGAGAAAGTTGGGGACATTCTTTGTTTGCAGAGAATAGTTATGGCAGGCTGCCATCTAAGTAAACAGCTGCTGCAGAGTCTGATGGGCTCTAAGGACAGTCTAATACTCCAGACCCCATGTAACCTTATAGGTCTCATGTCTGACTTCCCAGTCACAAATGGTATGAACTGCCTCTGCTTCAGCTGGTGAATGAAGTTCCCAAAGTCAGCCAGCTAAATTACTCTCTGTAGGCATCTTTTTGACATTATTGACTGTAGAGGCAGTTATATGTTACTATATGTAGCTGGTACAGAAACATCTTCGTTTGGTCATATGAGCTTCATCCATCATGTCATTGTACCTGTTTCAGATACATCAGCAATATCAACCATTTTTAAAGTCATATGCAGACCCTTTGGACTCATACTAGAGCCTGTTGGGTCTAGCTGGGTTGGAATTAATTTTCCTTTCACGGAAGAAACAACATCACTTGGAGAGTTAGACTCAGGGAATATACCTATGAAACCATTATTAAGCTGAAAGAGGACACACCCAAGAGAGATGATTCAAAATGGCCAGGGGAATGTTCCATACTATGTAATGTCATGTTGTGTTAAAAAAATAAATAGAGGATGGTTTTAGTGGCTTTTGAGGTGACTACTTTTTAGAAGCTCATTGTCCAGATGAGGTAGGGGTGAATGGTTTGGGGTTTTTTCCTTCTCCTTATCTTACCTTCCTTTATTCAACTGTTTTTATTTTTACCTTTGAGTGTTTTTCTCTTCTTTTTCCTATTTTTTTCCTCTCTGCTGCTGGGGATGGAGGAGCAGCTGTATTGGTGGTGGTCTGCTGTCAGGGCCAAACCACCTCACAGAGACAGCACAAACCATCAGATGTGCCATTTCGAAAGCTGGAGTATCTGTCTGCCTGAGAGGAAACATAGAGTGAAGGATAAAAGAAACAAGAAGCAGTCACTAGGTTCATTTCCTTTAACCTTAGTGCTTTTTTTAATTTCCTTTTTTCTGATCTGCTTTGTTATCCTAATTTACTTCATTGTGCTGTAAGATAAAGCTTTTAGTAACTATCACTGTTTGTCCACAGATATTTTCAGCCTCTCTAAGTAAAGAAATTCATACTCATAATAGCTAACACTCAAGTGTGAATAAGCTGTTTAGTTACCTATTTACTGAGAAAAAGCACGATTGTGAAAAGAAGTTGCACCAAATCTTGGGCATACTGTCAACTCCTGGATCCTAGCTCATTTAAACAGTCCAGAGCTGTAGAGATTTTTGTCAGTGAGTTTGAAATGTAAGTAGAGTAAAAATTCAAAATTTTAGGCAAGTGGTATACTATGTCCCAAACATTCAGTCCTATCTGAATATTGCAACCTGTGTCCACATCTGTTGTTGTTTCACCAGTATTTACTTCTGTTCTGTTCTCTCTTATCTGCATTTGGTGTGCAACTCTATTTTTTCATGGAGCTCTTCCATGGGAAAGAAGTACATTGGCTTCCTACTATGGACAAATAGCTTGTGCAAGGCAGGCAACTGAAAATGGTATGAGAATAGTTCAAGGTAGTTACGTTTTATTAATGAATAACCTGAAATACAATTGCTACTGATTAATTTTTATTTGTGCAATCAACACACAAGAGTAGGATGTGTTCATCCTACCATGTGCCATGTGAAGAAATTCCCCGTTGCACCAGGGCAGTGAGTTCCACCATGTGATTTTCTAGCTGCCAGAGCTCAGCTCCTGTGCTGCATGCATTTTGGAGCTAAATCAAGAAGGTCAGCTTAGATGTTTAGTATGTCAAAACACAAAGACTCACTTTAAATAGCAAAAAATCCAAGGCTGGAAATGAGATTTCAGTGTAATATTTGACATTCATACAAATCATATAATACCAACAAGCAGATGTTTGTTAGGTTTTTATGATAGCTTATCTTGTTCCAATGGCAATTACACTCAGGTGAGCAGGTCCCTCAGTTGCATATAATCTTCCATCTTTTCACCCTTGAGAGCCAACTTGAAAACCTTGGCTCATGATGTGATATAATATATAATGTCTTATCTACTTTCTCTTTAATTGCACCAGCTTATCTCCTTAACCTGTCAACTTTGACAAGAAATTTCTGTTTAAGTTTATATCTCTGATGTTCTTATGCTGGGGCTGAAGTGTATCAGCTAGGCACAATAGGAATGCTACACTTACTTTTTCATTACTTGTTTTACAAATACAATCATAAATGAATTTCAAACTAATTGGAAAGCAGATTTTACTCTTTAAAAGAAAATACTTCTGCAAAATCTAGGACACATTTCCTTGAACTAAATCAAAATACAGTGAAATTAAGAGTGAGCAAAGTTTTGAATTGTATTCCTGTCATGACTAGCTTATTTCTTGTTATCTGTGTTAATGTGTCTTTGAAATTACTCAGGTAAAATAAGATTCAATACCCTTCATAGATTGAAGATAAGACAATTTCAGACTTAATCATTATATTATAGCGCAAGTGTTGCTATTATTATTTGTTAAATTTCCCTATGAGTTAGGTCTTGATCAAAATAGGGTACAATTCAATGATTAAAATAAAAGGCTACTTGAAATCTCTCTCTTTTTATGATGATAATGATCCAACCCAAGAGTTTCATAAATGGCATATATTTTATATCATAACACTGAAGGAAGAAAACCAGATTAATCTGCTGTAGCAATGTTTCTGTGAAAACAGAATTTCTTTCTATAAGAAGCCATTATATAGCACCTAGCCACAGGAGTATTTCTGCAGAAAAATGGAACACTTTGGGTGTTTATCTGCTAGTTTCTGAGGTGAGGATAGTGTGGTCCTCCTGGAAGGCTCCCTGGAACACGGGACAGTGGGGGGAAAGTGCTCTCTTCTACATAGCCTACTATCTACCAAAGGTGTAAATAAACTCTGCTCTTGGGATTCACCTGACTACCTGTCTGTATAGGCTGTTTAGATTCCTCCTCTGTGAAAGCACTGAAATAACCCTTTGAGATTAATTTACCCTAAAGTTGTTCACCTTAACCTACACCTATGTCCATGAAACCTGTATCCCAGACTAGCCTCAAAGAGTCTTTACATGAACTTTGATCCGATCTGGATTTTCAAGCAACTTGGATAGTTAACCTCTCTGCTTTGCAGTTATTTTGAGGCTTTGCCTGTCAACAAAATTTATCAATTCTTTGTTGTATGCTGACATAGCTCCTTTGGATTATCTTGTGTTATTTCTTTTTAAATATATTTGATATGCTTGTGGGGGTGGAGGGGAGGGGAGGGTAATTCAAACAATCTAGGAAAAACATTTTTTTAAATGCAGGTATCCTAAGCAAGATTCTTTCCTATACCAAGTATGTATGTGGCCTCTAGAATCCCCCTGCATATTCTCAGCCCTGTGTAGTCATTCACAAAATTCTATCCTTAACATTTCTGAAATACCCTGGAGGGTTCAAAGCCTGTTTATGGAATATATTCAGGTAAAGCACACAGATTCCTAATCTTATCATCTGAATACACAACCCAGCACTAGCCTAGAGATCTGCAGCTATCTTTTGTGAAGGGAAATACCTTGATGATTCCCTCAGATATTTCTGAGTTTTGATGGTAGGTGTGCTTCTCTTTGCTTCTTTTTTTCACTTCTTTTTACTTGAGAAGGGTTTTTTTTTTCCCCTCAACTTCACTGCAAAGCAGAAACTGTGTAGTAGAAGTCTTCTCTTGTTCTGTCTGAAGAAAACCTATCCTATGAGCTTAATATCTTTATGGATAGAGCAGGAAAAAGTGTCCCTTCTTAAAGATTCTTCTAATTCAAATAGCTCAAGATAACCCTTCAGGCATTAAATAAGGAGGTTTCTCCACTTAAATTCCTGAGTTTAAAGTAAAGAAAGACACAGACTGAGCTAGCAACAGGACCAATGTTGGGAGAGGAGACAATGGCAAAAGACTGTCTTAGAGGAAAAGTCCAAGTGTCTGGGAAGCTTCATCCTGTTAAGAGATACTAAGACCTGCACAAAACATTTCTTTTGCCTTAAGTTTCCAACTCCAAAGGATTTCTCAGGTGGACTCTTCTACCCCTAATCACATCATAAAATCATAGAATGCCCTGATTTGGGAGGGCTCCACAAGGATCATGAAGTCCACCTCCTGGCCCTGTACAGGACAACCCCAAGAATTTCACCACAAGTCATTGTCCAAACACTTAGTGAAATCTGTGGGGCTTGGTGCCATGACAACTTCCCTGGAGAACCTCTTCCAGTATCCAACCACATCATCAGAAAGTCTTAGAAATGTTGGGGGGTTTTTGCCTTCACCCTGCAATGTACATATAAGAGATAAAGAGCATAAATGCATAGCAACTTAATGTTATATTTAAGTGACAAATCCCTGGGTCATCCTGTGGGAACTACATAAGACCAACAACCCCATCTGAGACCACATGCTCACCTGACACAGAACATTGTGTCTGAAAGCAAAGACTAACAAATTCCTCAGAAGCCATTTTAAAACAAGCCATGCAAGGTACAAGTCATACTTCCCTAGACTATTTTCCCAGATACCTGTAAACTGCAGTCAGCTCAGATAAGGCTAAAAACACCAGTGCAAGTGCAAACAGCAGTAAGCAGTAAGCACAGAAAAACTCATCTCTAAAGAAAACCGGAGGTGAATGATAGTGTGAAGAGGGAAGCATTATCTTATTATAGGAAGAGGAAAACAAATTATTAATAGGCTGAATAAAATTCAGCTTTGAGTCATGAGGAGGAATTAAGGACTAATATTTAGCCAGTGCCCTGCCTTCCATCCTGGAAAAAAAAAATAGTAAAACAAGAATAGTTTGAATATTTGTGGGTAAGTGCTTTCCACAGCACACAGGGCAGATTACATGGGACCAGAGATGATTGTCTCATCCTTCTTAAGCACAACCTGAGCTTCAATTTTAAATAACTACTTAGTTTTACCTATACTTCATTGCAGGTTCTGTATTAATCTGATTTCTAATAGCTAGATTGGAAACCATGTATTCAAGTGTTCAAAATCTTTCAACTACATCTCTCTTTATAATTACAGATCTAGGGAAACTGGCTCAATACAATTCCAAAAACACATAAAGAAATACAAGTTTCCTTAAAAATACTGTAACTCTGAACTCACATTGCTGTTTATGCAGAAGTAGAACATTATCCTCCAAGAATAATTAAGATATCACTGAAGAAATACAGGAACTTTAGCTAATGAAAAAAATGTAAATGTGGTTCATTACATATTAGTACTGTGTTACACTGAATAATTTTCCTTATATGTGTTCTACAAATTTGGCAAACATTATAATTTGCTTGTAATGGGAATAGGGAAAAAAATTATTCTTAAACGTAATACCTTTGGCTATTACAGGAGGGCAAAGCAATAATCAAACATCTCGTAAAGGTTTTTAGTGAAGAATAAATAACCTCAATCTTATTGTATTTGCTTGTTCCTGCTTATGAAAGTGTAAATGTTTTTCTGTGTGTGTGAAAAATCCATGTAATGGTTCCTGAATAAATCTCCTAAAGCAATAATATTTAAATATAGGAGGAAGGAGGTTTAAGTGATTATATCACATGATCCATCAACTCTGTAGAAGAGGAAACTCTGACTTCCCATTTTTACAAATACACAGTCCAATGCTGAGATCATGGCTCAAATAAACAAGACTATTGCATTCATCAGGGGATTAATAATGCACCATAGAATGCTTAAACATCTTCTTGCCAACACTGTAAACCAATACACCTCATTTGCTTCACTGATGTTTGAGGACTTGAGGATCAAAATAAAAGATTTGATTCCTGTTAGGATATGTGCTATAAAAACAGCTATAAAAATGAAGGTTGTATTTCATGTCAGAGCACACAGGCCAAAGTTTTGCTCTGCCTATGATATTTGTAACATGGTTCTCTTATTTTCAGTACAGGGCTCAGCTTTGGGATAGCTTCACCAACTGAAGGGCTACTCTGAACTGCTTTTGTAAACAGGATTGCATTATATACAATTTGTTAAGGATCCTTTTTCACCTTAAATTGGCCTAGAATTTCAACTTCACTCTTACCAGTACATTGGTGAAGGATTAGTTCCAGGTAGGTGCACCAGAAACTACGTGTAGAAGCATATGCAAAATTAGGGTGGTGTAAGCTTCCCTCAGTTACTGGCTTTGGGGAAAGAATATATCTACATTACACAAATGAATCTTTGAAGAATCAAGCTGTTTCATGAACTTGTCTGCATTCAGTAGTGTGAAGCTGCTCTCAAAATGTTTCCCCATGTGACATGGATTGTGGTGCTGGCAGAAGAGATGTGTGAGAAAGGAGATCCATCTGATTATCTGAGTAAGACAGACATGACATTGGGACACATAGGAGAGAAGTTACAGTCAGAAGAAATACAAATGAGAACAGAAATGTAAGAAAGGTTTTTCTATCCAAATTCAGTTCCCTTTAATGAAAAGCAACATGTGGGGAATAGTCTCAAGGTGAATCCTGGATCCCAGCTTGAGAGAAGCAGAGATTTTCCAGGGGGTTACAGAAACTTTGTAATAGTACTTTTAAGTCAGGCTTAGGGATAATATTTTCTTTCCCTGTACTTCCTGATCGTAGTCTGATAAACTCAAGTTTCCTTTGATCTTGTGAAATAAATGCCCAGCATTAAGAGTGGTTTCAGGGTTGATAACAAATTTCCAGCATCCCTGACCTCAGGGAGACAAGAGTTTTTGTAAGAATATTGATTTCTTTCATATCCTCTCATTCAATGGTCGCGGATCCCCGGAATCGTAGGCACTTCACCTTCCTTCAACTGCAAAGTGCCCAGTCTTCAGATGAAAAGTCAGAGCTTGAGACACTTTTTCCTAATACAGAGCAAAGGATGGGAGATTTCAAATTATTTTCTCTTTCAGATTATAAGAGAAGGAATTTTGGCCAGGGACAGGAATTAAAACACAAATTTGTGAATTAAATTAAAATTTAATTGCAAGTTGATCAAAATCAGTCTTCTTTGGACCAATACAAATTTGTAGTATGTTCACTTTGGGGTTTATTTTTCCCTTTTTCCATTATTATAAAATATCTGCAATTTAACTAAACACTTGCAAGCAACTTTCTGATATCAGATAGTGTTTGTCCTTTCATGATTGTCAGGATCATTTATGTCTCTCTCTTGTACTCTTGCATAAATTCTCCTGAGTTAATGAATTAGCATTAAATTCTACTGTTTTTTCAAACTATTCTACAAAAAAATAGGAGTCAGTATTCTCAAAAACCGTAATTAAACCATTAAATCAATTTAAAAATAAAAACATTTAAATGATTGATGCTCAGTGTTCTTTGGTTAGTTGTGTTAAGGACACATAGACAGATCTGAACTTCACTGGAATAAACTGAACTTTATAAAGGTTCTGAGAGTCACAGAAATCCAATATATTGTTGGAATTAGATCATTACAGCTCAAAATACACCTCAGAAGAGTTTCTGACATATTTGCTAATTTTTCCCGAGAAGGCTGAAACAAATTTACATAAACTCAAAATCCAGTGAGAGTAATAGGCAAGTCTCACTGAATCCTGAGCAAGTCATTAATCCTACACATTTAATTTAGAACACAGTATGGTTCTGCTACTCTCAGCTCTCATACAAAAAGAAGTATGATTTTCAAAGAAGTTAAACTTACATGTATCAGAGTTACATTCTGATCTGCAGTGAGGCCACAGCACTCAGTATCTCTTAAATGTTTCATTTCCATTATGTAGCACGGTGGTCTAATGTTTTGTGCTGGAAAGATAATGAAAAACTCAGGAGAATGAAAAGGAAATCAAAGGGAAAGGATGTGCCAAAAAGCAAAGGCAGACAGCATGATTTAAAAAACCTTTCTGGGTTGCTTGAAATGAAATGTCAAACACACTATTTCTAATGCTGCTGGTCCTCCTGCTGTTTCTGATTCTGATATTTCTTAAAGCCTAGGATGTCCAAATAAAAAAGGAAAAATTAAAAGGACAATTTAGAAAAAAAAATTACAAGCTCAAGGACATTTAAATTTTTTCTAATAGTCATTATGTAAGTGTATATATACTTCATTAGGGAAGCATATTAGTACATACAGTACCCAGACAACAAATCTGTTAGAAGTTTCAAAATCAGTCTTTGTTTGCCTAATGTGGGACCTATTTTCCAAAATCACTGCTACCACTGCTACCTATCTCCTAGCAACTGCTAGAAAGCCTAGCAACTGCAAGAGCATTTTTTCTCATTATTTTATATTTTTGAATCACCTTCATGGAGTAGATTCTTACCTATGATTGCATAAAGAAATAAAGAGCCTTTAGAGCCTCTGGAGGTGATCTTTCTTAGCTCAGTTGTATGAAAGTGTATTATGTTTGTATAACTATATGCATCTACAGTACTTTACTGAAACTCTGAAGTACTCAGGCAGCTAAAGGGAGTATTCAAAATGGATTTAAGTCTGAAGTTCTGCATGTGCAAATCCTTACAAAGAGATTTCAGTCTGTCCCTGTCCCAGTAAGCCAGGCAAAATCGCCAAGAGCAAGAACCCTCCTTGTTTCAGTAACTATCAAACGTCCAGAAGAGCTAGGTGTGTTTAACAGATGTAAAGATGGAAGAACTGAGTGAGGTAAAGAGGCCAGAAGCTACTCCCCCAGACAGAGAATTTCACAGTCACAAAGAGAACAATCTCTTCAGGTCACTGCTCAGATGTCCACATGGAAATATGCCTAGCCAGAAAAAGGTGGTACTTTCAGAATAAGAACAACTTCACATGAAGACACTGCTTATTTCTCAAAGTCTCAGAATTTTAGAAATCTACATACTTTCCCAGGGAAGAAAAAAGCAACATATGAAGTTTCCCGGGGGGAAAAAAAAAGAAAAAAAAAAGTGGAAATAGAGTGGAAAGATTATTTGTTTTCAAAATTATAGCAGAGCTAAATGAAAGCTAAAAATCAGCAAAAGCAAGTACTAAAATATAGTATTTTCTCTGTGGACCATTAACTCAGTAGATTAAACTGAAGGAATATAAAATAAAGATGAACTCTCTAGAGGGGTAGTTGGACCCATTGACTGGATGGATACTGTTTAAAAACAGAGATGAATTCTGAGTGTTCTGAGGGCTAAAATACAGAGAGAAGCTTAAAAACAGACTTTCAGTTAATAACATATACAACTTCACACAAAGGACAGATATCATGTTATGTCTTCACCTCTGTGTGCAATGAAGCAACAAGCTTCCTTGCTTTCCAGTATTTGCACTTTCATTTTATTATAAAGCAAGGATTTTTAAATAGCTTTCAAAACTTCTGTCATTTTGTGCCATTCATACTAAAAATTTGTAAATTAGGAACCCCTACTCAGAACTGTAACTTTGGAAGGCTTCACAGGAATTTTCTAAGGGATTTATTTTACCTAACAATTCAATGTTCAATAGAATGTCAATATAAAAGTCCCTCAAAGGCATCTTTTCATGTTTAGTTTTTCCTGTTTTTTTTATTAGAGACACATCTGCTTTTTATTCATCCTGATCTCAGTGAATTAGACTTTTTTTCATGATAGGATCTCTGGAAAAGGAAACGACTGAATAATAGTGTCCCAAGTATTCCTTCACTTTTTGAATTCAGTCATCTTAAAAGTTACCTATGTCTGAAATGTTCTCTGTTCACTTGCAATTCTTGTTTTGAAAAACTGAATTTCCTTATGCCGTATATAATTATTCCACCTAAGTATCTATCAATCAAAAAAAATATCATCTAAGTAGTGCTTGAGCCAAAAGGTTCCAAAAGGCTTGCAAAAAAAAAAACTTATCACATATAAATATGGGCAGAATACATTCCCAACTATAAAAGTCTGACAATTTTTGTTTAACAAACACTTTGTGATTAGGTAGAGATTAAAAATTGGCAAAAAAAAAACAAATAGAGGAAGAAAATATAACATTTGAAGCTTATCTAAAGAAGAGAGGAAGATAATTCAGAACAAACTGCAATATGGTTTTCAAAACGTGTTATCATATATAGAAAGAATAAATTACTAAGAGCCTATTGTCTATTAACTCAGAAGAAGTGGGTTTAGGTCTCATAGTCTTACACTACTGCAGTACTTTTTACCACAGCAAAAAATAAAACTGTTCAATGAAATTTCATGAACAGTGTAACTATTGTGACCACTGCTGTTACAAAGAACGTGTTGGCGAGTTTAATTCTGAGTGTTTGATTTTCATCACAAAACAGAATGGGACACAGATGCTTTATCTTGTCTTCATTAATTCTCTGGAACAGAAGCACTGGCAGGTTCGAGAACATATCCTACAGTTCTTAAAGGGATCATGAGTAGAAGGGAGATTTTGAGCAGCCTCATAAGCAGATGTTTTGCTGTCTGTCTCTACTTGTTTCTGTCTTTGCTGAGAATCTTTGTCATTTTGAGAAACTCTTGATGCAATCTTGGGTTTTTTAAGGCAGACATTCTGTTAAAGAGATGTGTTGCCTCCTGCATCTGAATAGTCAGGACCTGCCAAGACTTCTACACATTTTTTTCCCTCTAAAACCATGGCATGTAACTGTAGAAATCATACATCTGCAATAAATTCTGATAACATCTCATTTTTATTGTCTTCGTTTTACACCAGAAACCTATAAGTATGGAAGAGGCGTCAGGAAAAAATGGATGCACAACAGAGAGAACTTAGAGAGAACAGGTTTTATATATTGCTGGAATCAGATTCAGAAAGGGAAATAGATATGGACAATGTTGTCATGCAGTCTCCTTCACAGATATTACTGTCCTGCCACCAGACATCAGGCTGGAGTCTGCATCCTACAAGAGCCTCCACAATGCAGAAGTAATAGAGAATGGAGGTCTAGACATGCTTTTCAGCATCTGCTGCCTGTACTATACAAAATAAAGGGCTCAGTGGATATTCTGTGAAACACCAGTCACAACTTTGCACACCTTGGGATGGTTAGATTCCTGTAAGTTGTGAGGTTCCAGGAGCCATTAGTCACTAACTGGTTTGTCAGTTTGGGCTCTGAAATTTTGTCTGACAACTCATGGTAACAGAAGGCTTCCGTGACTTTCCACTTCCAAAGGTTTATCATCTGTTGCTGGCTGTTACACTTCCCAAGCATGATGCTGTCCCATCAGCCTTAGATGATCTGGGCACAGAGGCTGTGGCTTCCCAGAGGCAAAGCTGTCACAACACTGAAATTTCTCAGAAGTCATATGTCAGGCTAAAAGAAGCCCAGGAATCAGATCATTCAGAGTATTGTCTCAGAGTAGCTGCCTCAGGTGACTAAGAACACACCAGTTTTCTCACACTGAGCCTTTTTTCAGTGAGTTTGAAGTTTGGGTAGCAGGCACTGGGAGGTCACCAACAAGGAATGCTCAGTGGAATGAGCAGAAATAAAAATAGGGGCTGTGTCCACATGGGCACATTCTGTAAGACATGGGGCTGGTAAAAAATTACAACAGATTCATCTCCAGGTACTTCCATACTCAAGAAGGAAACAGTTGTGGTCAGATAACTTTGAACACCAAATACAGTAACAACATGCAGTCAGCGTAGGTAGACAACTCTATGCAAAGCAAACTTTCTGAAAAGCTGGGAATGTAGAGACTTAAGTAGTATCTGTTTGGATGTACTCTTTTAGAGGTGCATTACTTGCTATTGTGGCTCCATGGTCACGGAGAGACAGGAAGGAGAAACACAACTTATTTGCAGTAAAGAACTTTTAAAACTATTTGGAATAAAGGTCAAATCTATCACTATATTTAAGTGGGATTGTAACATTAGAGATGTGCATTTCACCTTGACTTCTACAGTATTTGTGTTTCACTATTTATTCCTGATAATACAGTACAAAATATTTATTCCTTTGAAATAAAAGGAAACTACCAGGCTTTCAAAGAAATTACTGTATGAACTATTCAAAGGTATCTCTGATTGAATTACGAATTGGCAAGATACTTTCAAGATTAAAATGGAAAAATTATCATCTCTATTAGTGGACATTGTTAACGCGCCCATTTATTAAAAAAGACAAGTAGAATTAAATAAAAATGGTTTGCCCTTGGGTGAAAATTAAAGTGACTGTTGAGAGGAATTAGAATAAAGGAAGGTGATTTTTTTTTCCTTTCCCAAGATCAATTGAATTTTTTAGTGATTCCAAGGTGCTAAACAGGTTATGTCGTAAAGATCAACTATTGCTCCCGGAAGGAGAAAATTGATAGATTCAATTATTCACAAAGAAAACTCAAAATCCTCCTAAATAGTCCAAGGGGGCGGGGGTGGTAAAATCATCATCACTTCTAAGGCAATGTATCTCAAATTAAAATACTATTCTTAACCATAAAAGTTATTTGATGCATTTTAAGGGCATAACTCACAAAGTACTTTAGTATGTCTCTATAAACTTCAGTCACACAAAATCTCTTCTATTTTCCATATTTTTGAAAAAAAATAAAAATAAAAAAAGAAAAGAAGCATACCATCAAACATGAAGTTTAATATAGACGCAAAAAAAGAAGAGTTAATTCAATGGAGATAAATCTTCTGGGAAGTAGTGAGATTTATTAATGTGGTAGAAACAATGTGATTTTCTAGAAAATTATTACATTGCTAAAGCCAATATTATCTCACTCAGGAACTCCTTATGCCAATTGATTCCAGGGAAAGTCATTAAAAGAAACACTTTCCAGGCACTTGCCCTGAATGAAATCATCCAGTCTTTAATGTTTCCAGAGTAAAGACATCATGCTTTTAAGGACAACACATGCAGAACATGCATCTGTGTTATCATTCCAATTCCAAATCTTGATTTTCATGGCTACCTGAAAAGGTTCACTGCATAGACAACAGGCCAGGCAGAGACGTCTGGTTCTAGTCCAATCTCTCTTCTGCCACTGACTTCCAGAAATGGTGGGAAGGACAGAAATTCTGTAGGTGGTATAGCTGTGCAAATATACCTCTTGTCAAGTAAATGCATGTAACCTGACACTAAGAAATGTGAACATTTCTACCCTGTTAATTCTGTGTCATACAAAAGACCTGAAATGCGCCAGACTAGAATAAAGCATGGGCAAGAATGTTTTGCTAATGTTGGGCCCCAGGTGCAAGATGATCTTTAGATATAAATATAGATATAAAAAGAGGTGAAAGAAGGTTATAACTGTTTGTTTGTGTGTTTTAATGGAAAAATATTTCTTCAGTGTTTCCATCATCAACTGGGGTTCTGAGATTTGTAAACAGAATGAAAATCCACCAAGATGAACAGAGTTTTGTGGAGGTAGGGGTCACTAGATATAGTGCCCATTGTGACCACTATAAGAATATTCCTGAAAAATAATTAGTATTTGTAATGGCTTATAAAAAGTATCACTTATTTACTTATCTCTGATTATGTGCATTGAAAGCTAGAATGTAGTCATTATTCACACATACCAGTTCTAGAACCAGAATATTCCTTCCCCCTTCCAAGCAAATAGAAGCTGAAGAAAAAAAACCTGCTGGGTTTCACAGCTCTGGTCATTACATATTTAGCCCTTACTATTTAACAGCATGACAGTGCTGAAAAGTTTGGCAGGTGGGCTTCAATTATTCACAAATGCAAGGTAATGCACATTGAAAAGAGATAAAATATTGAGTTTATGCACACTAGATGACTATAAAGTAACTGGAAATATACAGAAAGGGTACCCTGTCATCAATACCAATAGCTCAGTGAAAACTTCAAGTCTTTGCTAGATTTGGCTAAATAAAAAAAATACTAGGTTATACAAAATGCAAAATAAAATACCCTGAAAATATTTGTACATAAAGTACTTTTTTATTTTTATGATGGAATATTTATGTGACACACTACATTTAGTTTTGGTCATGCGTTTTCAACAAAATATAACAAAAAGAGAAGGAAAAGGTGAATAGATCTAAAATCCTAAGGAAAACATCTATGTTTCAGGTGTCTAGTCTGGAGGTTCCTCCTATGTGATCCTGTAAGTTCTTTGTGTAGCTGAATGAGAGAGAAAGACAAACTGAAGACCTCAGGTGAATAACTTAGTTAATGTGTCTAAGTATGTGTATTATTTTCCTGCTGACTGCCAAATTCCTGCTGTTGTAGATGTGGTTCAAACTGAAATTTGGAATCATCATGTGTCCTCTGTCTGAAAGGTCCTAGAGGATTGCCTCTGTCTCCTCTGTAACACAGAATTAATGAGAAAGAAATAAGCATTACCATAATTGCTATTGTCATTCTCTGCTGTTACTTAAACATGAACACCTCCTCATAATATTCCAAACATGTCAACTTATGAGCTGTTTAAGGAAAGGAATATTACTTTCTTTATATGCTAGAATTACTCCTGCTAGCATGAGAAGGTGCAAACTGTACTGCTTTGCACTCGCAAGGCTTGCCACATGAAGAAAGAAACTAACTCTATTTCAGTCAGAGAAACAGCTTAAATTTCTGTCTTGAACTACTGATGGAAAGAGTGCCAAACCCCTTTGGTATCCTGACTAAGAAAACAATTCTCTTCCCAAGCATACCCACATTATTTTACTTTGAGGGGCAATGCTGCTGGTTCTGTAAAAGTAAAACAGCATCTATTCTATTTTGAAAAGTTTCCTTATGAAAAGAATGTAACAATAAAGTATCTTTTATTTTCATCTTTTTCTTTATGTATCTGCAAATGTTGACAGCATGATCTTTTAGCCTTTGCCTATAAATATACTTGGTGTTGCAATCTGTTCTGTGTACTATAGTTAGGATGAACATGTGTAGAAAAGCAGGGAAAGAGGAGATTATTGGAAAGAAGATGGACAGAGAAAGTGGGGATTTTTTCTTAGTCTAACTAAAGTTTTATACAAACCCCTTTGGTAGAAGTATTGCACTTCTCTGCAGCTAACAGTGCATTATTTTCTGCTCGCTTGAAGACAAATTAATTCATAAAATGCAAGATGATGATTGGGTTAAGAGAAAAATATTCATAGATTTGAAGGGCTGGCTTTTTGAGGCATTCATAAAGACAACATCCAAAATCACATCAAAATTTTAACTGGTGTCAAATTCACCAGAGAGAATAGAGAATAGAGAATAAATTTGTAGCATGCAACTAAAACTAAAATTTAAATTCATTCTACTTTGGATGGATTGCAAAAGTCAGATAATCATTATCATAAGATCATATAATATTAATGTAAGCAGCTAAGATCTTTAGCCTCGAAAAGATAAAAACACTGGGTTTATGAGTATGCGCTATAGTATTAAATTTTTATACTCACTAATGAAAAACATAGTCACAAGCTTGGACAGTAAATTAGGGTTATTGTTGTCTAGACCACAACTAAAATTAAATTGTATTAAAAGAGCAGAAACCCTAACAAAAGCCCATATATCTCTGTATGACTGTGGAGGCAATATTACTTGCTGTTGGATGACAGTTATTGTCATTATAACTGCAGTACCAGGGAAAAACTTTGTAAGCAAGTTCATAAAACAACTTTGTCCAAACAACTCTTTGTCTCCTTACTATGTAGGAACAGGAAACAAAGATATAAAAGACACAAGATATATTTGACAGTTATAGTAAATAACACAAATTTTTGTCTTTATGCTCATTCTCACAGTAAATTTATCTTTTGATGTCATGCTACTAGTGACATCAACACAGAAAAAATGACTTTTTCATTTAATCATGTACCTTTTGGCATTTGGGACCAAATTTATTTTGTTGTATACAAATCAGAGGGGAAAGATAAAAGTACACTAAAGAACAAAAGTAAGACCTAATGTGAATCTGCTGATAGTGTAGTTGCTCCCCTTGGCCTCATCCATGGCTGGAGGAGCTGTAACACAGGGGAAGATACCATGCTTTGACAGCATGTGGAACTACGGTACAAAGAAGATGAAGTGCAGCCAAAAAAAAGGAATTCTTTGTCTAATGGGCAGCAGCAATGTGCTTTCCACAGTCTCCATCTGCCATTGAAAAACTGAAAAGGCATACCACGGGAGACACAAGCTCCAGGACAATAAAAATTGGTCTCCTAGAGGATGGGAAATAGCTGTGTGTTACACCCCAGAAGGTGAGAGTAATCCAGGTTCTTGTTAATAGATACCCTGGGACAGATTAGAGTGAAGTGACACTGAATGATCAGTGCTTGTAAATATATATGTAGGGTTTATTTTAGAACATTTTTTTTGCAATGAAAAGCAGCTATGTAGCCATTTTAGTTATTATTATCTGTTGCAATAAGCAATATGAGTGCACAAAAATATCACTTATGAAAATGTATAAGGGAAAAGAAAGGAAGAAAAAAAAAAGGAAAAGGTATTTGATCACCATCAGTGGATCTACAATGACGCTGTTTGTGGAAGTGCTGATCTTCATCCATTGGGACTGGGGGAAGGAGTCCATGAAACACAGCCTGATGGGTTAACAAACACACAGGTTCAGGAGGGAACAGCCTGGTACCTCTCCTGTGTCGGGGGGGATATTTCGGTCCTCTGGTTGAAGACCTCAGAAATTAGTGTGGGGGCACTTGACAGGTCTTTGATGGTTTATGACACCTTCTAGGACATGACAGCTGCCTCCCATGTCAGTGCAGTTGAGCCAGTAATGCCCCTTGTGTGGGAGGGATATTTTACAACAAAGCAGAGGACAATTGCTGTGATAAAGAACATCTTGTCTTTCTTGTCAGCCTCAAAGCCTAACTTCACCAAAGCACACTGGTGCCTCCACAAATGGATAAGTGTTTTGAGTCATTAATCATTAACAGCCCAGTCTCCCAAACTGTATCCATTCCCTAGTACACATATTGTTAAAAATTAAACAGATCCAGTGCTGCTATGAATTGCTTAGGACCAGGGGGTCTGTTTCTCCCATTACATTTCCAGCATATGGAACAGAACATTTGATTCACAAAGAGCTTGATCCTGCACCAATTTAAGTCAGTGAGGACTCATCACTTCATTTAGTTTGACATTACCCATATGTGAGGTTGAAGGAACACAGGAGTTACAGCAGGAAGTTACAGCCAAGTTTGTTGTGATTTTCTTTTCATTTGAGACTTTCCCCTTCCTTTTACTCTTTAAAACACTATAATTTAGGGCTGAGGCTTCCAACTCTTCAGGAGGTGTGATGTGAATTATCACTGAGAGAAAAAAAATAATCTGATGACCTTCGTCCCCTCAATTTCAATGAGTAAATTGAAAATATGTATCATTCTATTTGTTTCTATTAATTCAAAGCTCTTGCTCTTCTCAAGGTAGGGTTTTTGCCGTTGTATATTTTACTTTTCTGAATGTGTACTGTAATTACAGTCTAATTAGATATTAAAGCCCGTTATTAAATATAGTTTTGAAAGAAAATAATTTAAATGTTGTAAATAAGATGTAGGTAATTGCCAGGCAAAGGTAAACTGTTTGGTAATTACAGATGTTAAACTGAACCTATCTGATGTTGAAGCAAAGGCCTTAAGCAATGAACTGAGTCAGCTATCTTTTAGCAGGTAAATCATCTGAAAATTCACCTCTAGGCAAGTGAAAATGTCCATGCTATACTAATTATTCATTTGGTAGCTAAATGTTCATTCTGTAAAGCCTGAATTCTATAAACCTTTGCCAGGAAAAAGAAAGATTAGATTGTCTCATAATTCTGTCAAATGTATCTACCAAACATAGACATATTTTCATACTCTTCAGTAAAAGTGCAATCAATCAAATTTGGAAGACTCATCATAGGATTTCTATATCAAACCTAATGAACATGGGCCAGTTGCTTGCTTATTGCCTTCAGACACCCAGCCATTTTTTATTTCACATATCTGTAAACCAGAGAATTGTTTTTAATCTGGATATTTTTTATAATTTAGTCCTAATATCAAGGTTCCCAACTGCAGATAGAATCTTCATAGATCACTCAAGGAATACATATTTATCACAAAGCAGTATCTGAAGGATAGGAACAGAAGGACACAGAAGCTCCAAGTCATGCTGGGTCAGAACTCCTCACAGCTCCTCCAGAAAGAGAAAAGGAACCAGCAGGGTGTATTGACTAGCATTCAATAACACATGTCTTACAAAATGCTTTTAATGGTTTAGAGTGAAAGGTAAATATGAACGCCACCAGCTCATTTTTCCATTCCTTCACTTTAGGAGAAAAATGTAAGCAAGATTCTAGTCACATATATAATTAAACCTATACATACAGTTTTCCAAAATGTAACTGTGATAAATATGTACTATGGGACTAAAGTACCATACACAGTTTCCATTCTCAAAGCAGAAAACTAGAGTTTAGATTCTCCTCTATGCAAAAGACATTGAATGTGCAACTCCCACATGAGAGAGAAGATCCTCATCTACAAATTCACAGTCAGTCAGGAAGAAGATCTTTGTCTGGGATGGGGAGAGGAGGGAGCCTCAATTCACACCAGTGATTGGAGAACTCCCAAGGAGAGCAATAGTTATGGATGCTTTTGTCATTATAAACCTGGTAAGAATTTTACTGGACCTCATTATGACAGCAATGTGAAATGCATACTCATTATTAGCACAATCTGAGTTCCAAAAGTACTTATTTGAACTGACTGTGTTATCTGCCCATTGAGAAGAAAGAATAGCTTAACATTTCTAAGCAAGGCAAAAATTCATATTCTCTTTGCAATCAAAATCCTGAGGAAAAAGTAAATTAATGTTCAAAAAATATCCTTGGTAGTCCAAGTGCTGAAAATCCAAAGAGCCTTCAAAGCTCAAATCTTACAGGATACTCCTTCTTCAGCCTCAAGAGTGGCTGAACGTTTCAGGCAGAATGGGGTGCAAGTGAATATGTTTGCAGACAAGTTAGAGAAATTTAGGAATTTAGAGGTTAAGAATTAGAGGGAGTTTGGGGAATTAGAAACCACTGTGTTCAGACTTTCTAGAAGAGTGATTCATAAGGCCAGTTTTAAACTTTAAAACAAAGCTTTGATAGACTATATTTGTATTAATATAATATAAT
>VZDJ01004378.1:9810596-9901244 GCA_008694505.1 Cyanoderma ruficeps
TTTTTTCTCTCAGTGATAATACATATATTTTGAAATGTATGCTGCTATAAGTTATTACTTAAATTTTATCAAAATTATTCTTTCCATTCAAGATGCCTAAAACTCAGGACCATCAGAACATTAAACACCCAGATTTTGTAAATATTTGACAAAATAACACCATGATAGTGAAGAATTAGTCAACTTGTATGTAACTACTTTTAAAGCAGAATGGAAATTAATGGTAAAATAAGTCTTTATAATGTTTACATAACTAAGCACAAAAAAAGACTAAACTAGAAACATGCTCAGTGTGAGAAGTAATATGACCCTTTATCAGCAAGCAACAGTAACTTCAAGAGAAGACAGCTTTAAACAGCATGTCTAAACAAGGCTACAAGTCTCTAGTAAAAAACACTCACCATTTAGCCCTGATAATGTTTTTTTTCTAGCTCTATAAGCCTTGGCAAGAACCATTTCTCCACCATCATAGTCCAAAAATTTGACTATATAAGTTGAATATTTTATAAACTAATTTATGTTTAATGACTGGATGTGACAACTAGTGCTATGGTTTAATTGACAATGTGGAGTTTGGTAAAATGAACTAAATATTAGAGGTCTTCTCCAACATTATGGATTCTATGATCCTATGTATCTGCTATGATCATTGATTTTCAAAGACAGAGAAAAATAGTTTTATTTTGTTTTCACTTTTTGTTTCATATTGATTTAAATTTTCTACAGCTGAGGCATTGGAATGCAAAAATCAATTTATTATTGTTTAATTCAATTTAAGCAATTTTCTTTTAACGTCATATTCTTTGTGTTGCATCATTTGAGATTCAAAGACTGCAGGAAAATCTTTATCTACCAACATGGGACAGTTCAAGTCTTTTTAATTACAAAAGCTTTCCTGCCACTGTTAGATTTAATTAAATCTTCCTTTTTGTTAAATTTAAATCTAGGACCAAATTCAAGCTGACAATGCCTCTTTGATTCTTGGTCTCAAAGGGGCAACATTTCATTTGTTGTGAAAATCATGAATGAACTACACCTTAAATTAAGTAAATTAAAATGAAGGAAAATAATTACCTAATAAAGGTAATCTTTTATTTATCTTCACATTTACTTGTTTTTCTAATTCTCCTAACACCTCACCTCAGTAAATATGGCAATGTTTTAAGGCACATAGACAAAGGAAAGGACACAAATAATAACTAGACACTTCCAATTTGAAATCTTGACTTACTACAGAAAGAGAGAAAATCTGTCTGTGTTTAAAGTTAGAACCTCAGTTTTTATAAAACCATGTCAGTATTCTTGAAGGAAACAATTACATACACACACTTCTTTATAAAATAAGTAGCTCAGTCTTAGTGTATCCTTCATAAATGTAAGAAAAATTGAAACAGCCAACTATTAGCTGAGTGAAGGCCGGAATTATATCCTAATATTCTTACAGCAGATCTATTTCCTTCCTCAGTTTTTTCTCTGTTTCTTTTATTCATATGGCCTTTACATCTTCACTAGAAGTTACTATTTTTCATTGCCATTTCCTCTAAGTTTTCAAACCTTACACTTCCTGCTGAGAAACTTCTCTAAAAACATCAGGACTGTTGGGAAGAGTAGCCAACCAAGCTCCTTTAGTGCACAAAAATTACAGAGTGATTTTTTTTTTCTTGAACCATTAGATACAACTGTAAATGTCTGTTGATATATATGAAGTAAAGACAGCCTTATTGATTCTATCAAGACAAAAGGTGGTGGAAAGGAGAGATGACAGAGGTAGGAAAGGAAACTTTTTCACCATTTGCATTTAAAATATAGCGAGGTAAGGTATATTCCATGCTTGCTGTCTTTAGTGCTTTCTGAAAATAAAATGTATCTAGAAGGAGTAAATGCTGATTTGCCAGGAGACAGTAAGGTGTAAGTCCAGTCTGTCCCAACCAGATTTCAGCAGGTTCTCAGAAGACAATGTGATACTTCTACATGGTAAACACAAACCTCCAGCTGGGTAAACAGAAAGCATATAATTGTATTTGCCTTTCTAATACAAAAGTATCTGAGTGAAAGATTATCCAAGATTTCTATAGATGGAGATTAGGACAGCATGACCTTCTATTTTAAAAGATACTTAGTCCATAAATGTTGGCATGCTCTTTGGACATTGGTTGCTTTTATGACTGACCACTTCATGACCTTTTGTGGAATTGCAAAAAATTTTCTGGTTTTACTAAATGCAATCAAGAGTATCTGGTAAATCTGAAATAAAGGCTTTTTTTAAGAATTAGACCAGAAAGGGAAGGAGTCGAGAAAGTACAATACATCGGTTTTATTCTTCCTTCCACATATCCTATTATGTAACATTAAAAGCAGTCTTTAAAAAAATCTCAAAAAAATTAATGCATATCTAAAAATAATCATACTATAATGTTAACAAAATCACTTTTAGAAATTTCTCAGTTGAAACAGGTGTATATCTGATTGAAATCCTTTTATTTTCTACTTTCAATGTTTGCACTGAATGCCAATCAAATGTAACAGAAGACTGAGTATTTGTTCCCAATTTTCTGCTACACTGAAAATTCCAAAATCATTGATTATTTACCAATTCTTCTTACTCTTTATACTATCATCATAGCCTTTACATTCTCCTCAGCCAACAGAAACTTCATAGAAAAAATACTGTAATAATGCTGAGTACTGCAGCGCTTCACTACTAAAACTTCAGGTTTCTCTACTTAATTCCTATTAAACTAAACATTTCACAGCTCTTCTTTCAGTTAGAACAAAAGATATTTTTGGCATTAATTTTACTTAAGTAAAAAAAATGTAGGTTTTTCCATAACCAAGAAAATTTGTAAATTACTTGACTCAAAAGGAAACGAACCTCTACAAAAGACATTTTTTTGCCAAATGGAGCAAGGGCTGATAATATGCATAGGGTATTCTCTCCTGTAGACACCAATGATTGTTTATTTAGTACAAGATATTTCTTCACAGATAACATTAGAAACAATTTTGTTAACCCATTTCTTCCTGTCTGTCCCTCCTTGCTTTCTGCTAAGCTCAGGTCCAGCATCTTAAAAAAGAAGAAGCCCATCATGTTACTCCTAGGTCTGAGAAATGTCTAGAAGAGTCAGCACGCAACATTTTGAAATTCTGAAACCACATATCTCAAGGAAACTCAGGAGTTTCCCACACGTGGTAAATTTGTGTTCTTTAATAAATGGCATTAGACACTGAACAGGACATAATCACAATCTACCCACAGAATAATCTAAAGTATTTGCCCTTTATGATATAACGCTGTTTCAGGAATTCCTAAATAAGCACTGTTGAGTTTAATATGGCATAGAAAAATCTTACAGGGAAAGTTTAAGCTTTGCTTAACTTGCAATGTGGTTTAAAAAGTGTTCTGAAATGTTCAGAACCATGTCTTTGCAGGTTTTGGTTAATTTGAAGGGTAACAGAGGGCCTGAATTTCATGAATAGAACAAGCACAAGGTACTATCATAAGAAGTTTGGCAAGAATCAGCACCAATATGGGGACTTCATTTTACTATATTCTCTAAGAGTTGTACATACCAATACAGACACAAATACTGTTTTTAAAATTTGCTGCATTTTAGAAACAAATAGGACATTGAATAATATGAATGGCTTTTTAGTTTTTTTTCTCCCTGCAGTTTGCCTAAGGAAAGAACTTGTGATAATGTGGGAAGGAACTGGTATCATCACCACAGGAGCATTTGTTTAATGGCATTCATTTACATAGAAATATGCACCCTAGTAGGAACAATTCAGAAATTCAGCAAACAGCTTGTGATTTCAAAAAACTGTTGACAACGCTAACAATTTGCAGTGGTAAAATACCTTCTGAGTAGTTCAGATTATTATTTGTTTGTATAATTGTCATACTAAATCATTCACTACCCACTGTTCTATTTTCTTCAGTGGTCATTTCCTCATTCTTATTCACTCTCAAGGCAGCCTCTCATTTCACAAGTCAAAACTACATTTTCTAAGAAGGGTATTATTAGTTGCTAGAAAAATTCACAATAAATTATTTAAGTCTGCAAGTTTATGCAAGAGTTGAAAATGTTTAGGCTCAGATTGAAAAAATCTTGGCACTTATTCTCAGTCATTGCACACCCAGACTTCTCAGTCCTGTGATGGTAAATGCGCACAGAGAGACTCATCTCCAGAAGTGCTGAGTCAGGTCCTTCTATGGCAATAAAGCCAAAATTCATTATTATCCCATGGGATTTAGGCATCTCCAAAAGGATTTCACAGTCAGCTGTACAAATGGACATCTACAACAGCCAGCAGAAAGTGCCTGAACCATAAAAGAAAAATCACTGCCTTGCTTCTGGACCTGGTCACTTGTCTGGAAGTTAGAATGAAGCACCTCCTTGAGAGCTCTGTTCAGGGCAAGGCACCATTTTCCATAACTATGTTCTTAAACACTGTGTGTCATTAATGAAAATTGCACTCTTCTTCTTCTTCCAGGTGACTGTGTTCATGATTTCATCACAATGATCATATCAATTATATTACCTTCTAGGAAGGCAGATTTCTGGGGTTCACTTGCATTCCCAGACAAAGATCAAAAAGCGCTTTTCTTGGTTTCTTAAAAGACCCAGTTGCCAAGCCACTAAGTTTTATATCCATGTTGGAATTGGGAGCTTAGTACACTATATTGGCAGTGGTAACAGTTCTCTTTAGTCCTGAAAGCAAAATTCTCTCTTTATTTCTTCCACAGCTGGAGAGAAAGGAGGAGGCAATATTTAGTAATCCTCTGCCGTTCTTGTATTTGTAAGAAAAGCAGTGACGATAAAGCCCAACACATATTTCTAGGGAAGAGGACTCACCAGATCTTGCTCCCTGATAAATTTATTGTTTTAAATATTGGAAAAATAAAACATAAATCAGCTAGATCCAGTATAAAAATGAGATTTTTTGTATGATAATAATGAACTATGATTCTTATTGCCCATATTATAGCTACAGCAGGCAGTAGTAACATTGAAAAGAGCTTGTTTGACCTTCTTTAAGGAAGAGAAGTGCAGAGCAAAATGATTAGACAAGGAAATATTGAGCAGATTAACAAGACAATTTGCAATAGAAATGAAAATGTGATTTTCCTTATAATTGCTCTGGTGTCTAGACACAGTGCACACATAACCATAAGTTCAGTACATTTGTTTCTACAAAATGAAACATATCTCCAACTTGTCAAATCAGAATGGCCACAAAAATATAAGTGAGGGATAATTACAATTTCTCAGACTCCACTTATTTCAAGGCCTTAAAAAATACTTTGTGACACTATCATTATGTCTTGGCATCCTACACCAGACCTGTATTAATTATCTGCCTTAACATGGTCTCTAATGGAATAATTGTACAGCTTGATTTTTTTTTGTGGGTTTTGAGCCCAAAACACTGTGTTTTAGCAGGATGGGACTTCTCAGTTCTAAAAGCTGTTGGGTCACTGCTTCCCTGTATGAGCTCACAAATCCACTTCTTCCCAGGGCATTTCTCTCCTGGAAAATGAAGCTGCTAATCTTTACCTACCTCACTGAGGTGTCATGAAGATCTGTTAACATTTACACAGTGCTTGGAAAATGTAAAGCCCTGTGAGCTACATTGAGACTTGGCCTAAACAGCAAAGCTGAGAATTGTCCTCCCATCATTGTATGAGCTACACTGAGAACCTGGGCTGGGACAGAGACTGAGTTCAGGAAAATTGACAATTTCTGGCTAAAATTGTGACACAATTTACTGATTTAATAATTTAACTGCCTTTTTTCAAGTGGGAGAGAATATATGCAGAGTAACTGCATAATATAAATTCTCCTGTCTCCAGTACAACATTTCAGAAAGATGTGACAAATACAGAAGCAGGACTAAAAAAATTATCTTTTTTTTAGAAAAGAAACACCACAGAATGATGTGAGTTTAATTCTCTAGTTTTGAACAATATGCACACCACAACCTTTCTATTTTGCTCTTGTTAAGAAAAAAACGTATATGGTCATATGCCCAGAGGCTTTTATTTGTGGGTTTTTTTACGCTACTGTGAATCAAGATTTGGACTATGACAGATAAAAAGAGAATTTTAGCCCTTTTCAAAATTATAGAAGATTCTTCCTAATGCTACACAGAAAAAGAGTGTGTGTTTTTTCTGACTCTTTTTTCATCTGATTCCCTCTAGAGGCCCAATCCTGCTGCTTTTACACATTGAGTGCAAACCAGTATGCAAAACTCTTTAAAAAAATTTCATTTTTTCATATTCTTATTCCATTAAAAACATGATGCAGTGGAAAAAATATTTTTACCTTCTAGCCTTAGAAAGTAAGGAAGGGAAGAAAACGTCCTCCTCTTTTCCCTACATTTTTTGAACCTAAAAAAAGTACTAGATTAAAATGACATCAAAGTATAAATATGTTTTCTTTGACCAAAACTCATAGAAGGTGAGATCCAAAAAATTCTACCAAAATGAAGCACTTCAAGGAGGAATTACAAAAGTGAACGTGCTTCAATGCCACTCCCTAAACAATGGCAATCACATAATTGTGATACATACCTACCAATACATAAACCTCGACAGCACTGTTTATCAGCTAACAGCCTTGAGAATAAAGCACTTCTCCTTCTTCCTCATAGAATCAGTAAATAGTGTAAACACTATGGAACCCAAAGATTAATATTGCCATAAATTCTAAGCTGGTCTAATATATTCTGATGAGCCATACATTTCTATATCATCCATCAGTATGAAAACACAGCTATTTTTTCTGTTTTCTGCAGCACTGTCATCCAATATGAAGAAACAGCAGATTTGAATATAACATTTTTTGAATTTTCCTCACAGTACTAGTCATTTTGTGATGCAGAAATAGTTGTTTATTGCAATCTTCACTAAACATATTACAGTTATAATGTAACATGTAACAAGTCATGTAACAAATATATTTGAAAATCCTGATGACACAGTACTTTGGTAATAGTTGGTATTTTCATAAGACCATAATGTCAAATGTGGTGTTTCTGTGATACATATCATAAAGATTACTTCATCTATAGGAATGAATGTTCAGAGAAGAATATCATATAAAAAACCCTACTGTACTAGGAAAGCAGTTACATACAGCTGGTACTAAAGAGCTGCTTTTATACATTGCATATTGAGATTTTAAAAACTTCAGTGGCCACTATTTGGGTCAAAAATGGGCTCCATCCTAGTGCTCTTTGTGCTTGCGTATGGATATTAATAGAACTTCCACTGGCTTAATTCAAATATTCTGGGGACCAAGATATCAATGCTAACTGTTAAAAGAGATGATTTGACAGCTCCTCATGTCATGTAACAAAAGGCATCTCTTTGAAAAACACCTCAAATAAACCAAAAACATTTAAAATATAGGGCAGAACAAAATGCTTTTGTAATTCCTGCACTTTGGAAGCAATTTTGCAAATAATAAACACTGAAAATGCTCCAAAAAGTGCTATTTTGTGTTTCATCCATTTTATGTTTCACCCAAATGAATTTCCCTTTGGGCATCAAAAATGATCCCGATTTTAGCACCATAAGAGCCATTGCCCTATAAGAATATCAGATAATAGATCAGTGGACTTACAGATATATTATGCTGCTTTAGAATCATTGCATTGCATCAGAGGAAAGATTTAGTTCCAACCTACTGGATATCTGTCTCATCAGCTCTGACAAACCAGCCACTTGAAAAAGCCACATATCTTGATTGCTATTGCTTAAAAGGGCTTACAGGCACTGGTCTTTGGCATTTTTCAAGCTTTCTATTTGCAAAGTTTTTAACTGGACATTATTTGTTACCAGTCTTTTAATGCTGTAGTTATTAGCTTGTGAGGCGTGTATTATTGGCAAACAAATGCACATAAAATGCTCTAGCTAAGAAGAAAAAAAGGAGTTTGTTTTTTTTTTTTCTTTTTCAGACATTTAGCAATCACTGTCCATTGGGAAAGGTATTTTTTTTCTGGTTTCTTGAGTTTTGTAGTTTGAGAACAAAGCCTTCCCTTCCCATGCATCTGGAGCTCCCTCTAGTGAGTCAGCAAACAGAACGAAACCTCTTTCTGACACTTCCTCAGCAACTAAATAATGAACGCACACACGTTTCTCAGCAACCTACCTCTTCAGAAATTTGAAGTAATTTAAAATGTGAAGCCCAGACTATTATTGAGGAGTATCTATTGGTTTCAGATGGGAATAGATTAAATTGGGTAAATGTAATCAGTCTGAATGGAAGAAAAATACAAGAGAAAAGGCTATAGAAATTAGAATTAACATTATAATCAAGAAATCATCAAATTTATCACAGTTAAGAGTGGAATAATATATTTAATTGCTTATTGTTTGGGGTTTCTTTTCTACTTTAAAGAAGGTAATTAGATATTATAATCATTAGCTGGCTAAAGGTTAAATTTTCATACACCAGAAATACCAATGTTCTCAGATGTTTTCTGTAACATGGAAAAAAATTCTGATTTACGTACAGTTATCCTCTCAGTTCTTCTCCTCTTAAATAAGTTAGCTTCTTACACAATCAACATCTGTATTGCTGCATGACTAGAAAGGCTGAAATAGCTCCCAGGAGATCCATGGCACATGGCTTGAAACCCTTGCACAGCCTGCCAGTTCTAATTCACAAACTGGAATTCATGATAATCCTCAACAAACCTCAGAGACACATCAGCCTTGTTCATCTATTCCTGCATTTTGTAATAGTTGAAATTGCAGCATGTTTACTTCAACAATGAATTAATCGCATTCCAGAATTGGGACCTGATCCAGCAAACTTTTATTCTGTTGATTAATCTTAATCATGCCAAGAATCCCTTTAGAGCAGTGACAGGAACAAGCGCATGGCTGACAGTTGCCTGAGCAGGGTCTCACTTCCATCTGGAGATGTGGTCCTCTAGGAAGTACTGACTCTTGCAGCTGAATCAACACTAGAAATGCTTTTGACAGATATTGTTGGAGGGCTTCCTCACAGATACAGAAATCTGACCACACATAATTACAAGGTCTTGTCATAAAAGTTTCTAGGGAACAACAACATAGTAATCTCAGTCTGAGTATTGGGGCAATAGAATGATTTGTCATAGAATTTCAGGCTTTCAGAGAAAAAATGCCTTTTCAACACATGCTTGTCTTTAAACACATGTGGCTTTTTCAGTGCTGCACAATCAAAACCCCCCTAATAAATAAAGCAATTTTTTTAAATTAAAATATAAGAATTTTGCTAATGACAACCAAGTGATGAGCAACTTGACATTTTAATATTTAACTTTGTAGCTTCTGTTCAGAAATAAATTACATCCACTGTGATTCCCATTCAGTCTCATAGCAATTCAGTATAGCCATATAACAGAGGGCATTGCCTAACGTTGTATAAATAATGCCTTACAGGACATATAGGATGCTTTAAACTGCACTAGAGGATAATTTCAGGGGAATAGCACTGCTATTCAGCATACTAAGTTGTCTACCTAACTGATCAACAACCTTGAAATGGGTTCTTACATATCTTGTGTGTTTAATCATTACTTTTCTACGCAGTGGTGGTTGAATTATTTAAAATCTTACTTAATCCAGGCATATTTCTAAAACCCAGGCATATTTCTAAAACCTATTTAAGATGAAGCACTTTATAAATCAAAATAGTTCTCCAACATATCAATCTACACAAATGAAATCCTTGAAAATTTCAGGAAACTGTGCCAGGTATTCAATGGGTCAGAAGTAGATTTGTCCTTTGGTAGCTTAACTGATGGTAAATAACTTTCCAATGGTCTTTGGTAATAATACAGGAAGTAGGAAAAGTTCTGGATTCTGGATAAATCCTAACACAAAATACCCTGAGTTTTTGAAAGCGTACACTTTGGGCATACTGAAGAAGAGGAAGTATTCAGCATCAGAATGAGAACACTGCTGGTGTTTCAGCTAGCAGAGCACTCTGGAAGAGGCTGGAATGGCTCATGGCTTAGACAGTGTTGAGATCATCAGAGGACTTTTGTCCACTGTAGCAAAATTTGCAAAGAAGCAACTGCTCATCTGTGACCACCAAACACCCCTCCCCAAATATGTCTTCTGAGGTAGGTCATAAAACACTAGCAGGTGCAAAGTAAGCTGAGAACCTTGGTTCCTTTCACAGGGAAACCTGCTTGCTTTCACCATACATCTGGGATCATGATCATAACAGCACCCCAAACACCATCCAGGTCTGTGAAGCACAAGGCCACCACACACAGGCCACTCTGGAAGCACTCTGGCAGTCCTGAACTATCTGCAGTTTCTTTTTTTTGCATGGAAATAGCTTCTATTTAAGAATAGCCATTAGACTGTGTGGTGCGGAACATATCTGTGGTGCTCACAGGGCTTGAGCTTTTTTCAGGAAAGTTAGAGTGAGCTGGTTTGTGTCACATACTGAGGGGCAGAAGCACTCAGACTGAACACTACCAGCTTCACTGAGTCCTTGTGGCAAAGCAGTCTTGGATTTGCTCTCAGCTGACCTAAAGAAGCCCCATTCTGGCTTATCTGAAGGGCAGAGTAACACTCAGAGCTACACACTCTTGTTTCTTGAGAGGCCAAAAGAGAATTTTATAGCATCTTGTCTTTTACAGCAATGCGGAACAGATTGTCCATGGTTTGGTGCAAATTTCAGGTTTCATCGTTTTATTGCATTATTTATCCTTTCTTTTACACTATTTGTAAAAGCTCCCATGACAATTTCGGTATTTTATTTAAAATAATTAAAACAAATATCTTCATATAGCTCACAACAGAATATTGCCTTATAATTGCATTGTACTATAAAATACAGCAGATATGGAAGCTAAGGGATGACATAAAATCATTGTTGAGAAACTTTGCATATGACACAAAATTCATTGGAGCATTAAATAATCAGGAAGACAAACTGCTTCAGAACACTGTATTCCCTAATTAAATACTTACAACACACTGGAAGTTTTAATACAGTTGGCATCAAAACTAGAAGTTGGTAAGTAAGGGACTGTTGATGTGTGACATCACATCACCACTTCAATGTGACATCAGAGTGTAATCAAAAAGCCTTTCTGAAAGGAAGGCCTTTCAGATTGAAAAAAAAAAACCCAGCATATCCAGCACTGTGCCAGTTCATCTGCCTGGATGTTGAAATCACAGATTTCTAGGCTTTTTTTCACAGATTTTTGTGTTAATCTGGCAGAGCAATCAGGTTCTGGATTTCTGGGATGCTCACCTCCCACCTCTGTCCTTGCACCCATAGACCTGACTGCCTGTCACTGTTCCTTCCTTCCTCTCACTAGCACTGACTGAGGTGAAACCTTCTGTTTTGCTTGTCACAAAACTTTTCCTCTGCTATACCTTAATTTTTCTTCCTCAAGGAAAGCACAAGCACTTGCTCAGCTTCCTTTCTAGAAACTCTCTGTTGTGGTTTGACATTGGCCAGATGCCAAGCACCCACAAAAACCTCTCACTCACTCCCCTATGCAACTAGACAGAGGGGAGAAAATATAATGAAGGGTTCATGAGTTAAGGACTGGGAGAAGACACACCAAGGTCAAAATATGCTCGACTGAAAGATATTAAGTAAATTTATTGCTAGCAAAAATCAGAGGAGGATAATGAGAAGTAAAACTAGTCCTTAAAAACACCTTCCCTCTTCCCCCCCCCCCCCANGCAGGGAGAGAGGGAGTGGGGCCTATGGTCAGTTTGACATCCAAGGTTTTTTCCCACTGCTCAGGGAGGTGAGTTCTTCTCCTGCTACACTATGGGGGTCCCTCCCACAGGAGACGGTTCTCTGTGAATTTCTCCAATGGGGCTCCACTCTCACAAGCAGCAGTCCTTCCAAAACTGCTGCAATGTGAATCCCTCCCATGGGCAGACAGTCCTCCCAAAACTGCAGCAGTGTGGGCCTCTCTTCCACGGGCCACAACCCACCAAGGACAGGCTGCTCCAGCCTGGAAGCAGGGCCCCTTTCTCTCCACCGGGTCTTCCACTAGATCACAGCCTCCTCCAGCCATCCACCTGCTCCAGTGTGGGCACCTGCCCCAGGGGCTGTGGGTGGATTTCTGCATCACCCATGTATCCCCACAGGCTGTGGGTGGATCTCTGCATCCCCCGTGGACCCCCATGGGCTGCTGGGGCAGAGCTGCCTCACCATGGTCACCACCACGGCCTGCAGAGGAATCTCAGCACCAGGGCCTGGAGCACCTCCTGCCCCTCCTCCTCCACTGACCTTGGTGCCCCCAGTGTTGCTTCCCTCACATGTTCTCACCTCCTCCTCTTCTCTCCCTGTGTCAGACACTGTTCCACTACTTTTGCTCTGATTTCTTCTTACATATGTTATCACAGACGCATTTCCACCATCTCTAATTGGCCGGCAGCGTGTCCATCCTCAGAGCCATCAGGGACTGGCTCTGCTGGACACAGTGGAAGCTTCCAGCAGCTTCTCAGAGAAGCCACCTCTGTGCCCCCCCCCGCTACCAAAAACCAGTCCATGCAAAACCAACAGACTCTCATATAAGAGACAGAGGAGGGAGAAAATGCCCCTCTTAATAGTACTCTGCCCAGGGTTCTTGTCCAGAATAAGGTGATCCTGAAACACCAGCACGCTCCCAAGAAGACTGCAGAAAAGTAAAATGTGACCTTATGCAGTACACGAGAAAGGAGGCAGCTGGTCTCTCGATGTATTAAGAAGAATATAAAAGTATAAACAAAAGTTCAAAAGAAAGACATAAAAATGGACCAGCAGCAAACCAGTCTTTTAAACGTGAGGATTAAAGAACCCAGCCAGTTTCACAGAGACTGTGAAGGCACGGCTGAGTGAATGTACTTGCATACTGAAAGGCTTGCATGTATAGGAGTTTTTTCCACCTTGCTAACAAAGCTGTAGGCAGCCTACCAGCCCTGCAGCCTAAAAGTCAGACTATTTCAATCTTGCAGCAAAAAAACAATTTGAGACATTCGAGGCAATTTAACATTGTAAGAGCTTTACTGAGAGAGAGAGAGGCTCTGTGTGCTTGTACCCTTTAGTATTTTTTCCCTCTCTATGTCTGAGATTCATTTGTCTCGTCACAGTGCTCCCCATGGGATGTACGTGTACATGGATGTTTCTGTGTTTTGCTGGCCCACAGGATGAGCCATTTTCCCTGTATCACCTCAGAAAGCTGATAGTATTGGAAGCTGCACATTCATAGCGTGTTCAAAACAGCCCCAGGTCTCTTGGCTCACGCCCTGAAATGGTCAAAGTCTTATGCTACTTTCCATGTGTATTTTCAGGGTAATTTTTACGTTCAGCTCAAGTGTCAACAACTGTCCAACGAAAGGATGCCAGAAGGATATATTCTAAAATTCACATTTCTCATCAGAATGTGGGTTTCAGATATATCTGTTAATTAAGTAAAATACTGATCTATGCTTCCCATCTTATACTAAAAAGGTTATTTATGTAATCAAGGAGGACTCAGTAAGCTAGCGTGTTAACTTCAGCTTAACGTCAACTGTATCCTTAAAATCTTTCCTAAATGAAAACAGATGCAAATATATAGTTATTAGCATTGATTAAGTATCAAGAAAAGTGTGATATAGCCCTCTGGTATACCAGCACTAATCATATATGTCTTGTCTCTTATGTGACATGATTTTTTATTGTAATTTATATCCTCTTTGCAACTGGAGTGCTCAACAGGGTTCCTCTTTTTAAAAACTAGAATTTGCCAGCTGCTCCAATGAAGTTAATTTTATCAGAGACACAGCAGTTATTTTTTATAATAAAAGTGAAGCAAAAAACATATTATCAGAACACTTGCTATTGGGCAAGGGCTCTGAAGACAGCTGGCACATCCTTTCAGTTTTAACAACAAAAAATGAAGATACTTCCAAAATCACAAAGCCACTCTTGAATAAGAGGAAAATAGTTCTCATTTTTCATCTCCCAGCACCTTGATTTAGATGAATTTTTTCCTGCAGTTTCTGAATAAGAAACTACTCACTTTTCTCTACTTTTTGCATAATTTTAAACATTGAACTTTATTTTTTTTAATTTTTCAAATGTCATTTTTAAGTAATTAAATCCAAAATTAATTGGATAACCTTCAGATACAGATCCAAAAGTCATCAAACATATCTGAAGGAAAATTTTGAACCTCCAGAGGTACATAGGAAACAAACCGTGTCCTTTTTGTTGTTGTTGCATGGCAGTAATATTGAAAAATTGATACCTCACTTAAAACAGGCTATTATGAGTCATAGTCCTTGGCATTTGAGAGATCAAATTTTGGCATAGTTGATAGGTCCAAATACAACCATTTGCATAAGGAGGATCCAGCATAAGTTCTACTGTTTCTTAAAACTGCTATTACAAACAAAAATTTAGATAAAACGTCTGAGGTATGTTTTATTTGGGATACACTATACCAAGTTTCACTCCATAAGGACAAGAATCAGAAGATGTTCTGAGGGGAGGGAACAAATGCTGAAAAAACCCCTATTAGATATTAACAAAATACATAAAACACATACTCTACCTTAGTAACAGTGAGCTTGTACAGTAGCACTTAAACACTATCAGTTTTATGAAGTACAAGACAGGCGGTATTTAAAGTTACCAGAAAAATCACCAAGAAATATGAAGTCCCTAAGCATGTTGTTGCAAAAGTTGTTTTTAGCTAAGGAAAAATGAGATAAGGAGAAGCAGCAAGATTCATCAAGGAAAAAAGTGGAAAGAGTTCCTGCATTTACCAGTATCAAATGGGAGTGTGATTTATTCCCCAACAGGAAAGTGCTTAAAAAAAAAAGATAAACCACCAGTCAAAATAAGTAGAAAATATACAAGATACACCTGAAACAAATTTTAAATATATGAACTCTATATGTAACAAAATTATGCAGCAGTAAGACTACTATAACCTCAGGACGGTTCATCTTCCTAAGGAAAACTATTCTGAAAAGATGGCTTTCCTGACAAGAACAATTTTGCCACTAAATTTAACAAGATGAGCATTTCATCCTGTCGATGATCTGAGCTTTGAGGTCAGGTTTGACTGCTCTGAGAGCCAAAGCTCCAAATTAGCAACAGATGCCTACCCAATGGCTTACAGAATTTTCATGTTTAGTTTTCTGTTAAATCCCTGCACTTTGGCAGATTATGACTGCCATTGGTACTGATCTTTAAATTCTCTTCTGTTGCACAGGCACCTGATCTAAGTCATGCAGAGATTATGGACAAATCACATTTACAAGCTTTTGCCCAAAATTTTGCTTATAAATTCAGGTGAAAGCATGAACACTCCCTAAGCAATAAAGTGTCAACTTGGCAACTCCAGAGGTAAGTAAACTATCTATCAAATTCAGTTTAGCCATGTGTATCTCCAACTCTAAAATTTGAAGCAGCCAGGTAGCATTAAAGTACAGCATAGAAAATCATTCATCATCAGTGTTATCTCAGGGCATTAGTGACACAGTCATATTTGGTTTGCTAATGAAGTGTAAAGGTTTCTTTTAGTTCTGGATCATAGATTTAAATTATAGCAAAAATTAAGTTCCTAAGGAACACAAAAACTTCCTTGAAAAGCTTTTTGCTGTGCTTCACTCTGCTTAAAACCACCAGCTGTCTCCATCAGCAGACATTATACTGGAAAAGGAAGATTTTTTTTATTCTTAAAATGCTCCAATATAATCTGCTTGTACTTTTTTATTTAATCATGTCCTTTCTAGCCCATTAGTGCACTTGACAAAAAGGTGATTTTGTAAAAAATGTAACAATGACCTCGATGAGGCCACATTTTCCCAGATCTTGCCTACCTAATAAAATGAGTTTTAAAGATTTTATAAACTGGTGAAATCACTCAATGGACATTCTTACACTAACTTTTTATTCAAGGTAGTATAACATATACTCTTACTACAAAAAAAACCATGATTAAAATGGAGTCACCTACAAACTTAAATCAACTTGTCTGAGCCAAGTGAACTCGACTATTCAAGGCAGAACTTTTTCATTTCAAGGTTAATCCAGACAGCTTACCTGAAATTTCTGATGAAAGCCTGCTGAACTGGAGGCTAGTAGACTAGCATATACAAAAAAGTTATTCCATCCCCTCCTTTCCAGTGAAAATCCTGCAATTTACTGGAAAGCAAATGTCCAGGGAATTCTTGTGCTGGACACCTGACACTGTTATACACCACAATGACACAGACTCCAACTTCAGAGGGCTGAAAATGACTCCTTTATTCTTGGGATGCATCTTCCTTTTATACTATTCTACACAGACCAATTTGCTTGGTGACAAGAGGACAAACCTCTTCAACCACATTGGTCAGACCAGAGGGACATCAAGAAGAAGTCCCTCCTAGGGAAAGAATGTCAACGAAGTTACAGTTACAAAAACATGCCTGTTGTTTACAGAAAATTCCCTGGGAAAAGAATTTCAGAAACCAAAACATCTCAGGCACAAAACCAGGGCTACAGACACCATTGAGACTATGGTATCCAAAAAGCCTGGGCAAGTTCTGTTCTCTTGAATTTTCCTTAACTTTTTATATATGCTTATACCTTGGACAGCACAACATTTTAGGAAAATTAACCTAAGTTTAATTTTTCACGAGATATATTTTCAGTTTGCTTTAAACACGCTGAACAGTAATTTCAGACAGTATCCTCTTTTTCTTTCGTGGTGGTAATTAGTGAATAAATTATATCTCCACCTTCTATATAAATTAACATTTAATAAATGTTGCCCAGTTTTGAGACTTTTGAGACTTTGTCTAATCAGCTTTTGTACAGAAGTTTTTGCAAGTTTCTTGTGACTTTTGTGGCCTCTCTTTGCACTTTTTCCATTTATCCTCTATCCCTTGAAAATATGATGAACAGAACTGAAAATAATGCTTAAGCAGCAGGGACATCCTGGATGTATGCAGGCAGGTAATGGTGCTTTCCAATTTATTTTGTTCTTTTCCAAACAGTACCTAAAATTCTCTTTAGATTTTTCTAGCTACTTATTTCACTGATAGTTACCTCTGAAAGTAACAGAATGGGATAAAAGAGGGAGAAGGTGGTTTTTACAGAACATTTCTGAAGCCTGTGTCAGCAAGTAATAATGGGTTGCGATGAGTAGTCCCTGCCAAAAGCTAAGGCCACAATGAAGATTATTAATTTAATAGAACATATGTATAGCTAATACTTGTTACAATATGTAATTTGCAGATTGAAAAAGGCTTCCAACTGTAATAAGGCAGAAAGTGCTTTAAATAGCAAAGTTAATTTTTGCCTCTACTGCTAGATAAGCTATCTGTGCTCTGTTTCACTGGGCTCAGATGTGAGAATTTAGGATGGAGAAAGAAAGGAAGAAGGATTTATCTTGAACTTAGAAGGCGTAAAAACAATTTAGAGGGGATCGACAGGAAGGTGATGCCAATGGGGAGAGGATATTCCCACCTCTCTTTAACTGGGTGGAGGGCTGGGTGGGGATTAGCTGCTGGTAGGAAAGAGGGAAGGGGGGTTATTCTTTGAACCTAAGGTCCCAGAGTTTTAATAAAATTTAGCATAATGTTGCTAAAATAGAATGTTTTGTTTTAGGCAAACTTTTCACAGGTCTTTAATGAAGTATCTGACCTAAAGTTCAATTTAATAAATGCTATTCTTTTTACCACTCAGCCTGCTCAGTGATCTTGCAATATATGTAGTGGTATGAAGATATCAAATTGTGGGAGAACTGTCTCCTCAGAAACAGAGATTTCAGAGACAGCAATGCAGACTTGATGGATTTGGCAGAGGCAGAACTTATGGGTGGGTCGTGTCAAACTGCAAAGATCTGTGTGGCTGCACTTGTGGGTGTTGGTCTTTAGGGTTAACCTTCCTCTTCTATTTACTCACCAGCAACTTTTCTGCAAACCCACACAGCACCACATTTTTGTCTGCTTTGGAACCCCTTCACAAATTGTCACCTTTTAGGCAGAGTTCCATTTGCAACATACCTGTAATATTCAGTGTTTTTAAACCTTTAAATCTTCAGTATTTTCCACTTCTTTCCAAGTGTTGCCTTGTTTCTGGAATGAGTAACCTTTACATAATCACCAATCTTGCCTTTCCCAAAGCTCATTTTTGTTTTGCTACACACAAAGCCCAACATATGTTGGGGTATTATGATTATGATTATTATTATTAACTTGAATGCTTGGTCTTATTAATGTCAGCACTGTTTTGGTCTTTCTGTATTCATTCAAAGGTGTAATAATCTGGTCTCATAAAGACTTTTACAATATGTATATGTGCATATCTGAATACATCATCCTAGTCCCCTTTACTCAGAGGAGCAGATCAGCTATTTCAAAAATAATCCCACTAAAAAATCAGAGTTTAAAATACAACAAAATGAAGCACACTCTAGAAAAGTCTGCTCATTTCAGGTACCTGTACAGAGAGCCAAGAGTCAGAAGTCCAGCAGAAAGAATCCCATCCCTGAATCTATTTTCTCATGGGTGAGCATTCGAGAACAGGAACTGTCCTTCTTTTCAGCATATGTATGTACATGAACACTCATGTATGCACAGCAATATGATAAAAAATAATAGCAGAATGCTATCTTGGTTTTAGATTATTTCTTTTCTTCAAGTCTTAATAATTGCTTCCCTCCATATCAATTTCTATAGTGTCTAGTATAAGCAAACAGGTCCAGTTGTATTCTAGTTGTTCTCATAAGCAAAAGTGCAACAAAGTTAACGAACAAACATTTCTTGTAAGCTGTTTTGTGCTGTGGTTGAAAGCCACTCATATCCTTTGTCACAGCTGCAATCATTGTAATTATGTTGTTAGTGCATTAGTTGGCTTCCATCTGGAGCACAGTGTTTGTTCTCAATAGATGTCGTATGGTTGAAAGGCACCACTTAACTATGAATCACCCTTTATTGATGTAATCATTCTTACTTTATGAACACAGATAATTAATATAAAACTTCTCTGGATGCAGCATTGGCAATCTCACTTTGGCAGAATTTTTTTTTAATATCTTTCCAAAACACTCATTCCGTATCTTTTTTTCCTGCACTTTTCCAGTACCATTCCATTAAAATTTCTCATTTGCAACAAAGAAATATAAGGAGTTCTTAATTCCACTTACCTGTTCATATGAAAAAGCTTGTGCTCTCTACAGTGACTAAGAATTAACATCTTTCTCTATGACTGTTAAATGCCCAAGGAAATTCTTACCTTGAAACCCATGATGATATTCTATTTTTAAGACTGTTCCTTTCTTTCTTATCTCAAAATCAGAGCTGGCATAGTTGCCACTCTCTTAATGTTGGGAACTACATTTAGGACTTAGCACAGCTTATAATCTGTCCTCCACTGAGAACTCCTCTTTGTCACTCTAGGAGAGCAAACTTGTTATTACTAAAGAGGTCTGTTGGCATCAGGGTGCAGGCAGAATCTTAGTACTTGGAAACTTCTGTTCTGCATTGATTGGAAATAACATGAATAACTTCCAGGCATGGTGCAAAAGGCCAGGAGTCTAGAGCATCCATGGCAAAAAAAGGAAGGTAAATTACTGGGTGGGCTAGGGATAGTGGCTGCTCCATGTCAAGAGATCACAAATTATGTAACTGAGATAAGTAATTTTTTCCCAATTCATTATTGAATAGGCCAGTAAAATATTAGCACATTGGTTTTAACACCTACTAGCCAAGGTAGCACGTTTTGGAAGACTTATACACTCTGGCACATTATTAAAAGATTATAGAAAGGAAGAAAATACAATGGACGGTTTAGCCCTGTCTGGTTGTTTTGAGCATAGGACACAGGTGAACTCTTTCTTCTTGCACAAAATTTAAGCTAGCTGACCTTAGAGGTGCAGTGCAGCCAAACAACCTGCCTTCTCTGTTGGTTTGCTCTTCTCACAGCCCCTTTCTTCTCCCTTACTCCCTTGCTGCTTCACATCTGAAGCAGAGCTACAGGTTCTCAAGGCAGGAACCTTGTACTTTTCATCTGTTTCATAAAGTACTTACACAATAGTAATAAAAACATATTTAACAATAAAATAACATGGGTCAATAAATGTAGGTTATGCAAGAATCAGAACATATCCTCATTTATACCTGTGGAGTTTGCCTCTTGTCAAGCATTTTGCTGTGAGTTTGGGCTTAGATTTTTGTTTGGGCTCAAGTTTGTTATCTTCATTGTAGTAAAGAAAAAGAAGAAGGAGAATGAATTTTCAAAGCTAGCTGACTTTTTTCTATTTGGCAAACAGTCCAATTAATTTCACTATTGCTACAAAAGAAGCCAAAAAAAAAAGAGTAAAAAGAGTAGACCAGCATTCTAAAACAATCATAATACACACAGACAAAGCCCACAAAATATTTACCTCTTGTTTTCCTTTGCTCAATTCTCCAAAGACACAACAGCAACATATTCTTTAATTTAATATGTATGAAAATCTTGCAGCAGATTTTTTTATCTTGATTTCACAGAATCACAGAATCTTCTGAGCTGGAAGGGATCCACAAGGATCATTTTGTTTGTTCATTTGACATCAGTATTAACATTTTATCCTCTTCAAATAAGGTAGTATTCATTCCTGGTGACTCATTTTTAAATCCTGTGCTGTGACAAAAGGTGAAGTCATCACAGTACACGAGACATATTCCCTCCTACAGATTCTGTGTTCCATAGACTTAATTTAATTTACAATGTCTTCTGATTTCCCATGGACTCATTTCTGTGCTTCTTTCCTAGACTGCAATCTGCCATTAAATCCCCCTTTCTTTCTTTATATCATTGCTAAAATGCATGTTTTCCTTCCTAGACCTCCAGCTAAATCTGAATGATCCAATTTACACTTCAAATCACTTCACTGTGCATCACTTCAAATTTTTCCTCTGCCAGGGCCTCTCAGCTTTCAGATCTTTCTATATTCTGTTCAGAAATGACTGGCTATTTCTTTTGGAGTTTTTCCTAGGAAGGAAGGAAGGAAGGAAGGAAGGAAGGAAGGAAGGAAGGAAGGAAGGAAGGAAGGATTATTCATCTATTTGTTTGCAAAGAAAATTCCAGGCTAGAAAGAGTTAAACAAACACTGAGGTCTTAATCAGGGTAAAAGAGCAAATGCATTGACTTAATATCCCAGACAACATGCCAGAACAAGAGTGTGTTTCAAAAAGGAAAGGTAAAGATTAAAATCAAATATGGACAGTTTGGCAATAAGTATTCATTTTAAGATTTGAACAATTTCACAGAGGCAGAAAGAAGGTATGAGACAAACACATTGATGCCATGCCTGCTTAAAACTTTGCTCCTTATTACTTGTTATTATATTATTTAACCATCTAGCTTTTTTCATATGTAAATATTCCTGGTTGGTTTGCCTGTTTTTGAGCAGACTCCAATATTTTTTAATTTCTCTACTGGAATTCAAAGACAGATTGAGTCAAGCAGTACTCCTGGTCACAGTCATGGAACACCTCTAAAATAATAGCAAAGCAAAATTTCCCTCATTTCATGCAATTCTATTTGGCATCTTCAGGACACATTAAAGACAATATACTCATTCCTCTGAGTGCTGATGTTTCTTTATAACTGTAATTCATGTGAAGCATCTGTCCTGCCATCTGTGATTACAAAGTTGTTCAGCCTCCATGTCAGTTTTGCATATACAGATTGATTTTTGAAGATATATTCTGCTGAATCAAAATACAATCATTTCAAGGAATTATTTCTTGAAGTGTTGCCAGCCCATGTAAAAGAAAAAAAAAATCCTGAAGGAAAATTTTATTCATTAATTAACTTGCATTCAAAGAAAAAATATGAGCATATTAAATTCATCTCCAGTACCAAATTGCACAAATTAACAATAATAGTAGGTGCAATAAAATGGCAGCTTAAAATTTTATTCTGTATCCTCAAGGTATTTCTACTCTAGAAAAAATAAATTTAAAAGTAGTAGTTTGAAGAAGCAAAATGAAGACTGAAGGGACAGTTATTGTTAAATGGAAGAAATGCTCACCAAAAATCAGATTGTCCAAAGGAAAATCTTGACACAATTTAAGAGCAAAGTAAAGTTCAGAATATTAGAAGTTGGAACACATAATTTTACTATGGGAAATTGATGACAGGTTAAAATGAAAGCACTTTAAAATGTGTAATTAATAGCAATCATGGATTTCCATTTATAATAAAGCACTTTGCTCTGAGAATAATGTACATTCATTTAATGAAAAATATAAATTCTCCTTAATCACCCATTTTTTTGTCTGTATGATTTTTAACATTAGCATGTCTTTCTCTGGTTTTAGAGTGGAGGCTCATTTTAGCAGGAATATCAGCAGGTTCTAGCCCAACAATAAAATGCAGGAAAAAGAAATCTAAGGGATATAAATACACTTTGAAAAGCTATTTCCACAAACACATGCTGAAAAGTACTTTCCCAGTGATTTTAGAGCCATTTGTTGTGTTCTTTAATTGTAAGATTAACCCAGCTTTCAGAAGAGAATATTTTAAACCTGTAGTTTTCTAAGAAGAAAGAGAAAAAGAGTAACCTAATGTACTATAAGTGGGTGTAATTCTGTTGATATACACCATATTTTAATTTGGCAAATCCAAGGTTTTGTCTACTCTGTTGCTTCCCTGTAGCAGTCAAGGATTTATACACAAGCAACACAGAATGTTTAATTTAGCAAAATTGCCATTTCAAAACTGTATAGTCAAATGTTTAACTAGAAGTGTTTGGGGAACAGATGGACTATTTAATTGTTGATTTTTTAAAAAGTCCTTAAAACAAATAAACAGCCTATTTGAATGCAGTTTTGCTTGAAATATTCTCAAGGGTATAACTGTTAATGTATGAATAAATGTGTTTACAACTCCACTTTTACTGCTTAGGCAATCTTACAAGCAATTGAAGAAAAGTGTAAATATCACTGCATTTAACATGGTTCTTTTATGTCACAAGTAGTAAAAGAATAGAAATTTTAATATCTTACATATTTGTGACTGGTGTATATGTTCCTTGCATGAGATACTCCAGGTTTTAGAGGACTGCAAAGACTCCTATGTTCCCTGCTGTACTAAGAAAATACAGGAAAAGAAGGAAAAGATCCTAACGGCAGCACAAAAGCTGTTTCTCTCAGAGGTACCAAGGATTAGTTACCATAATGTAGCTCTGAACATCAACCATGAGACTGAAATGGAACAATGCATCTAATTCAATTCATTGTAGATATAATTTCTCAGGTGTTTTAATTTTTGTCATGTGTATGAACTAGGCTAGAAGCAGACCTGGAGTGGGCTATGATGGGCAGTACTAAATCTCTGTAGCATTTTCACAAAACATTTTCTCCAGGTACTGCAATACACTTGCAAGAATCTTTGAATGTTTTACATTGACCTCAACCCCACCCCTGCAATGAATTCAGGCAAAGTAGAGCAAAATGAAGTTTAGACTGAATAGGTAAGGAGACCACTTTATGTGTGTGAGAAGTGGCAGATTCCTCAACCAAAGAGATCAGATTTGTATAACTAACCTTTTCTACAAGACAATTCAGGATGACTCATAATATTTTGACAGGAGTAGTGTCTGCTCTGGGTGATGCAGCATAGCAATCATGGATATTTACAGTGTGAGATTGGGCAAGATGTGTCATTGGGTTGTAGGTGGGTTACCTCCTCTTTCCAGTTCAGCTGCCTTTTTCATAGGAGGCTGCTCATTTCTTAGCTCAGAGAAAGAGTCTTTGGACTTCTGGGCCACTTCCAGTGTGTTTCCTTTCTTTTTCTTTTTTCAAAACACTTGGCAGAATATTTAATTTTTATTTGAGGTATAGTTAAAACTCTTTTATAAAGAAATGGACTCATCTTACCATGGAAGCCATTCTCAGAGATGTAAACATGTTCAGATTAAAAAAAAATTATAATCTGTCTCTTTCTGTGCTCATTCTTGAAGTTTCTGTGACCAACTTTTAGACGATTATTATTCAGTCAATTATTAATTTTATTTGTTGCAAAAGAAAAAACACAAACTGTTCTAAATGGACAGATACAGCTATGGAAACAGAGCATATTTAAAAAAAATAAAATTACAATCAGTGTTTGACTCAGTCTTTGACATTATTCCTCTTGTTATGAGTATTCAAAATGAGTCAAGCAGCTTTAAGATCATAAAGATCCACAAATTGCCTTATCCTGCTTGTGGCTGTATTTATATTCTCTGGGTTCTGCAGAAGTGAACTCAAGCTCACCACCTCTTTTTCCCGTGTGTTTTCATGGCAGCATTTCAGCAGAGCTGTCTCTCCCACGAAAACCCTTATTCAGGTGTATACTAAAGTGAATGCCTTATTAAGGTCAGCTTTTCACCCACCACAACACCTTTCCTGCACAAGCAGACCCCCTGCTGCTGCTGGGAAACCAGGCAAGGACATATGGAGCATAGCCAGCCTGTGAGGGTTGCTGGAGACAAAGGCAAAGGAGACAGTCAGATGAGCATTCCTTGGCATATATACTAACTTGGCACCAAACTCTACTCTCCTGGTTGGGAGAGTATGTACTTCATGAGAATCATAGCTTTGGCAAGGTCAACTCTGTCCTTTTCCTTGTCATCTCACACTTGTCCACAGAGCAAATGTTCCAGGGAATGAGACTGGAACACTATTAGATCCCAGGGAGATCAGTACATCCCTCCCTTTCACATCTCCTCACAAAGCTGTAGGGAGGATTGATGTCTCTTCTCAACCTCTTTTACTCCAAACTAGACAATCCCAAGGTCCTCAATTACTCCTAACAGGATGTGTCTTCTTGCTTCTGCCTTCTTCATATTTTCTTCCTGAGTGTTCTGATGTAAAAAGATAGAAAATCCAGCTGATCTTCCAAAGCCTTTACCCTGGCTAACCAGGTGACATCCTCCAATGACCATAATTTCTTTTTCTTGAAGATGATAACTATAGGATCATGTTCACCTAATTCAATATCTGCAAGGCAAATAGCTACCTTTACCTTAGGGTGCTCCTATAATTAACATAACAAAACAGGACTATCTGAAATACAACTTGTACAGTCTGTTTTGCACATCAATATTAAAAGAACAAACATATCTTACAGTGTTTATTTCTCGCCACTGAGTTTAAAGTCTACTCAACTAATGTGACCTATCTGTCAAAGCCTCAAATTTACCTCTCTCTTATGTCTGTGCTTCTACTCTGCCTAGATCAGCTGCTTTTAATTCTTTTAATTCAGCAAGAGCCTTGTGTTACCAGCATGTTGCCAACATTACCCCTGAGGCTGTATTGAAGAGATGCTCCACTGACTCCACCTAAGAACCAGCTAGACTGCACATACTTGCCAGAGTTCAAATTAAAATGAGCAGGAAAGGCCAGGTAACCACAGCTCCATCTTTGTTTTTTCCATCAGTCAACCCATTCCTGCTTCTTTAGCGTTGTAAGTGACAGTGACTCACTGCTTTTAGGTGAGCCCCATCCAATCTCTACTTGCAATACTCAGCCCGTTATATATCAGGTGGGCTTCTTAATCTATTTTTAATTAATATTTATTTATATAAGTCTCTGCTGTCAGACCTGTTTGGTTTTCTGTTTCCCTTTGTTTCCAGTAGTTGTGCTTAGCAGACTATTGTAAAGTGTCTTAATTTTCTTTAATTATAATTGTTGAGATCTGTGTAAGAACCAGCTCAGCAGCAAAAGTGAGGATGAGTGTAGAACAGAGACCAGTCAAGTTTCTTCAAATAGAATAAAAGGTACCGTAAAAAAAAAAAAAAGAGAAATCTACCCACAAATCTACTGCGATGAGTAGAGCTGGGGAAACATTAACCTCCTTAGTCATTTTCCTCACCTTTCATGGAAGCTCAAGTTGACACCGACTGATTAGTTCACCTCCATTCAACATTAGCTGAAAGTGGTGGCTCAAAGACAGCACCAGCAGCTCTGCCACTGGCTGCAGTTAGGGTCATCCTGAGAGGATGCTTCCCGCTTCCCCTTCCTTGGGGCTACATCAACTCTTCCTGCTTTTGCTGCTTGTACAATTCTCACAGAAATTATGTCCCACAGGGCAATCGCTGACAGAGGCTTTCACACAGAAGCTAGGGCTCTCTGGGGCTCAGAAGGAAAGTTCACATTATTTTTCTAGGTCTCAGTCTGCGAGATAAGGCACAGGTTGCTACACCCAAGCTACCAAGGTTTTCTACCCCCAAAGCTATACCTCCTCACATTTTAACCTTCAGGCCACAATTTCTTCTCAGAAACATGCCTGACCGTCTATGGGAAGGAGCCATCGATGAGCTAAGTGCTCATAGGTGGGATCCCCATAAGTTGGAATGATCCTGGCGCCAGATCTGAAGACCTCTTCAGTTCCATAACGGAGAGTTTAGCTAGATGGACAGGAGGCTAGGAATTATGAAGAGGAGAAAGAGGGAAAAGCATTGTGGGTCTGTATCTGTGACTGCAAGCTTAACAAGCTGTTGTACAGTGCTCCCAAGTGAGACGCTATTCAGCCAGATGCAGCCTTTTTTATCCCAGCACCCCATTAGCAACATGAAAACAGTTTAACGCTACATTTTATGAGTCCACAACTTTGCTCATGCACACACTTATTCAGCTGAAAATTCAGAATTCTTGCTATGGAAAGAAAATGCTGCCATTTCTGTAATGAGCTGTTAAAGATGTAGCAACAGTTCAGTCAAGAAAACAAAAACAATTGCAAATTAAACAGTGTGGCCACAGCATAACCAAGATTAGTGAAGATTGCATATGAGCAGTTGGCATTTAGCAATTAGCATCCTAGGTATAACTTCCCACAATATAAAAGAGATACATGTAAACAATCCCAGATATTCTTCAAGAACCCTTCTATGCCAAAAAAAGAACATTAAATATATCAAATAATTTAAAATAAAAATAATTAAAAATAAAAATAATTAAAACTGACTTGGGTTAACATTCTTTCCCACACCCTACAGTAACCAAGCAAAGTTCTGAGCAACACAGGTTTTGAGAGGACCTCAGTCCTCAAAGCTCCCTCACAGTCATGCTCTCTCTTGGAAAGGACTTCTGCCTTCGAAAAGGCAGCAGTGGGGCAGCAATGAAGAATTATGCGGGCTGAGTTGATACATGGCAAACTGTGATATGACATAGATAACATGAGTATCAGTGAAGCGAGCTACTGATGCAAATGCATTTTGAATTTTTCATGACAGTAGCAGGAAAATATCTCTATTACAGGAAACCTGAAGTTTTACACAGCAGTGAAGCAAAGGACAAGTACATTTCTGTGGGGGACATATGGGTAGGGTTATGTATAAGCCTGTAGGTATGAATGCAGGTCTTCCTCTTTAGATCTTCTTCTTTACTTCCAGTCCCCACTCCCTCTTCCTACTAAATCTGATATTTAAGTAGGAAAACATTAACAGTACTCCAACAGTTTTGCATAGATTTTGCTGAGAACACAAGCTTTTGGATTCTAGCCCATGGCAAACTTAAATAGGCATGGTGGCAAAAAAAGAGAAATACTCTCTAAGACCAATTTTAAATTAAATGGGTTCCTTAATTTAGTTGATTAAATTGGCAGAAAAGACTTTCCATTAGAAATCATTGATTTCCTATTTTGAAAATTTGTAAAATTAAGGTATTACCTAGGAAGCTGGTGTGAAACCTTCATGCACAAAGCATCAGCCACCCACCACAAGTTCATGAGCTTGTGTAATAGCCCAGAACACAAGTGCATTATCCCCGCTGTAAACAGATGCAGAAAGGGTGATTTGCTCTTGGAAATGGCTGTCAATTCTCAGAAGCATTCTGCGTAAGGAAAGAGCTGTTAAAATCTGAACAAAGTTCTGTTCTTATTCTCTCATGTTCAGTTCTTAGTCTCTCATGCTGCATAATTTTTTAGCATCCTGAAGAACAACAGTGAAACATGACATACAGGGGGATGTTCAGATGTAAAACTGATCCCAGTTATCATTGTCCTAAGATGTGACTGACAGTTTATAATAGTTCTCTGCCATATTGCCTTTTCTTGGGGAGACCTCTTACTTCCTATCTTACTTTTGTATTTTGCTTTACCTTATTTGCTGTGTTTGTGAGTCTATCATTTTGACTCAAATTTCAGTTTCTTTCCTTGAAGACAAAAGGAGAAAGTTTGCTTTTTGTTCTTCTGTTTTCTGCCTTTTCACTATGGTCCTGAGCTGCTGCATTTGCCTCTTCCTTTTATTTAGTGATATTAGCTTCAGTTTCTGCTCTGTTTTTCTATTGAATAATCCAGTTTCTGATGCAGCAAAATCTATCTGTCCTCTTCTGAAAAGAGTTTATCTTTGACTTGTTCTCTGAAGAAATGTCTCTGAACTGTCTGCAATGACTAGTAGATGTTCTTCCCACTACTTAGATGTCACTTTTCAGGACTTTTTTTTCTCAGGCAACAATCACCCAATCTGGGTCTTGGCTCCTTTTTTCCAGCTTTATCTCTAAATGTATCAGATATCTTTTAAATATAACAAAAAAAAATTCTTTTTTTATTTCAACTTGTTCAGTCTGTTCAGCTAAGGTCTCTTCTTTGTGTAAATGGTTAAAAGTCTCCTTAAGTTTTTAATTCTCAGTGAGTGTAATAGCCTCTACTTAGAAAAGCTAAAATATACCCCACCCAACAAACAGATCTCCAATAAACCTTAACAAATTTCTTCCTAAACAGACCTAGAGAATACTGGCAGAAAGAGAAGGAAAGAAATTTTAGCTACTTTTTTGGAGACAACCAAATGCCACTTTTTCATTATATAAAGACTTGATTTTTCAGAGTAAATTATACCTGGGTAAACAATACTTGCCTTGCCAGGACAAAATTCCTACAGATCTACTGACTGTTTGTTATGATGGTTATGTCTGGATTCTTCTAATAGATATAATTTTCTATTATATTTATATATATTTATATAGAAAAATTCAATTTTCTATTGAATTTCAATAAATAAAACAACCTCAACCTATTGCAAATACTAATGTAATGCTATATTAGGTATTCTTCTGTGAGAAGCATTGAAGTAAAACATCTAAAATACCCAGGTGCACAAATTATTGAGCTCTATAATGAGATCACTGAAAGAACAGAATAAGATATCAAACATGAAAGAGGCCAAGGGATTAAAATTACTCAAAACTTAGATACATTATAAAAATAATCATTGTCTGCTTACACAGACAAATAAAATAGAAAAGAAAAAAAGAAAAAAGCTGGGATATAGATTTCCTCTTTCAGTGTACACATTAGATACATTAGATGCAATAGGAAGAAACCACTCCTGCAGAAAGTGAGTCTGTATTTGTCTACAGGGATTTATTCCTCCTTCCTTTGATACATACAGTACTGACCTTCAAAGCCAAGGGCTAAGGGACCTCTAGAACTTAGCCTCTCTTTCAACAAATGTTCTTACAGATTAAAAGGAAAAAAATTGCAGGAAAGTCTCAGCATGCCCCAGGAAATGGGAAAAAATTACTTTTTAGACCACATGGCAAACCAAAAATGTCAAGAGTCCCTCACAAGTGCTAACAGGATAGGAAAATGAAGTGTGAAGGAACAATACACAAAGTGGCATAAAGGAGGACACATTTGATCCCCAAATGACTGGAAGACTAGCATTCAAGCAGACTGTTATGCTGACATTTTGTAAGAGACTTTGATGAGGTGACAGTTTGCCTGACTGAAATGCCAGAGTTAAGCAATGTAAGTGTTCTGCTGTGCAACTGAACAATTTGTGCCCACTTAGATTAGTCTTCAACATGTGAACTAGAGGTTGCCACATGGGGTGGGGTGGAGGCGAGACATGATTCTCACTCTACCTAGCATTATTTATCTTTAATCTACTCAGTATTGCATTTTTCATTGAATTTTCATCGTATGTGGGGCTGACATAAAGTTATTGATGTATGAATGCAAAATTTATTGATCTATGTGGCTGCAAAATTTAGAAATGGCATTTTATTGGAAATTCAAATTATGTTCACAAGAAATACCTAAAAGTGACTGATCTGCCTGGACAATTTAGATCACATTCAATGAAAAAATATCTACACAGTAGAGCCTTATTCCCTTGGAATAAGTGAGACAACCTTTTTTACATTAAATAACAATTTTTACTGAGCAGTCAGCTGGGCAGTTTGTGAATTTGATTGAAGTGCACAATAAGTAACTATCAAATATGCTCCAAAATTAAAAAAATAAATAAAATAGAATTGAATATGAAAAAAGACAAAAATTGCCACAATGATCAAATATCTTCTCCTGTAGGAGGGAAGTTATTGGTATCAAAACATTTCAAACACCACTCAACTGCAAATGCTGGTTTAAGACTTCTCAGAAAGTACTGTGTTTTTACAACAAACAAAAAGAAATGTATGTAATGGGTTTGTGTCAAAGAAAGACATTGATTTTAATTGCATTTCAAAGTGTTTAATTATTCCAGATGAATGCTTGTCACAAGCTCAGAGATACAAAGTTCAAATTAACATTGTTTTAAAAATCAATCTATAGACCAAATTTTTAATTAGGTACAGGATGTACTTTGACGGATTTTAGTTTAGGAGTTTGGGGTGGTGGTTTTTTGGGGTTTTTTTGTTTGTTTGTTTGGGTTTTGGGGGGGTTTTTTGTTTGTTTGTTGGTTTGGTTTGGGGTTGTGTTTTTATTTTTGTGGGTTTTTAATTGTAATTAATTTTTTAGGCATAAACCTTTGGTGTACTCAGAAACTGGAAACTTGTATCCTCAACTCAGAGAGTTGTTCCATGTTTTCTTCTAAACAGTGTTTTGACCATTTTTGCAATAACACCTTTCTTACTCTTCAATTTTAGCTTTATACTACGAGCAATTACTTCTGCCCTTCACTAATATAATTTCAAGGCTGTTTAGTGGTGGATAAACTTTATCCCCAAGAAAAGGCAGTAAAATTCTTGCAAGTTTTATTCATGGGAGCAAAATTAGAGGCTTAGGAATATTCTACCAGTCTGATTGTTTCTTTTTTTTATACCAATACTGCTTTCTTGTCTAAGTTCTGTTTTATGCAGTATTTTACAGTTGTGTCCAGTTAAGAAAGGGAAGATTTTCTTTTAAGCGACAGACTGTACATTTCAATAACTGAAAATACTTCTTGGAACTGGATCATATACCCTTAACCAGAGGCTAAAAAGTAATCTTCTTTATAACCATTTCCAGTTGCTCTTTAACTGATGGTTATATTCTCAATATCAGCAAATGGGGTTGTAAAGTATGCCTGCCAAAAAAGGACAAAAATAATATTAGTCAATGGTTATCACCATGAGTTGTGTGGTTGATTTTGTACTGCTGGACATTTTTAAAAATTCTGTGTAGACAAAAGTACAAAACACCAACTCTTTCAGGCTTTGTATCATGTTTAAACTTTCTCTTGTTGAGGTGCACTTTGCTGTTCATTAAAAGCAGATCCATCAGTATTTCCCTTTGCAAATCTGCAGTATCACTTACTTCCCTTCTCTGAAAGCAAATGTTCACCCTGAGACATGAAGCTATTGCAGATCATCTTTTAAAGAGCAATGCTGGAGAGTTTTCTACAGTTATTGATACTTTGTAATCTTTGTATGTGGCCCTGGGCTGTAAGGAACTGTGAGAGGGTCCACAGCCATTTAATTTGTTTGCGCTGTGGGAAGGTATAGTTGTGTGCCGGAGCCGCTTCACCATCTAGCTCGCTCTCTGGAAACTATATAAGGAAGGCCTGGTGGGTCTGAACCTCAGGCTGAAGCGTGGTCGACGGCGTGGAAGAAAGAGTGGGCTCTCGCTTGGGTTTCACTTGGCTTTATTCCACCCGGTGACCTCCCATGTGCAGAAGAGAGCCGAGCAGCCCCTCTGTCCTCACCTTAAGTACAGGGAGCGTACCTTGAGCAGGGGAGAACTTAGCGCCAATCCAAGGGGAGGGAGGGTGTGACCCAGAACAGGGAAATTTAATGGAACAATGAAAGAAGGTGGTACCAGGATACCTTGCCAAATCCTAGGGCTTTTTCCCCAGAATCTTCCAGATCTTACAAGGTGATTAACAAGGCCCCTCACAAGGGAAACACCATTGGGGGGCTTGGGGGTGTAGGAACAAATCATTACAAACATATAACAAAATATACAGAACATTAGAAAACCCAAAATGCACACCGCAACAGGAAGGTTTTACTGCCACACGCCTTCTCCACTGCATTAAAAATGTTTATAAAGAGGAGGTCATATAAAACATTATAAAGACACTGGGAAAATGAGAATCAAGGTTATGTTCATTTCCATGATGGTAATGTGTGCCAGTATTTATTTTTACCTAGAGTGTTTGCCTTCATTGGCATTGATAAAGATTCTCCGTTTCTTAATAGCGTCCAAGATCACTCAGACATCTCATGAGTTTACAGAATCCTTAAAAACACTTCATTAACTGTGTGATATTTGGGTCAATTAACAAGGAAGCTCTCTGAGTCTCATTCCTCTTTAGCTGAATGCTACTGCTTGTCTCAAGGGCTGTAAAATCTCTGGTATTGCAAATACAATAATTATCAGCAGTGAGTTTTGATTCATTGAACTCAAAGGATGGAATTTAACATTGACTGAGACTTAAATGCTGAGAAAAGTCAGTTCCTTCACTGTTGTCACTATTGTCTGCAGAGGACACTGGAGAGTAATCAGCCCATGTATAAACACTCAGAAATGTCAATGGGAGTATCACACACTTCTGAAGATCTTTGTTGCGTAACAGATTTTGACAGGGTAAAGCCTGGGGCACTGTTTTCCTTTGTTTGGAAATTCTTCCCTTTCCTCTGTCAGTAATCATCTACCTTCTACATAAGAGCCTTCTACCTTGAAATATAATACATAGATAGACTTCATAATTATTGCTTTAACAAGTAGTGAAAGCTGTAATTGAGAATTAACAATGAATTCTATGCAGGAACCAATACATGTATACACATAGGTTCGGTTTCACCAAACAGGCTTATGATTTACCATGATCCCAGAATAAAAGGAGATATATGTATTTTTCTACTGCAGTAAACTAGGGTTATTTTGGCATTACACATTATGGTATTGCAAAAGAAGACCATTTTTGCCATAGTCTAGTTCAAGGTGTTGAATTAAACTTTACGGGAAATTTAATTTTTCAGTGCAAAAAGATAAACTACCCATGCCTGGACATAAATCAGCCCTACAATTTTGTGCTTCAGACAACCAAAGACAGAGTGACCAGGTACCAGAGTAGCAGAGTCTCTTCCATTTCTGCAGAGGCACCTTCTGAGAAGGTAATGAGATTGATTAACTTCCAGCATAGGAGTTCAGAGTTGTCAAAAGCCTTTTTCTATGAGCAGCCCTAACTTGCTCTTTAATCTGTTGGGAGGGGAAGAGATGAATTATATTAAATTTGGCAGAAGTTATTATTTTTTTGCTAAAGGTAATGAGATTTGCCATTGCACTGGAGATGCATGTAGAACGAGAGGTAATTCCAAGATTCCACCGTGTTACCATGGGACTGTGGGACTGCTTCTGTTCAAAATAGCCATCCATTGAGCAAAGAGATTAAAAAAGAAAGTAAGGAAGGCTAGAATAATTAAAAGATGACAGTCAAATAAATTAGGGGGAAATAATTATCTTATTTCTGCTTATAAATTTGCTATATTTTTAGAGAACCAAAGAATATTTCAGTCTTTGTTTTAGGTATGATGTAATTAGAAGAGTGTGAAATATAATATTGCTTGTCAGTAGTCTAAACAGAGATTAGGAATTTTTATTTCATATCTCCAACACTCAGTTTAAAAAATTTAGAGGAGAAGAAAAAAAATTAAAGCAATTGGTCCTTTTCTTCATAGCTGTAGTCTAAAGGATATGAAGCAATGAGTACCGGAGATAATATAAGTGAATATGAATTGATAGTCATATCAAGAAAGAAAACATGGATAACTGTAGGATAATAAAAATGAATTGACAAAGGGAAAATCACAATATCAATTTAAAGAATGAACTGAGATAGGTGAAAGAATGTAATGAAACATAACTATGTCATTTTACCCTGGAGTAAGACAAAAATGTCATTCATGTAGACAGTCTTCAGAAAAAAAAATACCTACCATGGTTTTANTAGATAGATAGATAGATAGATAGATAGATAGATAGATAGATAGATAGATAGATAGATAGACAGATAGATAGACAGACAGACAGACATGCCTCCAAGACAATCAAGTCCAAAGTGATATTTGGGTCAATTAACAAGGCAGCCTTTTGTTTGATAAAAAACACCACCTTGTAATTAAACCATAGCACTAAGTGCCACATCTAGTCACTTTTGGAACTCTTCCAGGGATAGTGATTCCACCACTGTAGAAATTCCCTGGGGCAGCTGCTTAACCAGCTAGCTTGCTCCCTGGCTTCTACAATTGAGGTTTGCTGGTTCTGAACCTCAGGCTGAAGCGTGGCCGGTGGCGTGGAAGAAAGAGTGGCTCTCGCTTGGTTTTAGATGGTTTTATTCCTCCAGGATACCTCCCATGTACAGATGGACAGTGCAAGGAGGGAGAGCCCCAGGGCAGGAGGGCCGGACCCCCAGGGCCGGACCCCCAGAGCGAGAGTCACCGACAGCCCTCTGCTCTCACGTTAAGTACAGGGGGCATCACTGGGGCAGAAAAGAACTTGGAACCAATGGCAGGGGACGGGGGGGTGTGACCCAGTAAGGAACACTTAGCAAGACAATGGAAGAAGGTGGCACCCAGGTACCTGGTCAAATCCTAGGGCTTTTTCCCCAGAATCTTCTAGCTCTTACAGGGTGATTGACACAAGGGAAACACCATCAGGGGTTTGGGATAGGGGGGTAGGGACAAACCATTACAAACATGTAACGAAGTGTACAGAACATTGGAAAACCCAAATCACGTGCCGCAACACACCACCTCCCTGGAGAGCCTGTTCCAATGTGTAACCACACATTCAGTAAAGAAATTCTTCATGATCTTCAGCCTGAACTTCCTGTGGTGCAGCTGGAGGCCATTTCCTCTTGTCCTGTTGCTGGTTGCCTGGGACAAAGGCAGAACCCTACATGGCTACAACCTCCTTTCAGGAAGCTGTTAAAAGCGATAAGGTCTCTCCTGAGCCTTATCTTCTCCAGGCTAAAGAATCCCAGCTCCCTCAGCTGCTCCTCATGTATGTACTGAGGTATAGATACGCACCTGATCTGTTTGTTTACAGAGCATCTTATTTTATGTTCACTTGGTTAAGAGCTCAAGGCATTTTGAAAACTTTATTTGTTATACCATATGGCTAAATACACTTAAACTAAAAAGGGATTCTTTAACAGCTTTACCACGTCAGAAAAAAACACACCTCCTCCTGTGATGCAGGGAGTACCAGATATCTTATGACAATCATTTTGATTTAAGTATTTAGAAAAAATGTCAAAAGGGTGCCATGCTGTATACTCAAGGAGAGAAAAATAACTGCTCAGTTCTTAAATATATGGCTCCTTGTATTTATGGGAGTTGAGAGACACAAGTTAGAGCTCCCTCCTTCAAAAGAAATCTGAATTTGACATATCCAATAAATGCACTGTCCCATCTTGCTTATTACCTTTTCTTGGGCAGCAGCCAGTACTTATTATTCAGAATAATAGAAAGAAAAAAATCTTCCTGCTCTGCACAAGCAATTTACTTATATTATAAGCTATAAAGTTTAATAACATTGCACTACTTTCTTAGCTCATGCAGTTCAATGACAATGATCCTTTTCTTCCTCTGTTTAAATAACTTAAATTATGAAAATATATGAACCAGTAACTTTCAAAATCCTATTTCACAACTTTTTATAATGAGTCACACACACCAATCTGAAATCACATGTAAAATAGTCACACTGGTGAAAAACTGAGTCACATGGATAGAATTGCACATACAACAAAAACTTTGCATAGGGTGCAGTCTTAGTTATGTGTCTCATCTACCCACCTTCCTTCCTTCTGAGTCTGCCACATTCTCTTGGCAGATAAGCTATTTAGATACTGTTCTCTTTAGTCCAAAACTTTGTTGGACTTTGCCTAACTGTGTACAATCCTCTATGTGGTAGCTTCTGGGAATGCTAATATCTGAATTTCAAATATGATCCAAGCCTAGGCGAGATCACCAAATTGCTTGGTCTGAATAAGTACCATCTTCATTCCTTTTACTAAAACTAAACTTTCAAAAAACAAGAAGAGATCAGAAGTACTAAAAGAAGTGGAGAGTATGACTATAGTCTTTTTGAGAAACTGAGCTCCTGATTAAGTTATCTATGCATTTTTTGCTTAAAGCTGGTTTGAATTTAAAGCCTTAAAGCCTTTGAATTTAAAACCTTCTTTGACTACCATCCTTACTAAAATCAGTTCATAAATCATCTCAGCCTGTAGCTCCTTTTCTCTTTCTAATCACATCCTTCAGCCTGGAGCTCTATTATTCACCACCAATTGTTATTCCCTTGGTCTTCTCCAAGCACCATTTTTTTTGTTGATGACTTTAACTCTCCTCCTGTGACATTCACCCCCCCACTTCATGCCTTTGCCACATCATGATTCCTGATCTGCCACTTTCCATTCCTTTTTACCCCTCTTCTTTTCCCTCCCCTACTCCTTTCTTTTACTGATGGACCTGTTGATTCCCTTTGCACTATAAATCTCCCCCTTGACTCTTCCAGTTACCTTTCCTATTACAATATTTCTTTTTAGATGTGTCTCACCTTTGACATTTTCTCCATTTCCTCCATTTCCTCCATTTCCTCCATTCCTACTCCTATATTAGGAAACATTTACAAGATCAGAAGAGTTCATTTTTTCCTCCTTCTATTTTGCTGCCAAAATTTTTCAGATCTATTCCACAAGGTTGTCCTTCCGCTTGTCTTTCAGGTCAATAGTCTTTGACTCAAGCTTCAGTGACAATTCAGGGTTTCAGACAATAAACTTTACACATTCTTTTATCTCTAGGATCTCTCTATTCCACACAGAAACCCGCCTTGCCATACAGCCCATATTCTCCTAATAGTATGTGGAGTAATATTGCTCCAAAGATGATTAATAAATTCATCTCTGCCTTTGACTCCTGTGGTTACTTGTCCTTTCTTCATGTCAAACACAAGGTGATAGTCTTAACTGTCAAAGTCCTTCTAGCTGTACTCTCACTCCAGAAGCTCTGGCTTGAAATAACAGCATGGTCAGCCCTATATCTGACAGTTTTATTACATTTTGGAACAGACACTGCTGGAATTTTACATGTTTCTTTTCACACATGGAAGGCCATGCATGAAAATGTTTCATCATTTTTCTCCATCAGCAGTTTGTTTCATCTGACACTGATCTATCCACATCAGATGAATTTTCTATTGCCTTTTAATTGACAGCTATTTGAAACAAGATCTATCATTTTAACCTTATATCCTTTACCCACATAGCACCTTGAATGAGCTTCTGGTCACTATGATAATACAAACAATTTTAATAATAGAAACAAGTGCTCAGGAATTTTTACTCCAATTAAAACCAAATAAAGGATGATAGGGGACTTTTGAAGTATGTTTCAAGGAAAGAAATGTTATATGACCACATTATCCCACTAGGAGCACACAGGGCAGAGCACAGGTACCTGTAGACCAAACTGGGGAATTGGGACTCACTGTTTCAGCAGGGAGAGTGCCGCATGTGCTTCCACCTCCTTTGCTCAATATGAAAAGCAATAAGCTATTTCCAGCTTTTGCTATCAGTGCAATGCCACTCCTCATGGCAATCCCTGCAGCTGGGGCAAATCACCACCTTTCGCTCTGCCTGTTCCTGCATCTTGCTTCCCAGAATTCTCACATCCTTTTGTATATCTCTGCTTTGGTGTCTGCAAGTTAGTCCAAAGCTATTAGTGACTTGGACTAATCGCTAATTTGTTACAGTAAGCAGAATGCATGTACTTCTCTTAATGATTGTAGAGTTTTAGAATATTAATTAGTTTGGATATATGTGCACAAGTAAATCATAAAATTATCCCCAGAAAAATGCAACTCCCTGGCTGTCTCAATCCATCCAATATGTCAAAAAGCAATTACTCCCTACAGCCTTCCAAAAGCACTTTATATTTCTTTGAAGACAGCATCAGAAAAGATCCAGCAGCTTTAATGGTCTAGGAGTGAGCTGCTGGCACCTCTGAGTCACAATCTCCATGGGACACAATACACAAGCATCAGCAATGTGAATTCGGTGTGCGGTCAAGTGATTGCGTATTAAAATGTCTCTGCAGAACTGTGTGGTCACTCAAATATAAATCAGAACTGTGACTGCTGAGTTTTATTACAGTGTGTCAGGATGTCTACAGGAAGCAAGCTTCTAGTCTGCTACCTTTTTGAAAGTGCTGGCAACCTTTCCCTCCCTGTTGCCATCCAGCAGTGTTTACTGAGCTGTACCACAATCAAAGTGATACTTTATGTGTTGAGTACACTAAGAGTTAATGCAACTCTATGGCTTTCTTTAGAGAAGAATGCACTCAAATATATCTGTGTAATGAAGATTTTTATATTATACAATCCTACAGAGATATCCACTTTATAACAATGAAGTATCAAAAATAAATCTCTCACCTCTCTCATTTAATTCAAGCTGGGAGAAAGAATGAAGATGAGATAGGGAAGAACAGTAGCTGTAGAAATGAAATCAGTTTGGTATTGCTGAAAGATCATTAAAAGGAGCAATATGGAATAAATTAATTCCATATTGCTGTAGCTGATATCATGGCAGATTTTGGCACCTACCTGGAGCCCGCAGAGACCACTCCAGGACTATGGGAGCAGTATGTTATATCCAAGGCCTTTGTACTTAATTTTGCTTTCATTCTATGCCATCAAGAGCAGGGATGCATGTTTCAGGAAATTAACATGAAATATTCTAGTGTCAAAGCCTAGACTATAAACTATCATTCCAACTTTAGCTGCTCAGAACGCTGAAAAAGCAAATTTCAAAATTCTTTGTAGCAGAAGCACTTCGAGTATTTTTTCATGTGAAAGTATAGGGTTTAATTTTCAACTATGTACTAACTTATTTGTCTGCTAGATTAAGTGATACAGAAAATATCCAAAACACTTAGGGATTCCAGCAAACATTAGATTTACCTACCATCTTTGCTCCCAGACAGAGATAATACAACAGGGAATGAAGGCACTGTATAAAAGCCAGTGTTTCTTTCCTGTAATCTGAAAGATTTAGTTTTTGGAATATTTTAATTTTAATTCATTTACAGAGACAGGAGACTGATCCTCTTTCTCTGTGTCAGTGATTATGGTGTGAACAGGGAAAAAGACTTTGTCTCATTCACAGTAACCAATTCAAGAATGCTGAACATAATGGGGCCCTACAATAACTTCCTAAATCCTCAGTATATTTCTGCATATCCTTAACTTAAGCAAATAGACTTCTTATTTGTAGGCAGAATGTGTCTTACCCTGACATAAAAAGTTAAAAAAAAAACCCCTACACTTATAAAAAGTGTAGATTTATAAAAAAGTCAAATTCTTTTGAATTTTAATCCTGTTCTTTATGCTGTCACTGCACTCTTTGAAAATTGAAATGAGAAAGAAAATCAAAAGAATCACAGAAATTACCTTTTTTAAATTCTTGATTAACAGTATTTTAGTAAATTGAAGTGAGATTAGATTGTGTTTGAGATTCTCGAAGGAATACAAAGATCCATCACAATCTCTACCAGGCAGTAGATTTTAAGGTAAAAGCTACTTTTAGTAATAATAAATAAAAATAAACAATTGTGATAATTTCCCTGGGGTCCTCTAGCAAGGAAAACTGCAAGGATCAGAGTTTACTCTTAACAGCTTTATTGGATTGCAGAATGTTCCTTTCTTAAGAAGAAAGAAAGAAAAAAATATATGTACAGACATGCACCATCTTCTCCAGAGAAACAGTTTCCCATCTGGATTTATGGGAGGTTTTATGACAGGGAATTACAAGCCTGCATGTTACAGGTCAAATTCTACCTTCCAAAGTTGTAATACCCAGACCATACCAGCACTTTGCTAGCTTTCTACATCCATTCAGGCAGACAAAATTTGAAAATACAGTGTATGTGTCTCTAATTGCACACCTAAATATTCTGCCCTGTAGATCAGCTGGTCCGTCTGCACAGGAAGTCCATAATGCATACCAGAGCACTCCCCTTTGGAAAACTTCCTTTGGAAGCATCTGTGGATTTTAACCAGAGACAAGATGAAGAAAGTGTCAGAAATTGGCAAAGATGAACCAAGTGCTTTGCTGCCAAAATCCAGTCACCGTGATGTCACATCACTTTCTGCCTTCAAATCTGTATTCTAATCCATTTTTAGCTCTGAACATACATTTGCTGAGCCATAAAACTGGGATGTGTGACAGAATCAAAAGAGTAAAAGTGAGAGAATTCATGATTGAATAGGTAAAGCAGAAGTCATGCACACAGGCAAAAGAAAACAAGAGGTTCATTGAGCTCTTCCCATGGGTAGGCGGGTGTTCAGCTGTCCCTAGGAAAGCAGGGCTCCATCACACCTAACAGTGTAATTACTTCTATCCCAGTCAAAACCAGCCCTGTAATAAGGGGCTTCTTTCTTCATTGAAAAGAAGGTTATGAACAGATGAGGTGGAGGGCGTGTCTCTCATACCTCTTTCCCTCCCTGCACTGTTCAGCAAGAGGGAAGGGAGCAGCTTGGCAGGACAAGAACCATGGGACTCTCCTGATGAGCGGCAGGTAGGAAGTGGAGATATAAAGATGGCTTTCAACAGGCCAAGAGTGTGTCACATAAGAAGTCTTCTGAGATTGTGATATCTCATGAGACCCAAAACACTAAATCATCTGGAAAGTAAAGATGCATATTTCAGTTTAAAAATAAAAGAACAGTGGAAATCCTCCCTTCATTTAATTAGATTAGAGAAGAAAATCCATAAATCACTTCTTGAGGCTAATGCCCTCAATCAAAGGTAAGAGGAACAAAAGCCTTAAGCATCAAAGTGTGTTTAGAAAACGTGTCTAAGCACTCTGCAGGCTCTGAAATGAGCTATTCAGGTGGATTATGTACTAGTAAATAAGTTACACTGAGTTCCACATCATATTGCTTTGCCTTTACCTGCCAAAATCCACAACACCACCAGATCTTTCCAAGAGTACATATACCCTTCATTATCCCATCTGATCCTACTGCAATACCGTGACCATGCTGTGAATATCTTTTTCAAATTGAGAGTCACTACAGAATATTTTCACAGAAAAGAAAATCCTGGGCAAACATCTGAAAATATATCAGCTTAACTATAAGTGCAGTACAGTAGCACAGACTTATTAAACCCATCAGGAAATTTAAAGAAAATCCAGCAATGATTTTCAGTTCTGTTTCCAGATGAGAAAGAGACCCTGGATACTGAGACATTATTCAGTCAGTATCCAGCGACCCTGGGGACCTCATTAGCTCAATACCCAAGACCTGTTGCCTTTTAGAGAAAAGAGGATAAAATCCATGTGTGTGCAGAGCAGACTTCTTGCTTACAGTCTTCACAATGGCTAATACCTTTAGGAAAGCCTGGTTTTACTGGAATGATAGAACTGATTGTTGAAATAATATTTTAGAAGGGATTCTAAGAATTTTATATATTTATATATATATATATTATTGTTTTATAAGAAGTGTTACAAAAGTCAAAATAAATATGAAGGACATCTTCCAGAAGGAAAGACATGTTATCCTTGGATAGCTTAACTATTAAGAGGTCTCTACTTCTATTACGGGCTTTAATAATTTGCTGCAAAAATCAAGGAAAGTGCTGCACTTTATCTCAGTAGTTTCTCTGCTTGGTAATTGTAGTTTGGCTTTCCAGACAGCATCTGGAGACATTGTGCTGCTATAACACATGCAGGGAGTGGGAATTGGCAGACAGTTTACTGGCAGCACAGAATCTAACAGATCATTGACTTTATCCCCTTTTATCCAAAATCAGTTATAAATAGCAAACACATAAGTTGAAAAAAGTGCTATATTTAGAAAACAGTTTGTTCTGCATTATTATTCTATATTCCCTCTTCTCACAGATTTCACAATGAATTAAAAGAAATATTAGTCTGCAAATTTGCTATTTACTTCTATACCAGACAAAAGATACAACATGAAATAACCCAATGCAATGTGTATTCAATATGTATGTTTTATTGGGCCTAAAAAGTACTAATGGAAATAAGCATATATTTTTGAATCACTGTTTATAATTATTGAAAAAATGATAAAACTATGTTGTTCTGAAATTACACCTGTATACATGGGCTGGATTTAAAGTAACCAGCTGTAATGCAGAATTCAGAGCTTTATCCAACCATTGACCTGAGGTCAACAAATTACCTTCTCAATGATGAAAGATTATGCAATTTTACCTTTGTGCGTGTCCAGTATTTCCAGCGGTAAAATGTTTTTTAACCATTTATTTATTTATATGTTTATTTATACAAACAAACAAACCCCAAAAAAACAACGCCGAACAGACAGTTTTCTGATCCTTCTGATTGATGGATTGAAGCTCCTTTCTTCCTACCAATTGCATCTGGTTGTGATTTTTTTTCCCAAAAACCTGAGAAGTGAAGTAATTTCCTCCTTCACTCTTAGTTGATAACATAGGTGAGCATTGCTTGTTTAGGCCTTGTTCAAGAAACTATTCATATTATTTAACAAGTAATCAAGAAGTAAAGCAAATGTACAGTTTAAAAAGTTCTAAAACATTAATGTTAATTTCTATTTACCAAATCAGACAGGGACATGATAAAATGCAACTAATTAAAAACAAAAAATTATAGATCGACAATTCCATTAAAATAGTCATATAAGTGTATCTAACATCAGTATGCCATTTCAATTCAAATCAAAAGGTAAACAGGAATATTTCACAGATCCCCTAGAAAGTGATATTGAATAAATTCTTTATAACCATTCTTGTATTCTTGTGCAAAACTTGGTATATTCAAAAATAAAATCTCCAAATTTATTTCCACATAAATGATTTCTTGCATGTGAATATCTCTACAGTGTGGCTTCCAACAGCAATTGAAATAATTTTTTAGTGCCTGAACTCAAGTTCTTTTCTTTTATCACTCAGTTTTTGACTTGAATGCTTTTGCCAGTGAAAAGCTCTCACTTGCTATCAGAGAGGTCTTCCATCTGTGGGCTAAATTAGTTCAGGGGAGCAAAGGTGAAGGATGTCAGTAGTAAGAAAATCTCCCCTTTTCTAAAGGAGGGGTTTTTTGCAAAATACAAAATCACGTCCTTCCCTGTACAGTGATCTACAGGCTTTCTCATAACATGGCCCAGAAATAGGCAGCACCAGAGATGAAGCAAATTGTTCTGAACCAACCAAATTCTTCCTGTATCTTTCTTATCCTGAGAAGACATCAGGAAGATAGTCAATAGTTTTCAAGCTTAGCATTCTTTGAAACCAGTAATTATTTTAGCCAATGATTGCAAAGATTTTGCTAAATGCCTTTTTGTACAATTCTGATCTCAATACCACAGAGGAGTAGTTTGTTTCTCTATATGAGAAGAGGACCTTGAATTTCATCTTGAAAACCTTAGCCCACATCTCAGGAGTTTATGACTGTGTTTCTTTGATGTGGGAAAATGTGATGTAACTACATGGCCTTTTCATTAAAATAATGTGCACTCATGTTATTCTAAATGACTTTTGAACCTTTTCCTTGAAAGAAGTTTTGTCATTCTCTAATGGTTTCTGTTTACAATCAACATATCTGTTATCTGATCACAGCTGAAGGTCTTTATGGTGTAAGTCAAAAGAGCTATCTATGTCTGTGCCAAGGTCACTGTTGCAGTCTGGTTTCTTGCCAGCATCATTTTCTCTTCACTATTTTCCCCACAGCTTGTCTGTTGCAAAAGCTGGATGCATCCAGTTCGCCTGGAACTTATCTCTTCGAGTCTGATGAGGCCACACTAGACTTTCCTTCAGGAACAGAGTGTCTGCTAGGCCTCTTGTAATGGCAGTGTTTTTACAGAAAGTAAAAAGCAGGTTAAACAGGTGTTCAGTCCCTAGAGAGACATAGCCAGTCACCTTCTAGCAGACATGTCACCCAGTAACTCATTCATATATCACAGAATAGACACTGCTGGGAGATTCCAGGCTTTGGCTCTATTATGGCTTGAAACCCAAGAGGTTTGGGATCATAGGAGAGGATAGTGATCCTCTAAGCATAAATGCTGTCTGTATAATTCTGTATCATTCAAGGCAGACATCTTTCAGAGAGTGAAAACATTCAAAAGATTCAATGAAGTGACTGCAGAAATTGAGCTAAGAACTGGTTAACTTCCATTTGCACCTGTCTCCACACAGATTAAGAGGAACCTGAGTGAAATCATAGCCTCCCTAACCTTCAAATTCTTATCCAATGCTATGGGGATGTAAAAAGACAAACAGTAAATTTTCCTACCACAGCTGTGGTAGGTTGCCCCGGCTGGATAACAGGTGCCCAACAAAGCTGCTTTACGACTTCCTTCCTTAGCTGGATGGTCAGAGAAAATAGAACAAAAGACTTTTGGGTCGGGATGAGAGGTGAAGATCACTCAGAAGTTACCACCACAGGGAAAACAGACTCAGGGAAATATTATTTCATTCATTACCGATCAAATCAGAGTAGGAAAATGAGAAATAAAAAAAAAACCTTAAAAACACCCTCCCCACTCCTACTCCTATATTCCCAGGCTCGACTTTATAACCAGTTTTCTCTCTCCACCCCTCTCCAGCAACTCACAGGGACTGCAATAAGACCTGCAGACAGGTCATCACACAGTGTGTCTTCTGCTCCCTCTTCCTGTGTGGAAGTGGGTCCCTCCCACGGGAGTCATCAATAAAGTTCTCCAGTGTGAGTCCTTTCCAGGGGCTGCAGTTCTTTACAATCTGCCCCAGCATGAGTCACTTCTATGGAGAGCAGTCCTTCTAACAAACTAACTAACAAAAACTAAACCTCAATTAAGAAGCTACAACTATATGTGTGTCTGTAAGTGAAAAATGTCTAGGTTCATCCGATTTTCTTTCATCTAAGACAGTTCCTTAAGAAGAAAATATGATATTTTCCCACACCATTATGATGCGCTAACTGTAAAAGACCAGATATGACCTTCCTGGAAACTTTTGATTTCAGAGAATGTGGAACAGATTAGAAATCTACATTTGGTCTGTTAAAACCTACAGGGCAAACTTAAAAACAGATAGTCATCAGTGAAAATGTAAATACCAGCTTTTATTTAATTTTGATGGGCTTTATAGAATTTTTTGGCTTCTACTTGTATCCTGCTGTGCTTTCACAGGCAAGTGGCTATATCTCTCTCATTCCAGTGAAAATTTAATGTTAAATCACTGTTCTGCTGCTGGACAGTGGAACCCTAAAATAAATGCTCTTCATGATAAATTCCAGTAATTTTTGACCCTCAGCTTTCCTCAGAGAGCCACATCAACAATATTGATAAGGCTTCATATTACCATCTCAGGAACATAACAAGGTTAAGACAATTGCTGTGTCAGCAAGATGCTGAGCTTTTGACTCATGCCTTTACAAAATCAAGGTTGGATTATTGCAATTTATTGTTGGCAGCTCTCCCAGACTGTTCACTATGTAGAGTGTATTTCACACAAAACTCAGCAGCCAAAATATTCAAACACTAATACAAAATTACCAAACATGACAAGTAGTAACATCACCACCAGACACGTGATGTTGCAATCCTGATCTGGTATAAAGAAACAGTGAAACGAGTGTTTGCTGTAAAGATTGAGAATAACCAGAAATTATTTAATCTAGGGGTTATCTGCTTGTCATTTTAGAAGGTAATTTACTCTTTCTATTTTTTTGGCAATACTTTTTCACTTCTGTGGAATGTCTCACTATGCTGAACTCTAAGCTTCTGTTTAATTTAATTTTAGATTTTAATATCTAACTAGTATTTTTATCTTGATAGCAATATCTTCAATGGATTGGTCATTAGAAAACCTAATCCTTATTTTGACCTGTATTTTTATATTTAAAGTTATAAAAATAATAATAAAATTATATGTAAGATGCACACTATTTTTTGAGTTGACCATCTTTTGCTGGGACACTGTCAGGTTTACAAGTATTAACTGAACAATACCTGAAATAGTCTGAATCTATTTAGCACTTTCCATCTCAAGATTTGAAAATGTTTTACAAATAATTATATATCTATAATTATCTATAATTAATATTTTTGAAAAAGCAGACACTATTTTCCTTTTTAAAAATCTCATTAATAATGATATTCATACCAATATTGATGATAGTAATAATAATAGTAGGAAAATAATAACATAAAGGCCTAAAAAGCAAGAACTTTGAGTTTTGTGTCACTTACATAGTTGGAAGTAAAAAAAAATCTTACAGAAAGACTGTCTTTTCATGATATTTAACATAGCAAAGCATATAAATTTCAGTGAAGACATTTTTGCTTTGGATTAGATTTTTAATAAGAGTGCAAAAAGAAAGTTATCTATATAAAGTCCAGCTACTCTATTTTGCCTATACAAGAGTTAGGCAAAATTATTGAAGGTTTTTACTCTTGCCAATACATCTCTTTCTCATTAATAGAAACACCATGCTGAGTTCCTGGGGATCATAGAAACATAGAATTATTTATGTTGGAAAGGACCTCTGGAGGTCACTTAGTCTCATCTCCTGCTCAGGTAAAACCTACATTAGGTTTCATAGAGCCTTGCCCAGTCTTATTATGATTATCTCTGATTATGAAGAATCTCAATCACTGGGCATCCTCCTCCTCCATTGTTTGACCACCCTCGTGGTACAAAAAGTTCTTCCTTATTTCCCAAGCCCAACTTGTGTCCTTTTTCTTTAACCTTTCCAATCAGAGAAGAGTCCAATTAGGTAGCTGAAAAAGCAGAAATAGTACCTTTTATTTTCTATTTTTTCAGCTGGACAAACCTGTTTCTTACAACTTCTCTTTGTACCTCTGTGCTCCATCCCCTGATGTTGATGACCTTCTGCAGGTCTCACTGCAGAGGGTTTTTCTTGCTCTGTGGAGTACAGGACATGGGGCAGTACCCCAGATGTGGTCTCACAAATTCCAGATGTCAATCATTTCTCTTGATATCTTAATTACACTTGCTGATACATCCTAGGATACACCTAATTTTCTTTGCAGGTACTTCTTTGATTGCATATAAACTCTGTCCCAGATTTGCCTCTCTATTCACTTCCTTTCCCACAGGCTGAGGCAAACCACTGGTAAGATGACAACTTTAAAATCTGTCTGTACTGATGTGAAGCATCAAGCTGAGTTTGGGATGGAATGAGAAAACTAATATACTATAAAACTGGCATGTGTCTTGAGCTCACATGTACACACTGGTATTACAACTTTTAGTGTCCAGCTTTTTCTTGTGATGGTCTTTGCAGACTCCCTGAGGATCAGGTCTGGTAGGCCAGTGGTTATTTTTGAAAAATATGGTACTGTCCATTATTGGCTCTGTGCGTCAAGCCTTTTCTGCCACACAGAAGCTGTGTGATCCCATACACATGTTTTTCATTAGCATATTTAATATAGTGGATAGTGTAGATCATACCTGGAGATAAATCTGTGTAAAATTTGTGAGAGTTAATGGTCTTCTGCTAAAAGAGAACTGATGATAGTGACTTCAATCTCCCCTGACCTCTCTGACACAGATGCTAACAACCCATTTTCCCTATGCCATAGATCTCTAAAAATCTGTTCCCTGCTGGTACCTGGCTCTGCTCCACTGGTCATGATCACTCACTTTCTCTGAATTTGTTTCATCAAAAAAGAGAAGAAATTAAACCTGGAGCATCCAAGTACATGACAACATTTTTGTCCATAAAATCGTGTTCTTGATTTTAAATAAAACATTGAACGTCTGCTTTATCATATCCAGAAAAAAACAAACAAACAAATAAAATTTAGAAAAACAACAAAGTCATTTAGCTTCAAAAGTCTTATGATTCTTACATTCTTATTTAAACCAAGTTCTTAATCAGAATATGTGGCTCTCTTTCATCCACCAATGAAATCTTTAATCGATGAGGTAGTGATTGAGCAATATCCAAAATCTAAAAATTTCTTCTTAGATGAAGATCCAACTGAACACAAAGTCATTCAAAAAGGTTCAGGCTTGAACATTTACTTAAAAACTCTCTGTCTCATGCCCAAATTTCTAAGGATACAGAAATAAATTTCCACTCGTGGCTGTAACTACTAATATTTCCAGGAATCCTTCTGTCACTTCAAGTGTAGAAATATAAACTCTATATCTAAAGATTCAACATAGTAATACCTTTCATGCTGAGGTTTGGTAGGAAATTCATGTTTGAATTGTTTTACTTAATTATATGTGATTTATCACAATATTAGAGAATAGGCACTTTTAAACCCACTAGACAATATGACCTCTTAATACTAAAGTTGTACAGTGGCACCTGTAATCACTTACATGGTAGTGTTAGTGTTGGAAACACATAATCACAGAATAATTATATGCAGGTGCTTTACTGAAGAAGAGCTCTGGGAATCAGGGGTACAGGACCCAAATCCTACTCTGTCATAAGTTCGGAATAGACGCAGTTTTATACCCTCTTGTTACATAATTATACATGTTAATCACTAAACCCCATTGTTCCATTGATTTTAGTCAAGCATGAATTTGTATCCATCGATTCTTGTTTAAGATAATAATCATATTTGGTTTTCAAACAAATGTTACAATTAACAATAATGTAATTTATCATAATGATGCAGGTACAGATCCACCTGTCCTAGTGAAGGATATCAAGCTTTTATTTCTACAGCCTACACGTTTAACTAAGAATCACACTCATCCCCCCTCTCCCATTACCTAGGCAAAGTTATACTTGATTTGGTTAAAACAATAGCATGAAAATAACATCCTAGTTGCAGTGAAGCCAACGTTCTGTTCTTGGGCCCTGCAACCTCAGAAATCATTTTAACCCTATACTATCAGTAGTAGCAAAATTATTAGGTAATTCTTTATCAAAGAGACACTAACAGCCTCATTAGAAACAAGTTTAATTTCAAAAGAAATCACTCATTGTATCAGAAGTGAAAGAATTTATATGACAAATTTCTAATCGATTATTTGTTCCTTGCAGAAGAAAGATGTTTGAAAATATTGAATACATTGGAAAAAAAATTTAAGGACTTTCACATAATTCTGATTATTTCTGTAAAATTTTCCGTCTGAATGACAGAACATTTAACTGCATGAAGAATTGCAAAGATTACAGAGTTTTCCTGTTTCTGTAAATCCTGTTCCTGTTCTCCTGTAAATTTGTGTAGATATGTATAATAGCCAATATAAAATATATGGTTATTGTGTAGACTGAATTACTAAGTATGAAGTATGGACTTTTCGCAATTACAATGAAAGGTTTAAATAAGATCAGTCTGGTTTTTGATGTTGTGGAGAATTTCTGTCACCGCTTGTCCAGATAGTTTTCATGGAAATTAAGGAAGCTACGCTGATTTTTCTCATGTGTCTAACGCACACAGAGCTATTCTGGATGCTGAGAAAACTACACTATTTCTCCTTTGCATACAAACCACAGCTAAATCATAAAATTTCATCTCTACCTATTGTAGGGACAGCAGAAGAATACAGATGTATACCTAGAAAAACGCCTTTACTCCAAATATGCAAAACAGTTACTGATGTTACATTTCAGTTTTCTTAAATAGGGAGAGGTCCTGATAACAAATCTTGTAGATGTGGTTCATCTTATCATATGTCTGGAGTATCCCTCCCAAAAAAACCCTCTTCTGCTTGTAAGATTTTCTGGGATTTATGGGAGCTTAGAACAGATATGTCCAGATTTGATAGCCAGTCCTTCTCCGACCCAGAGGTGTTTAGTAGGTCTCTCAATGTCTTTCAGAGTTACTTTAAGAAATTCTTCACTAGGAGGGTGGTGAGGCACTGGAACAGATTGCTCAGAGAAGTTGTGGATTTCTCATCCCTGAAAGTTTTCAAGGCCAGGCTGGATGGGTCTCTGAGCAAACTGGTCTAGTGGGAGGTGTCCCTGCCCACGGCACGGAGGTTGGGACTAGAAAATTTTTTAAACTCCTCCCAATCCAAGCCATTATTCTATAATTCTATGATTCGTGTCATCTTTGCAACACATCTCATCTTTGCAACACGTCTCCACATGGAACCAGAAGTGTCTGCTTGATGCAAGCTGAAATGCAACATGATGGGAAGCAACTCTTTGACCATTCTGATATATTGCCCTGACAGAGGAATTTCAGTGCATACCTGTAGGGCCTGCCTGCCAATCAGAAAGTTGACATTAGTGCATTATCTTAGGAAGGACCAAGTACTGGTCTCTGGACTTAGCAGATCTCTGTCAAGGGCCAAATAAATAATTTGTACCCTCATTGCAGGAAAATGTCTCTAGATGATATAAATAGAAAACCATCCTCTGTTTTGTCACTATTGTCAGTATATATTAATTAGTACAATACTAACCCCCTACAGATGACCAATTTATAAACAGAATAAATAAATAGCAAGTGAGATGAGATTATGTTACATTAAATTATAAAATAAAATAAAACATAAAATAAAATATAAATCAGTCTTATGAATGCCCTTGTAGATAAGGTACTTTGGGTTCTTTCCACTGAAAAAAGAGATTTCTGGTACTCCTGGTACATGTAAAATGCTGGACATAATCTGCATTCTTAAGATTGAAGTGACCTTTTACTGACCTTTTACCTTTTACTATTTGATGATTTTGTTTCAATCTTTAAGTCAATTTGCTTTTAAACAGTAGCCATACAGTTAGACCGGTCTGCTGGTCTCTGAATTTATTCAATACAAAGTTTTTTAACCATCTGGACAAGTTCCGGTTTTATTTTATTTCTCTTTCCTAATGGGGCTTCTTTTACTGCATGCAGTTTTGGCAGGATACCAGTAGCCATATCTGTGAGGTACATTCTGTACAGTATGCCTGGTAGCCTGTTAATCATCTCACATGTTTGTTTAAGACTGTCCTATAAATCCTATTCAGAAATGATCTATAAGTTCATTTGCTTATCTGCATTTACAGACTACCCTTAAGTCAGGCTTAAGCTATGTGTATGGTGGGTCTGCTCACAGAATTTAATTTAATCACTGAAATTCAGAGCTAACTTCATAAGATTATAGTTGTGTGTTAGTTTAGGAGATGGTGAAATGCAATTGGTGATTTCTTTCGAACTGACAACCAAAATAGCCAACTGCACCTCTGGGACACACACAGCCTTAAAAGTTAGAAGGAAGCCTGGGATCACCCCCTCTTGCTTCCGCCTTCACAGGAGGTAAGGCAGCCTTGGCTCTGTCCCTTGGAGGGGCCTGGGCCCCAGGCTTTCATGAAAGGCCTGTCTGGCCAGGTGAATCCCAGCCGGGAGAGGAGATGATGTGCCCCCATCCCGACCCTGATCGGTTTTTAGCAGCTGGGAAACACCCTGCTGCTCCCCTTTGAGGGGGAGCTGGCCCGAGGCCTGGCCATGGGCCTGGGCCCTTTCCCCAGCAGGGAGAGGGGAGCCTGCAGCCTGCAGCTGCTCCGGGCTGGGCCCACCCTGAATGAGACCGAGGGGTGGGGGCAAGGAGTCTTTCATCAGCCGGGCTGCTCTGAGACCTGCCTAAGGTGTTTTTTTCTATTCCCGAGTTTTTTTCTTTGCTGCCACCCAGCTGAGATCACGTGACCACAGAAAGTCTGGGCAAGTTTTAGCTCTTTCCTGCCAGGAGATGGGATTTCCAAATCACTGGCTCTTCCCAGAATGAGAACAGACAAATGGATGGAGCATAGAGAAAATTTGGCATAACAAATGGATGGAGAGAGTAAGAAAAGGATTAATTAGAGGAAGGATGAAGGAGTTGCCTGTTGGCTTGACTTTCTTGTTTGAGCTATGGAAATGATCTCTGTTGGTAGATAGTCTTTTAAATCATGGAAAAATATGCATTTGGGGAGATGATTGGTGGATTTTTGAGCAAAGGTGTTTCTGATGGACTGTATGATTCCATGAGATGTCTGAACACAAAGAAAGAGATGAGAAACTCCCACACCAGTGAAAAAAGTGAGAAGACATCTCTGTTCCTTGAAATGAAAAATCCTTTGCCTTGAAGCTGCTTATCTTTAAAAGGTGACACCCCAAATGCCTGAACTCCACGACCCATAAGCAGCTTGAGAAATTGCTAATGGGAAGAAACCAAATGGAAGCAGGTTTTCCCTGGGCGGCTCTTTCTGTGAGAGTTCTGACCCACAAGAGAACTTTTTTTTCCTGGTTGTCAGTGGGAGAATTCCATAGAGAGCAAGAGACTCCTCTCCTGAAGAATAGATGAAAGACTATAAATGGTGAAACTGACTGAATGTCACAAGTTTTGTCTCTATGTTGTTTGTAGAGAAGTGAACACTTGTGGGAGGGGAGAGGAGTTTTGTAGGTTTCTTTTTTTTTTTCTTTTCTCTTCTCTTTGTTTTCTATCTGTGTGTTAATAAATTACATGTTTACTTTTAAATTGAGCCTGTTTTGCCTTCTCCCAAAATCCTAATTTCCCGGTTGGCAAATAATTTGGTAAACATAAAAAACACAAGCTGAGCACTGCTTTACCAGCACTACCAGGAAATTGAAAAACCTGAAATCTAAAATAATGTACAATAGTCAATAGAAAATCAGGTATCTAAATGGAGCATTTGTGCTAATTATATTAAAAATGTCAAGTGCAAAACTTAAATATTTTGCATAACTTAAATCTTTATTGCAGTTTTTAGCTAATGTGTTTAGATTACACCAATTACAGTTATCACTTATTGGGCCTTAACAGTGTGATGCAGCTGGCATGATCTAATGGCATAACTAACAATTTATTATGTATCATAGCTCAGCTTGGATTTAAAATACTATTAGTAGGGTTATAAAACTGAGGGGTTTGCTTTGACATAAATCTATATTTTATGGATGAGAGGTGTATCTATTCCCTTTATTATGTACTAAAATATTTAGAATAGAACTCATGAATATGTTTATGACATTCAAAAATTTAGTAGCTGACATTTATTCCTTGTGTGAAATTTGTATTTGATTATGAAAATGTAAGAGAACCTACAGGCATTAGTTGATTTACACAATGGAATTGCTTGGGCAGATTTCTTATGTGTCACCATAACATTTAAGGTATAATAAAAAACTGCAGCTACTTTGTTGCAAATTATTCAATTTAATCTTCTGAAGAGAATTTTATTGGCAGTGTTTGGAAGCTGACCTTTACCTGCATGACACTTTCAACAGGAAATGTCAAGAAGGATTACAAATTATTTTTACAGCACATTAATAGTTTATAAAATTTATTTTGGATCATTTAAGGAAACCCACATACTACATAAACACCCTGCTATAACAGAGGTGTTTGACACTTCAGAGCACCATGAAAAGGGACTTGATTTCTTACAGATCATAAAGGAATGGAAGTAGTAGGGGCCAAACTGTGACATTTCACTCATTTTAAATTGTTCTTAGTTTTATGAATGTATGTACTTACTATAATGGAACAACAGAGGAGTAAGATGATGTTAAGTATGAGACATCAGGATGTGCCTCTAGGTATTGCATCCTCTCAAGGAGTGCATTGACTACATCAAATATTTTGAGAACTTTGCTCATGAAAATATTTCTATATATGAATTTGAAGAAAGGGTTCTTATCTAAAATGGATCCAAAGCAAGGCAGTAGAAAAGAATCTAACTATATTTCTCCCTGCACTTATATCCAAGTTTGACAGCTTTTCTACAGGTGTTTTGCCAGAGATGGATGTAAAGCATCTTAGTCTGGGTTAGAAAAATTATTTGTCTGAGATTAATTTTTTTCCTTGCTGTGAATAACCTAGATCTCTTCAGTTGAGTGATTTATCCTATTGTCCATTCATAGCTGGTAGAAAAAATAGGCCTTTTTAGGGCACAATTTACATAGTTTTGAAATAGGTAACTTAAATAATTCAAATCTCCCTCTGAAAACACATAGGTATCCACTGGATACAAAAGAGATCTAAACTCAGATCTAGATGTTTTTATTTGGGTTATCTAAATATCACCCCTCCTGTTTATTCAATGGGAGAAAGATTGATGAACATTCAGTAAAAAAATCCTCAGGAGACACATAGTTTGTTTTTTTTTCACAAAACAGTGGAATTATCTAGTGCAAAAATATGCTTTTTAAAGTATATTAATAATGAGGGAAGGTCTCTGGAAAATATCAGTCTCATACTTGTTGAAGATGACCACCTGACCAATAGGGACTAAGAAAATGCAGAAGAATTCAATGGTTTTTTTTTCCTGCAGTTTTTGATGTTAATGGCAGACCTTGGGCTGCTTGGTCACCTGAGATGGAGCACCACAACTGTGGGAACTTTTGAATGGCTTTGAACCCTGAAATTGTATGAGCTGAAGGTTCTTAAGTCCATAGAACCTGATGGATTTCATCCTGGAGTACTAAAGGGGATAATGGAGGTTACTGCAGAGCCCCTCTCCATCATCCATCAGCCGAGGTCTTGGGAGTCTGGGAAGGTTCTTGCTGACTGGAAGCCAGCCAATGTTATCTCAGTTTACAAGAATGGCATAAGGGACTCAGAAAAAATACAGGCTTATTACTCTAACCCTAATTTCTTAAAAAATTATGGAGGCATCATACTGGTCCAATTGAAAGGCATTTAAAGGACAATGCAATGATCAAACACAGTCAACATGGGTTCACAAAGGGAAAGGGCTGTTTGCCTTGCAGAGGGATCTAGATAGATTGGACCATTAGACTATGGTTAATGGGATGAAATTTAATGTCGAATGATGGATCCTGTAGGCAGGATAGCATAACATCAGGCATAAATATGAATTGGGTGAAGGAGTAGATGGAAAGATATCCTGCAGAAAGAGCCCTGCAGGTGCTGTCTGACAGCAGGCTCAATGTGAGTCAGCAGTGTGTCCTGGCAGCCAAGAGGATAAGCTCCATCCTGGGGTGCATCAAGCACCACCACCTGGTCAAAAGAGTTGATTATCCCACTGTATTCAGCACAGGTGTGGCCTTGGCTTGAGTGCTGTGCACAGTTATGGGCCCCACTAATTGAGAAATATTCAAGTTAAGTCGTTCAAGTGTGTCCAGAGAAAGGAAAGAAAGCTGGTAAAAGTGGTGGAAGGGATGTCCTTGAGCAGCAGTTGAGGACTTGGGGTTTCTCTAGTTTGTAGAAAAAGAGAACAAGGAGTGATCTCATTGCTTTCTATTGCTGATGAGAAAAGGTGGGGAAAGGGAGGTGCTGAACTCTTCTCCCTGGGATTCAGTGATAAGATTTAAGGGAATGGTTCAAAGCTGTGTCAGGAGAGGATCAGACTAGATTAGGTAAACTTTATTTACCAAGATGATGGTCAAACTCTGGAACAGGCATCCTAGAGAGGTGGTCAATCCTCCAACTCTGTCGGTGTTTAAGAGACCATTGGAAAATGCCTTGAGTAACACAATTTAAGTTCTGTTTATCCCTAAATTTATCAGGCAATGGTAGTAGATGGTCAGTGTGCATCCCTTCTAACTGAAATAAGTCTGTTCTGTTCTTTTCTGTTCTATAAAATGTTCCAAGGTGCTCCTTTGCAATACTTCTGCTTTATATGTTCTTTGTCATTCTCTTGAAAAGTTCAGTTGCTTGTATTGATTTAACTATTAGGTCAATATGATTAGATGGCATGTATTTTTGGGAAATACTGCATCTTCTTTGTTCTTTCAGTTACTTCAGGGCACAAGTGTTTTACTGCATTTAAATAATCCCTAATATATCTATGTTATTTCCTCTCAAGTATTGATATGGCTATTTGATAGCATAAAATCTGATGCTAAAAGAGAAAATGGCAATTATTTGGCTTAAAAAAGCAATCAGAAAGTTTATGTGAAGCAAGTCCTCTTTTTCTTATTTATAAATAATAGAATTGTAACCTTTTTTTAATCAATCTTTTGAAGAAACTGCTGTCTGTTGCACTCCCAATTAAGAAAAACCCCATGTACAGAAATGCTCTAAGTCTAACATCAGTGATCATAAAACAGTCTCTCTTTGGCTTAATTGCTTAGCAAATATCAAGATTTTTCCTTAAATTTAATGTTATGGAAAAACTAACAGAGAAAACAGTCAAGGCAAATTTAGGCTGGATATGCAAAACTGCACCACTACCAAAATACCATATAGCTGAAATGAAAAGAGGTGTACAGAACCTGCCGCCTTGTTCAGACAAATATATAGTGAATAAAACACTCCTGCTTACTGGAAACAGTTGAAGATTCTGAAAGTAATTTGACTTATGAATGTTATTTTCATTTCATACTAGTCAGGTGGAAAACAGAAGGGAAGTTAATTTCATTGTCTTGCTTTTGTTCAGCCCATATCCAATACCACTGGAGTGTCCACTCCAACCATAAGAGAGCTAGGGGTATTCATTCTTTAGAAATGCTTTATCTGATGCATCAAAATGTCTCTTGTGAGCGAAGCCAAACAACTTCTGCAGAGCAGAATAAGCGCACAGACAGACACATGTAAGGGCTGATACAGCTGGTTAGCAGCAGGGGGAAGGGACATTTTTCGCTAAAGATCCTCACCAGCTCTCATCTCTCAAGATTAAGGAAGAGCCATAAACTCAAAACAATTTCAGCCTCTAAAGAGGTTCTGACCTATAATTCTTTATTTCACTGGACACCAAAAACATTTGACTTAGTGGAAACACTGGCTTCTTGACACGTTGTTTATTTGTGCTACTTTCAGCTGCAGAAGGCAATGCTGTGTCCCTTTTTAACATTGATTCTTCCCTTTGCCCCTATGTCTCATAGATACCAAACACCTACTTTCCTTCTTGGATTTTTTAATTAACATAACCAAGTCAAACTGTGAGCAATTATTCCCAGCCTGTATTTGGCTTGAACTGTGTTGCAGCTACACCTGAATGGCATCTGGAAAGCCTGAAAAGTTCTGCTTTTTCTTCCAGGTGCAGCCATGCGTCTAGTAAAAAAACAATGCTATTTTATACAGCTTTTTCTATATCTAGAGAATTATCGTTGTTACACCACTCCTGCAAAATACTATTTTCCACAATTTTAAAGGGTAAATAAAATATACAAAAATCAGAGTTATTCTTATGGTGGATTTCGTGGTAAAGTGGGTTTCTGTTGAAATGTTGTGTTTGATGTTGATGTGTACGACATTTCATTTATTGAATACTGCAAACAGAGGCCAAAGGTTGCTCAAAACAACTTTCAGTGTTCTCTGCTCCTAAAAAACCACTCCAGGATTATAATCAAGCATTTATTTATAAACCAGTAGGGTTACAGTAGGATGATTTGGCATTTATAAGCAAGTCTCTTGTTTGCTGTATTTCATGTGTATATGTGAACACCCACAGAGTTTACACATAGGATATAATTTCCAGAGGTGATTTTTGCCCCGTGTAGAATGGGAATTAATTTTATGTGGTAGCTGCCTTTTCCCAGCAGCTAGCATTTCCACAGCTGGTTGCTGTTTCACTCACCCCTACTTTTCTATTACATTCTATTTTTTCAGCAGCCCTCTTGCATGCCTAGAGAAAGAAAACATTTATCCACAACATATCAAAAGCTGTGAAAAAATGCTACTGAATATGAGCTCTTTTTTTTGTGATTACACAAAGCCCACACCTTTTCTCTTCAGACCTAAATGTTGTGAAGTTGTGGCTTAAGACTTAAAGGGGCAAGAATTGAAATCTGTTTATTTTGACAAATAATATCAAAATTAAAAAAATAAAAAAATTTAAAAATATCAAAATTAAAAAAATAAATTAAAAAAAATTACATTAAATAAGACAGATGTCTTATTCAGACACTTGAAAAAACAATAGTTTATATGAAATATTGTTATGCTTTTGTTTCCTTGTTTTTCAGAACTTTTTGACCAGATCTGCAACTGAAGAAGCAGAGCACAGCCTCTCCAAGAGGAAAGATTTCAACAGAGAAAGTGAGATTAGAAGGAGTCTGTGAAAGTTTTTTTTAGATAAGTCTCAAATGTCAGCACACAGAAAGGACTCACTACCTCCTGCTGTTGAACCTATTGAAAAAATATTTGTAATAATTTTTATACGTATTTTTGAAGGACTGAAGAGATTGACAGTTGCTGTAATGCTTGAAGAAGTTCTGAATGATAAGTGAGGGTGAGGACATTTAAAGCTTTCCTTCATTCTAATTAACTGATGGTAATGATAGATGTAAGCTCAAGGCAATGACATTATCCCTTTAGGCAAGGACAAAAGTAGTCCTGTTTGTTCCAGTATAGATAAAGATTTGATTTGCCTGTTTACCATAGGAGAATTGACTTGAACTTTAATCATTCAACTGATGAATTCAGAGATGCAAAGCTGTAAGAAATGCATAGTTTATTTTACAAATTAATAGATTTCATAAGCATTGAAAATCACACTGTATTAAACAATGCTTTCCAAACCATTTTGATCACCAAGAAAGTGAGGATAACAAAATGATTACTCTAATGTATTATACAGAGTTACAGAAGCACTTGTGAAACCTTGTCAGCCCAGGAGGTTCTGGCTCCTTGTCTTAGAAATTACTACTGCTGCAGTAGAGTCATCTGGAAGGATTTAGTGCTTCAGGTGTGTCTGCACAGCATCCTGCAGCTTAACTGAAGGGGCATGGAGAGATGGCTTTAAGACAGATGACCGACTATGCACCCTACAGCTAAGGCATGGGCAGGCACTTTGTTCTGTCCCCACTACGTGTGAAGGAGCTCCAGCAGGAGGGAGGAGCAGGCTGTCAAGGACAGCTATCTCTGGAACACTGGTTAGATCTGTCACGTTAATCGCTTATCCTTCTGTACATGACACATAAGACTTCTTTTATCATCAAGATCTATCTTCCAAGGAAGAAAGGATGAGAGGAACAAAATGAAAATTGAGCAGAAAATTAAAAACCCTCAAAAGGCCACATTTAGCTCTTTTATTATTCAACTCTCCAAAGAGCTGCCATTTAGCATTAAGTCTTTTGAGAATATCTTTTGTATGGTAATGACTGTCATCAGTAATAATTTTCAGTGGTGTCCATGCTTTTATGTCTTAGTTAAACACCTCTGCCATTACACAGTTATAATTTCTGCAATGAGAGTGTGTAGGGGAGGGTCTGGCCGGGATGGGCTCAGCTTTATTCAAAGCAGCCAGTATGATGCTGGTTTGAATCTGTGACTAAGCAGTGTTGACACAGACCAACACTTTAGCTGTTGCTGAGTAATTGCAATAAGATTTTCTCCATTTCTTGCTCTGCCCCACTACCAGCAAGAAGGCTGGGAGTGAGCAGGAGAATGGGAGGGGACATCATCAGGGCAGCTGGCCCAAAATTACCAAAAGCAAATTCCAAGCCTTATAACATCGTGTTCAGCAACAAAGAAATTGGGGGTTTGGTTTTTCCAAACACACTACTGCTTGGAGTCAGACTGGGCACTGGCCTGCTTGTGGGAGGTGAGAAGGGATGCAAATCTCTTGCATCACTGTTTATTTTTTCTCATATCCTGGCAGAGAGTACAGTACATCTTTTAAATCCACCCTGAGTTTAGCAATAATTTCCAGTCTCATAAAAATCATATGAAAAGGAATATGCAACTGACTCTAAAGATCTCAACAAGAATTTTATGGAAAACTTTCATTTTTAACTAAATTATCCCTTTATTTCTAGAATATTGTTAAAGTATAGACGGTGCAAGTAAATTTTTCTAAATTATTCCTTTAAAAAATTATTTAATATTTTTACACTTACACCAGCAGTGACTTTGATTATGATCCAAGTAAACTCCTATTAATAATGACGGATTAAAACTGACTACAGTGTTGGAATGCAGTGTTTGATTCTAACATTCCTAGTAGAAGTGGGATTACTTCAGACTTTCACCATGGTTATTGATAGGACACTTCAGACTGTTATGTTTTTTTCCATGTTTCAAAGTTTCTGAAGTCAATGCTTTGTCGATCTTTACTTTTTAGGTTCAGGACAACCTTATTGTCACCTAGTAGCTGATTCCTAACAGCACTGAAGTCTATTTGACACAAGTGAAGATGAATAAGTGTATGTTTTAACTTGTAAAGCCAGTATAAATTGTATAATATTTTGCTCTGTTCATCTAATGGTTCCATTTCAGTGTATGTAATTCTAGCACAAAATATTCAGGATTAGGTGCCTGTTCTACATCCATCTTCACTGTACAGAATAAAATATGCTAAAAGGGTTTTGTAATCATAGCAAGGAAGGATAAGATCACAGTCTAAATTCTACCTGTCCCAATAATATCTTTCTCAGCTCAGAACATGTTATTTTCACACAGTGTTCTATCCCCTGTCATGGGAAATGAAGCCTATCTCTCAGCCTCATAATCCTTCTCTTGATGAGGCGTCTTCACCATCTTTCCCCATCTTATCTATGTTAGTTCCTTAATGTGTACTTCTCAGAGGAGAAAGCTTGTACTTCCAGTATTATGTTCTCATAATGCTGCATCCTGAGGTTTTCTCCAATCACAAAATTACAAGCCATTTTTCTGTAAGACTTTAGTACCGTCTTTCACAGCTCAGTTCTCAAATTCCCTTATAGGTTTCATATTTAATTCCAGTAGTATCACTAGCAAGAAGTGATGCATTTAATGTTTGTTCCATATGGAGTCCTCTTTCTCTTTCAGATTTCATGATTCTAAACTTGAATTTCCTACATTAACATTCTTCTCTACTCTCTGCTACTCCAAAGATTTGGTAACTATGCCATCCCTTTCTTTGCCTGCCAAAATGTAACAAGGAAAGTAAAAATCAAGGAACTGAAAAAGAGAGGTAAGAAAAAGCACCATACATACTATTAAGGATAAAACCATATTCTACTGACAACCTATTATTACTCCTTTACATCAAAAAAAAACAAAACCCAAACACCTGAAAGTGACCTGAGAAGCTGCAAAAGCAAAATTGAAAATTACACAAATACTCCTTGACAGAAGAGAATTCAAAGAATTCCATCAAAAGGCAGAAAAAACTCAAACCACCACAGCACTCCATGATGGTAAGAGGGATATACCCAAAAGTGGGTAGCACATATATTATCCCTTACCTGATAGGTGTGCTGGGCTGCTTAGCCTAAATAATCCCATGCAGGGTTTCTTATTTTCATCTACCCTTAAGAATGAGGGAGAGAAAAGGGGATAACAACAAATTTAGAGCAATGCAGCAAAAAAAATACCATTTTTTACAGAGTTAATCAAGAATCCAAACACCAGCATCTCATATAGGCCAAGCTATTCTACACTAAAGCTATGAAACACTGTGGCCTGTTATTCCACAAGAAATTCAAGTGGATAAAGAGCTTTTGTAGAAAAAAAAAAAATGTTCCTAGTGTGGGTGAGAGTATTGCAGTCTGGTCCTCGGTGTGTTAGAATATTATGGGCAGATTGAGAACACCACCTGTTCATAATATGTAGAAACTTGACTAATGACTATAGTCTACTTTATCTGAGTAAATTTTAATGAAAAATGCTAGCACTCAAATTCATTTTTGCTTGCAGGCATCTTGTAGGGTCAGTAGGGTACTGAAGTGATACTGTTTTGAAATTCTAAATCAGTGTAATCTTTAATAATCCTGTATCATACTGTATGCTTGCATCTATACTACTTTAATAACAATGGAATACAAATAACCATTACACAGAAGAATGAAAAAGAGAGATAGCATATGACTATGTAATATTAAATAAAGGAGACCCACAGCTACTTATAAACTCAGAAAAAAATGTGCCCTTTTTAATGTAGAAATACAGAACATTCCCCACTGACTCTAATAAAAGTAAGTCTCCTAAGGCACTGCAAAACTAAATATTTTTGTACAACACTTCATAGTCAGAGCTGTACAGTATATGAAAATAGGCCTTGGGGCAGTAACACACATCACCAAATTCCTCTCTGTGAAAGCAGGTTGGAATTGTGCTTTTGGGCATATACATAAAACCGGATGATTGCTATTCTATTCAGAATTGAAACTATGTTTTGTTTTCATTTTTTAAAGTTGCTTTCAAGATGTTGAAGTCGGTTTTATAAGAGATTGGCTAATGCCAGCATCAGTAATCCCATATCAAAAGGGCTCTGTTTATATCTGATAGTGGAAAAGGAAAACTTGATGGATGTAAGGTTTGTTGAGTGGTGCGCAAAGAAATGCAGATCTTTGTTGTTCCTACAGTCAGCTACAAAAACAAGTCTGAAGAAGCTTTGTAGCTGCAGAGGCATCATACATATTAATCAGTCTGAATCAATAACCTAATCCTGCTTTCCTTTGAGAAATGGTAAAGATCCCATAGATTTCAGTCACAGTTCAGTGTAGGTTTTATAAATGTAATGACTGAAAGGACTTTGAAAGTGAAGGAGAGGTTTACTGTATGTTTTCTTACACAAAAATATAAGACTGTGTACCATTTTCAGAATAGAGCTTGTAGAAATTTCAACAAGACAGAAAATTAATTTTATATTTGTTGCAAAATATGTAAACAAATTGCATCCCTGAACAAAAAGAAATGTTGTGGGTGGGACTGATTTCTGGTTTCTTTACCAAAGGATTATCTCCCATGCTATGAAGTTCTTGCTCTTTATGTGTCAAATCACTTTGAGGTCTGTAAGCGGTTCTTTGCCTAGTTTCAGTAAAATAACCACAGAAATTAAGTAAGATGATCCTACATAACGTGTGAATGTAATGTTACATCTGGCTTAAAATAGCCTGTAAGTAAGGACTTATTCTGACCCATCCTCCAAGCTATCAGCATGGAAAACAGAGTAATCTTGGATAGAAGCCATTCTTTTGGGATCTGATGTAAATTAAAGCTCTGTCTAATAACTTCATCAGTCCAAAAGTGTCCATAGAGAGATTAGGGTCCCATAGATCTGCAAAGGCCAAATATTACCTGAGAAATGTACCCCTCAGTCCCTTCAATACCATTAAATACCAGTGGGGTCCCTAGGAAACCAGTATTTGAAAAGCTTCAAATCAAAATCATACACTCATTTTTGTCAGCTAGAATTGGGACCACCTTGTTTGAGATATTTGTGATCATTAATATATAAATATTTATGATGTAGAGCAAAATAATTAGCTAAATATAGCTAAAATTGGTGGGGTTTTCTGGTATTGGGAAAATCTTGTTTAAATTTTATGCTTTGGCTGTTAATTTTGTGATTCAAAAAGCTGTCTTTAGTGATGTCAACAAACCAAAAAGGACTAAGCATATGGACTGTTAGAGCAGATTTTTTTAAGCAGAAAAAGAAGTTAACATAAAAATGATCAAGCTGGATCAGGAAAAATGTTAGCTGTTAGCGTATCCATGGACAGTGTCTATGGTAGTAGACAATAGCAGATATCAGAAACAGATATAGGAACATGACAAGCAGTGATGCTTTCCCAGTATAGCCTCTGGCAAAGCTCAGGAATCCCAGGCTAGAGAGGCAGTTGTTACGCCAATAGCTGTTGAGGAATATTTCTTCTATTAATTCATTCAATTAATTCCAAAATCTACATCTAAATTTTAGCATCCACAATGTATTGTGTCAAAGAATTTTTATACAAACTTGTTCTGGATCAGCCTACTTTCACACAAGTTCTTTCTGGTTTATGAAAAGGTATTTTAAAAATTTCTGAGTAGCTTTTTCATGTCCCTTGGGATTCTACAAACTTTGCTCGTATTCTTTCTGTAACTGTTTTTTCCAAAATAAATAATACCATCCCCTTAGCAGCTCCTCACCCTGAAGTCACTCTGGTTGTTTAGCTGCCCTTGCCATCCTTGTCTGAAGAAGCAGTAATACAAACAGTCCCAAGATGTAGCCATTGTTTTTCTACAATGGCAGAATGCCATTTTCTTGTTTATTTCCTGTTCACTTTTTGTGATTCAGTTTATTTTGCTGGTCCCTGCTCAGCAGTGTATATTTCCATTGAAATACTCCATTATTTTCCTAAATGGAAATCATTCTTTCATGTATATTTAGTCCAGTATTATATCTAGATTTTTAAGAACTTTTTCACATTTTTTGTATCAATTGACATTGAATTTTACATACTATTTTCATTCTCTCATTATTATTCATTATCATGAGATCGTCTTAAAACTCTCAAAAATTCGGCTTTCTACTAACTTAGCAGCACCACCAAATTGTTAACTGATTTTTCATCTCCTTTCCAAGAATGTTTGTGATTTCATTTCTTTGTTCTTTTAGCTTGGATATATAATGAATCTGTAAATCAAGCATTAAATTTTATATTAAGCCAATACAGGGTTTCATATTAACAATGGATTTGACAATCTTTCATCATCACCCCATGTTTAGGGAATGGAGCACCTTATTTTGCAGGTCTGCCAAATCAACTTCTTAATAAATTATTATCACATTTAGATTCATTAGCTGATTTTATCCCAATTTAACACAAATTAAAGTCTTCAAACTAAGCTTTTTATATGCTTGTCAGAAAATGGCCATCAGAAATTCATGTTCTTACAATGTCTTAAAATTTTACCTCAGTAAAATCTGAAGTGAGATTATAATTTTGCAGAATAAAAAGGTGAGCTAAAATAACATACTTGGGTTCTAATCATATGCATAGTGCTCCAAAATCTACTTGAGTTGGAAGAAAAAGAGATGTGGAAGAAATGCTGTGATTATTTTCAATGGCTTGTAACTCATCACACATATTGGTCCTATTCTAAGTCCATGAACAGACAAAACAGGAGAAATATCTAAATCTTAATGCCTGTGGTGTTGTGCCTTCAGAGCACATAAGTGGTGGGAATTAGTGTGTGCACTGAATGCAGTCCAGACTCCTCAGCAGTGAGTAATTAGTAATAAACTACACTGCATTAGGGACCATTAGGGGGCTAAGACTTCTCTTTATCCCAGTTTTACTGGGAAATTTCTTTCAGATTACTTTGTTCTCTTCATAGAGAAAAAACCAAACAAACTAAAAAACCCAACAATTAAATCTGATGGAATAGATTTAAAAAAAAAATAATATGAGAAGTAGGCACAAATTTCTTTATATTTCTTTGCTAGTTGCCTTAAAGCAAGCACCAGAGGAAACCTTTTGGAGATAGAGGGGTCAGGGGAAGGGGGAACAAAGTGGGTGAAGGAAGGACTGGTTGCCTTGTTCACACGTTGTTAACACAGCTGTGCCAACAGACGGAGAAAGATACCCTAAACTGGGTAGATGTCTCTCCTCACAGAAGTCAGAAAAAGACAGAAAAATGTTCTGATTCACCATTTGTTCTCATCACAGAAAAGTTATTAGCCCTTTCTTTGGCGCTTTGAAAAAAGCCACAATACAGTGAGACAACTTAGTGGTTTAAAATCAGGTATGAGCTACATGATTGTATTGTGGAGATACATTTTATATTCATGTCTCAAAATTGATACAAATCAAACTTGTTACAAGTTTGTTCCAATTCCTTTTTTGAGGTTTTCATGCCTCAAGCTTCACCGATCCTAAAATAGCAATAAACTCTCCTGGGTTTGTGGAATTGTGACAGATTGTAAATTTCATAGCGCCTTTCAGTAGAACATCAAAGCATGAACATAAAGTATGCATTTGTGATTATTACTTTCAAATGATGGTGACATTTTAAAAAGTCTTTGGTGGTTATCAGGGGGTAAAGTGAAGCACACTGTCAAAGCAGTTCACAAGTTGACAAGTACTACCCCTTTTTAACCTAACCACCCTTTAATAGGTAGAGAATTCCTAAGAGGTTCTTTAAGACCAGAAAAATCTGGCTTAACATGTAGGGAACCTGCCTATCAAACAAGTGAGGTCTTCGTGCCAGTGCCAGTGTTTCACTTCAGCTAGCCAATATCTGCTGAAAATGTCTCTTTTTTGGAAGAAAGTTCTTTGTCCTAAACACACTAAGATCTTTATTTTGGGTAAATACATAGTATTTTAAAATCTTAATAGGGTTCTCTAAGTTTATCAGTTGTACACATGGATACTCTCCACTGAGCTAAAAATTTAGATTTTAATTTCTCTTGCTTTAGACATTTACTATTTTGATTTCCACTGCAACTTGGTTGAATACTTTTCTTCCATTAAGTATATTACAGAGAATATGTGAATCCATATATATACATATCCATGCTCTGTATTTATTCATATATATTTATATATGTATCAGTTTGGCAGCTGGGTAATACAGACAAGAAAGCAAAACAATTGTCTATGCTATAATGCAAATGTGCTTTTTTTCACAATTAGAGGATCCTGAGTAACCAAAGGAGGGTAAAAGAGCATGAGAAGGATGATGGATATTTTCAAACATGCCTGAGCAACTCAAAAGCCTGAAATTTATTTTCAAGACTGGATAAATGGGATTTTGAAATTTTCTAGACTATTGTCACTATCATTGCTGGAGTGGAGGAAAACTAGAAATTGCTAGTTACAATGTCTAACATTCACAAAAACTGGTGTGAAAATTTGTAAAAAAAAAAAAAAANACAGGTACTTCTGGTGCTACTTTGCAAAATCGTCTTTTTATTCACTTAAAACCAGAAAATTGACTTAGGTTAATGTTTTACCTATGTCCAATAAAAAGTAGAACCTTGAGTTAAGTTTCTCTTAATGTAGGTTTTATACCTCATACTTTCTCTTAATGTAGGCTTTCACTTGTCCTAGTGTGGATTTAGTAGATAACTTCACTACTAGCTCTCTGTATTTCAGTCTTGACTGAATCAGAATTTTACCTAGAGAAGACAAAGAGGATGTACTGTAAGTTCAATAAAATCTCCTTTTATTTTTCAAAAATTGAAGAGAGCCCTTTTCATCAGTTTCCCTAAAAATTGGGCCATTCTCCCTATTGAAAGGTACTTGGAAAAAATAGGTGACACGTCCTTCTTGTCTGACAGCCAGCTCAAAAGTTCAGATGGAAGAAATCATGAATACCAACACCCGAGAGCACATCTAAGCATCAAGAATTGGGTGGAGTGTCCTCCTGAAGGGCCAGCCTCTCTTCTCAGAATATAGAGGAAGCTGGGAAAAGTCCTGTATATCTGACATTTACATGGATCACGTTAGGTGAGATCAATAATTCCTGTCAGTCTGTGGCAAGTGGATCACTGTAGAGAAAACATATCTCTGACAGACTTTCTTCCATGGCTGCCTTCATAGATTTAGACTGGAGTCAGATTAACAGCTGCTTTTCAACTTGTAATATTTATTCAGGCAGGATTTTCATAATGGAAAGTATTTCCTATTCTGCTCTCATACTCAGATGAGGATATCTTCTTGATTTTTTGAAATTGAAAATTAAGGTTAAGCATCAATTTGGATTACCCCAAGTGACACAGGCAATTGAGAAAATAGTAGGCAATTTGGTGATATTTTTCTCTCTGTGATATCTGAAAGAACCACATTTTGACGTGCAATTCTCAATTATTCAGAAATGTGTATTCTTCAGGAACTCATCTGACATATTTCATGTTCTCCTGTCACCTGAAAATGTAGAAAATTTACACTATAAACTAAATATGATTTCCCAATATTTTTCCACATTTCTTTAAGTCAGTTGGAGCATATGCTAAATGTTTCTCTTGACTTAATAGAAGTCTTTGTTGAAGTGAAAGATAAATGGCTTTGTATCTGTTAACTTTTCTCTTATACCTGTGCTTTTTATACAAAATGATCTACAAATATTAACAGGACTTCTTCAGTAAATGAATGTTCATTCTTTGTTCCTATTCTTTTGATCTATTCTTGTTTTCTTTTTCACCATGGTAGCACACTAACAAAAAGAAGACTATCAATGATGCAAGTCTGTGTTCTGTGTAACAGAGAAAGATCATCTAATCCATTTTATTTCTGCAGGATTCCAGTGACTTACTTTCCAGACTTATTGTAAACCACTGAAAAAGTTACACAGCGTATTGTATATTGCTAGGACCTCTAAGCTAACTCAGCACTTTCAAACAAGAAATAATATTTATTGGATCTTTCGACATTTCTATTACTACTACAGAATGACTGGTCTCTGAGGGAATTTGGATCCTCCACAAACTTAAATATTCATAACTTTTGTTATTTTTCTTGTATTTTAAGATTTCTATGTCCTGTGAACAAAGGATGGAATAATAGTAAGAATAGCACAATTATGGAATAACGTGCTTTGCAATATATGTTATGATGTGTTATGACATATTGATAGCTACTGACAGCAGGAAAAGAAATTGATACTACTCTCTGATATTTTCATACTTCTCTCAACAATACCTGTTAGTTTGTTATGACTGACATTTTAGGGGAATGTACCCCTAATTCTTCATCTAACATTTCTTCCAGACTAGAATTATAACTGGTGTACCATATACTTTAGTTGTCATGTAGGAAAAGCTTCAGAGCTTATATTTTATATATTTGCAAGCTGAAGGGGTAGGATTAAGTTATGACTGTTATTAAAAATGCTATGGAGGACTATTATACTGGGACAGAAATATTGCATGCTAGCTTCATTCAGAATAAAGAAAAGTTAAGATATTAAGAGTTTAATTTAGTGAACATTGCCTCTTTTTTTGTACACTAAATCCACTTTTCCTAAAGAGACAGCCTATATATGCTTACTGTGTAATAAATATCCACATAGAGAAGTATAATAACTTTTATTCTTAACTATGTACAAAAAAATTATGTGATTAAAAATGTTATATACTTAAATACAGAGATAGCAAAGTCTTATTTTAAACAGACTTGAAAGAAAAAAGCTCAAGAAGCAAATTCCTTTGATTTCCTTCCGGGCTTAGTTCTGCATTGCCTTACATGCCTTTAATCTGCAATAGTTGCACTGCAGACTTCTGCAGCAGCAAGGTAGCCCCAAAAACCTTCTGTCAGTTATAAAAGGATAGGACTGTAAAAAAAAAAAAAAAAAAAGTGAAATGAGAGAGTGAAAAAACAGCCATTGCATTTGCACTATGCTGATTACTAACTGAGATTCTAAGGCTGCATCTGAGAAGTGAAAAGCACAAGGAAGTTTATGATGAGCTTCCCTCCTGTCCCCTTTTTGTTTTCCAGCTTTTTAGTCTATGTATAGGTGGGGAAGAAAGCACTTGTGTTTTTCCAAGGCACAGGATATGCATTTGTGGACTGAGCTCTGTTCTTCTGAACACTGAAAAACAAAATTAAAAAATTTCCTAAGAGCTATGTTCCAACACAAACAGGAATTCAGTCAGAGGAACACAAAGACCTAATTACATGAGACTGACTGATGGAAGCAGTGCCCCTAACATCCAACACAATTTACGTGTGTGAAACTGAGGCAGATTCACAAAGGATCATTTCTGCCACGTGCTGATTCAAAGGCATACAGAAAGTTTTCATAACTGTCTACAAGATATATTTTCAAATTTATAAATCTCCATGTTGAAAAGACCCATTATAGCCACCTGACTCAATGTCAAAAAAAATATGCCGCTTTTCTCACAGAAATTTAAGAGAAAATTTTGGGTGATGAGGCATTCTTCCTGTATGTAGTACATATATGCTTAAGCAGTTTTTCTCTTCAGCACTATGGAAAGAATTTCACATTTTAAAAACCTAATGCAAAACCTGCTGGAGCCACAGAAAAGAAGTGCACATGTCTACATCAGAGATAGTGATTTTGCTCTCTTCACAGCAGCTAATGAACATAAATAGACACTCTGGTGGCAGTTCATCTCATGCCAAAATAAATATCTAAAAACAGTCATATGAATCACGCTTGGAAGTGTCTCTTCCTTTTCATCAGCTGTAAAAGAAGCTTAGGATGACTGGTTCAGATATATACATCCACACTCTACACATCAAAGATCAGATGAAATAAAATCCTGCAGAGAACTTTTTTGCAGACTGTTACAGAATTTCACTCAAATCTGTCCTTGCATGGTCACTGTATAAGATAGGACTTCAGGACACCTATATATGGAAAATATGAAAGGTGACCTATAACTTTGGGAGTTGATGATTTCTACTACAGAAAATTTCTGAAATGAAAAAACAAAATCATTTACCTAATACTATCATAACTGTGAAAATACTGTCTAAAATAACCCTACAAATCTCTTTCAGTGAAGAACCGATAGGTGTATAGTTGCAATATGCATTAAAACTGCTGATTTGTAGCAGGTTACTAGATAAAAACTGATTTTTTACAGATTACAAAATATTTTTGATTATGATAGTATCTTTTGAAACAGTATTTAGTATCTTGCAAGAAATAGAAATGAAACTGTTCAGGTAATGTTACTTCTCTAAGCTGGAATGTCTTTACTTTCTTCAACATATTGTCTATAAATGTTATGTGAGATTGATGATTTTACAGTGCTCTATACCAAAGCTAAAAAATATGCTGACATGGTGTTCTGCTCAAGAAATATCCATTTCCATCTCCCTAAGATTATCAAAATTTTGACTTGCTTTAAAAGCTGTTAAAATTACCTGCAGTACTTCCTTTGTGTATCACATCTTCATCATTTAGAGTCCACCTGAGAAACTGAGAAAATCATTTCATATCAGGTTTAGCTTGTCTAGGTGTTTAAACAATTTCATCCCGGTTTATTAAATAAAATAAGCTTGTTGAAATGAAGAAGACTTGGCAGTTTCAAAGTAATGATAGTAATGTCTGTTATTTTTATTTATTGATTGGAGGAAAAATCACTGTTCTATTTTAGAAGTGCAGAGGAATGAATTTTCTTAAAACTCAGAGCTATATTTTTCATGAGTAATGTATGGTGCTAAAGCCAATACTGTCAGATTTATTTGCAATGTGATGCTCAAAATTTAAATCAACAATATTAATCCGAGAATTTTAATTACAGAGCTATTTTGAAAACTATCATGATTATTCAGGATCAAGAGTTCGTTATACCACAGTAAGTAATTTATTCTTTATTCCTTTTTAAAAAAGTAATCCTGAAAGGAGCACCATAACACAAAATGGCCATCATAGCTGTTAACTGTGTATGTTGGTCCAGGGTGAAACTCCTTTTTTTTTGTTTATTGGGGGGTGGGCATTTTTAATTTTTATTTTTGTCTTTATTTATAATTAACATAAACTTGTAAGAAGCCTAAAATCCTATGAAAAATCAGCAGGAGCAGTTCATCTAACTATATCATAGCTCCAATTAGAAACCACTGGAAAAGAAAAAACACCTAGGAACTGAAGGTCATTGTAGCATACCTGTATGAGTCTTTTCCTCCACATGAACCAAAAATATGTTTCTATAATGACATAACGAGAGCTACCTTTTATATCTTTCCTTGAAGGTTTTGAAATCTTATCATTTCAACATGAGATCAATTAATTATGAGAGAGAAAGGTGAGTTTGCCACAGCTGAGGAACTGGATTAGTATTTTAGGGAATTAGCTGTCTCCATCTTTTGATTAAGCTGTGCTGGGAAATATCTCTTCTGTACTATAAATCAGTAGAAGACATTTTGTTTAAATTGCAAGCATAAAATATGAAATATTTTAGGCCAACTTCTACTACCCCACATGGTAATAGAAAATTTCCTGCAACATTCAGGACTTGCACTGTGACTTATTAGATGCCTCTCTGTTGTACATATTAATTAAGACATTAACTACTAAACAGCTAATTCATGGTCACAGAGCAGGAATTTGAAAGTTAACTCATACTGAGGGAGTATGGAGAGAATTTCTTTAGATAGTAAGGTACATAAGAGCTATTTTAAACACCACTAGCCTGATCTTAGGAAATAAGATGACATCTGGCATATGCTGGAAGTGTTAATGTTTAAGAGGCAGAGAGCATTAATGCTGGCACCCTTGGAATCTAAAAGGAGTTTTATGACCAGAGCCTTTAAAGCTGTGCTGCAATCCTGCTGGAGAGAATGAAACAAGCAAAAGCATCTGGTACCTGCCATGAGAGACCTGATTCCTTTCTCTGGGTAATTGACAGCTCCAGCCAAGGGGTTTCAACCTTTACGGCCTATTCAGCTACTGACACTGCACAACCTATGTTTCATGTAAAAGTCTGACTCAAATCAAAATAGAGTACAGGTGAGTGACTCATAAAATATCTATCAGCTCTAGTATAGAGAAAAAGGAAATTGTACTGAAGTGGGATGTTCCAATAAAGAGGCCATTCCTCTGATCATGCCAAAACTTCTTCCACATTAGCATTATTTATCTGGCAGCTCTAAAGATTAGTGACTATTTCCAGCTTCTCCAGTGAAACAATTCAATTGAAGAGTTAATTCTGGTAGGGAGAGAGGAGCCAAACCACAGTCGGTGATCCAGACTATCTTGTACCAATACTGTGCTAACAGAATCTATTTCTAATGGAAGCACAGGAACGCTGACCCACGAGGGTCATTTTGCAAGAAATAACACTGTAAACAACAGGTCTGGGGATGAGGGAGGGAATCCACGGAGGAACAAGATTTTTCCGAGATCTCAAATCTGAAAATGATTGAATCTTTCTTGTCCCAACAAAATTCAATTTCTATGTTGCTTACAGGTGTTTCTCAACAATAAAAATGCAAGTCTTCCATAATAGGGGAAAAAAATGAAAGAGCAATTAAAATAAGCAGAAATTTTGTATAAGGTTTCTGCAATATTTAAATTTTAATATTTGCATTGTGTGATAAGCTTTTTTTCTTGGTATTATATCTAAATTTGATACATTGTCAATCTTTAAAGAAAAAATAAAAGGGTATCAAAGGTATCTCTAATAATATAATGTACAGGTATGCCAGAGATTTACCCTTTTCAAGTAGACAGTCTGCATCCTGATAAAGTATATGGAAATGAAGGTGAAATTTAAAGGAAACATCAATATTTGATACCAAACTGTAGTGTTACAAAATACAGCATCTTAATATTTTAGTAGAATATTATCACCAGTAAATTTTCTGTGTTCTAAGAAGTTATTAAACTTCAAAATATGTTAGCACATATTAAAACAATGGCTATATTGCACATTTCAAATACATCATGCCTTCACAAAGCACCAGAAAGTCACCATCCCTGCTGTGATCATAGATTACAGAAAATAGAGTATGAGATTTTCATGCTTCACTGAATACGTTCTTATTACATTTAATGTTATTTAAATGATTGCAGAGCATATTTGAAAAATTGGTGCTGCATCCTTGCCCAGAACCCTTGATGAAAGACTGTGAAACATATGCCAAAGGGTATCCAATTATTGGCATAAATATTGTGAAACTTTTGTCTATTATTCTTATGGTGTATATTCAACTTAATGTTTGCATGCAGCTAAAAAGAGAGAATAAATAAAATTATTGTTGAATAAATATTTTTTTACCCAAAAATCAAAAAGCCCCACACATTTTAAAAAATGAATATGTGAGTATTGAAGATAAAATGTTACAGAGTCTTTTCTATAGACTGCTTAGATTTCTCAGATATCTTCATTTCAAAACATGGAAAGAAACAGATACATTTTTTTAAACAGCACAGATAGTCAAAAGAATAAGGGCCTTGACAGATATCTGTCACTACCCAGAATGAAACCTCCTGCAAGGCACAAAAAGGCTGAGGAATTGCATCTACAATTTTGCTTTGCAAATTTTCAGTAGCCATGAAAGGAAGCATCTAAACAGACCGGAGAGGGTGTGAGAAAAGACAACAAGGAAACTGGCTCTGAGCAGAGAGGTGACACACGCTAAGCAAAAGCAGTTCTGTTTAGAAGAACAGGCTTTGGGGCTGAACAAACATAAAAATATATTTTAACCAAAAATAAATAATATATACATCTCCAATTTGAAATTCACCCAATAGAATCAATCTCTTCTACTGTGGATTGCTTAATTATCCAAACAGAGCAACAATAGACTGAGCATACATAATATTTTTACCTCTACCTTTAAGTAGAATGGACCTGCTGAAAGTCCACAGTAAGTTTGAAACATCCTCTTAGGATGTGAAAACAATAAAAGGAAATTATTTTAGACATGGATGCACCAAATTAATTCATTAATGTTAATACCTAGGTTTTTAACTGAAATTTTAAACTGTAAATTCTCATTGTTCAAATTTGCATGAAAAAGGAATGACATCTAGTGGCAGATTAAATTAGTTACTACTCTGCCATGGTAGTAAAGGACACTGTAAGGAAATCCGTCATCTGGTTCCAGTAGCATGGAGTTAAGTTGAATATTAATACTAATATAAATAGCAATCTTTATCAGTGAGTTTCACTCTGCATGTATTAAGGCAATTACTGAGCAAACCTCTTACAAAGCTAAGGGTATAAATGTAGGACTCAGCCTGAGAGAAAATAAAATACAAAAGGGGCACATTGTCAAAATAAAATATTTAAACTATACTTCTAAATATGACTGAATGCAAAAAAGCAGCATAAAATACGTGTTTTTACATCTTAAAAAAAGCCTTAAAACAGCCCAAGCAAATTCCTGTCTTTGCAATTTTTGCTATTTGTGTCAATGTTAAGTTAGCCCCAGTATCTCTTCTAAAGATAGGGTAGTTAGGAATGTTTTCTGATTCATGCTCTTCTTCCAAAATAAGGTAATTCTTTCCTGGTCCCATTGTACATCTAAATAGATCTCTTGAGGAAATCACTACATTTGTACTATCATTTGGTGCTTTTTAAAATTTATTCTTTAAATTATGCAATAAAAAAAAAAATAAACAAGACAAAGAGTAACATCATCCAAAGATGATGACCACATGAAAAATTTAGACCAGATATATTAAAGAGATCTATTTCTTTTCAAAATCGATGTTTTAGGCAGATATTAATTATTCTAATGAAACTATATTTGTGGTTTGTTCTCAAATATGCAGTGATTCACTGGGGAGATTCTGTCTTACAATGAAGAATACAGACTACTGTGTCACAGCCTTTTCAGAGAGGGAAAGTAAAGGCAAAAGAAAAGTTTATGTAGTACCAAACCAGAGGCAGATTTATCAGTTTATATTATTCTGATTTCTCCTTTGCCTTTCAAAAGCTGTAGTGCTAACAAGAAAAAGTCACAGTCTTTAATGGATACTGAATGAAACACGCTGCGAATAGAGATCAGATCCCCTCAAACCTCATTTATTGCCAAAACTTGACTTGTATTGCAGTTTGATAAATTACAGCAATTTCCAAATGCATGATAGGGATTCAGGGAGATGTGGCATTTGCTATCATGACTGATATGCAGCTGAAGGGTGTTGGAAGATTTAAATTCATAAGTGCATTACTTTCTGTTGAGTCGTTCTATATGTAGAATATTGGCAGGTATATTTTGCTTGTGTTTTAATCTGTGCTTTTAGATGAAGTTTTATGAATGGTTCTTCTGTACTAGGGAAAAAAAACAACAACTAAACAAGGCATGATGACAAGCATTCCAATAAGAATAGCAGACGAGCATTTGGTTTGCATTTCATTTTATCTAAATGTTATTAAACTTTTAAATTGAAATTATGTCAGTGTAATTTCATGTGTAGCAGTCCAATTTCATAAAACAGACTGGATGAAAACTAAGCACTGATTAGCCTAAAACTGGTCCAGTCCTAAATAATGGGCAACCTATAGACTAGGACAATATATTCTCTGCATCCCATATACAAGAATCCTACTCAATCAGTACATCTCTTCAAGATTTTCATGGGCCCACAAAAGTTCAGGGTTTTTGTTGTAAAGGCTTGATAACTCACTTTAAATCTGACAGCAGGCTAAACAGGCAAATCACTATTTTTGCAGGTGGCCAAGGTATGAACACTGAAATGGGGAGAACTGTTAATATTGAGTGAACATAAATCATATATGCATAGCAAAATTCTTCTAACAGAAGCTGTCAATAGCAAGTTTGAAATTATTGTAATAAAGCATTATTTCACAAATAATTAGAAAATTTGTATTCAAAGTTAATCCATGATCCTTCCTCACATGCAAGTGTTCTGGATTTCACCTTTGCATTTGACAAAAAGGACTCTAGGGTCCCCCCATAAAAGCAGCTAAAACTTCACCTACTGTCTTGATTGCTGTTAAAGATCTCAGGTCCTAAATATAAATTTTCTAAACAAAAGAACCAGAAAAAGGAATTAAAATTCTGAAGGTCTTTATATCCTGCTAAACTATTTTCATCCTCTTTCCTGTCAAGCTTCATTAATTCTTTCATGTCCTTACTTATCTACTTCTGTCTCCTTATCACCCTCCTCCTATCCTTCCTTCCTTCCTCCATGCTGATACATTTCTACTCTCTTTGCCTGGCCTCTATTTTTTCTCTCATCATGTCAGTTTGAATATAAATTTTTTCTCAGAAAATGCATCACATTTCTAGGTGGTTGTACAGCCACTTTGTCATGGACATATTAACCCGGAATGATGAGGGTGCAACACTTGTTTAGGTAAGTCATTACCAAGCTTCCATTTGTTCCATTATTGATCTAATGAATCTCACAGAGCAAAACTGCCTAAATCTTAGCTGGAATGAGAAAAAGAAGTTCAGATTTGAGAAGGTGAAATCTATTATATTAATAAAATGATACCTTACCAGTCTCAGATCCGAAACACTATCTATAGGTTTCATCCTTTCTGGCTGAATTTAATATCAAGTCTTCTGCAAAATATAATGAGGCATGAATACATTTCAGATTTCAAGTGTTGAAAAGCATACATGCCAAAATTAATCAGTGTCTCTCTAAATGTATTGCATCAATTAGCTCTTTGCCAGAGCAGATGAATCCAAGTGACATTTTTGGCTGTGAACTTTTGGATTATACTACTTTTGTACTGGTTTGGTTTAGTACTGCTATAGCTTTCTTCACACAGCAGTGCTAGACTACCATTTAAAACATTGGCACACATGTGTTGGTAAAAGTTAACCCTACACATTTATTTCACCAAGAATTTCTTACAGTAGAATTAGACCTTACACAAACTGCATCAGAAATGCATAAGACATTCACACTTTGTAAGAGTAACTGCCTCCATATTTTGTCTGGATTTCCAAATACACTAACAGAAACACTTAGGTTCAACCAGCTAACAGAAACAAACTGGCAGATAGATATAATTGATAAAAAAAGTATTTAAATGGCGAATAGTATGGACTTTCAGATGCTGGAAAGACTGTGCCTCCATAGCAGCCGTTAGCATATGTTTTTCAACTGACTTTAAAAGAACTACTTCCATGCCAAATGAGCAGGGAGCTGTTATACAGGTGCTTTCCTTCCCATAGATACAGAGAATCCATAGAAAAGGGTTCTTTTATTATTCACATCTATTGTGTCAGCTGTTGGGAAACAAGCTATTTCCACATCACATACCACATTTTTATCGTGTTGCAGAGACGTTTGTTTTTAAGCTTCTAAAGAGACACTTACCCCTTCCCCCAGAGAGAGAATTTGTCCCAGATACAATTATGCTGAATCTCAATGAGGTTTCTAAAAGATGTAAGCATCTCTCTTTTGCAGTAGTTAGGATATTAAAAAGGCACAGATAAGGTTCTTCCCCATAATGTTTCTGGGGTTACTGCACTATTTCACATGCAGAATACATGAAGCACAGTAAAGAAAAGAATAGTCTTCATTTGGAGATAATGTGAGAGAGAAACAATCTTTGGGAACTCATAAAACAGTGGGATCAATGGATTGAAGCAACAAACCAGATGTGGGAAGAGCTGGATTTTATTCTTGACTCTGTTGCTCTTTACTCAGCTGCATAACTTCAGCCAAGTTACTTAATAACTTGTGACATCCCATTCATCTTGGTTGTTTTGCCGGTATTCTAAAGGGCTGAGATTCTAAAGGTTGTTAGAAAGAAAAAACACCTTTGATACATATACATGCACCCAGAAAAGTGTTCCAACTCTTGAACAAAGGATGTTTAGTCACACTTCAAGACTCCTTGTTTCCTTTATACTGGCTATGCAGTAGCTCATGATTCCATATAATGGCTTCAGAAATGGGGCTTCTCCATTAGGAGGCCTGTGCACCACAATATCTGTGTTTTATCTTGCTGAGACTGGGTGTCTCACTGCTAGGTGTTGAAAAGATGAGCTGCAGGGTCCTTACAGAAGTGCCCAAAATCTCTCTTTTAGGTACATCATGAGTAACATTCTCTACTCCTGGTCACTCTGCTAGCAACTGAGAGTGGTTTACAGTCTTGACACAGTATTGATTCAACAAAATGTTGACCCTCTTTTCAAAGATTGATTGTCTTCTTGAATGTGTGAGGCCACTTATTGCATCTGTCAAAAGAACCCAGAAGCTGTTGCATGTCTCCTGTCACCTGTTCCCGTACAGGCTGCTACAGGCATGCCCCAATGCATTGGCCTGTTGCATAGCCATCGGCACTGTGCAGAACCACGGTCATCCTTCTGAAAACATCGTCTGGATATTCAGCTGAAGATCAACATCTTAAAGCACGGTAATTCAGTAGTAATACAAGGACTCCATCTGAGCTTTATAGTTTATTAGCTACATGCATATTCTATGTAGAGACTTTTAAAAAACACAATTTTTACCTAATAGGCTATAATGACTCCTTCAGTGCCTTTATAGTAGACTACATAATTTCTTCTGACTTCATGGATCATTGACATGATAGATAAATTCTTCTTTCATTCTCCTGCAGGCACATAACTTCCATTATCATTACTGAGACTTACAAACACATACTGAGAAGAGAACATAACCCTTATTGGTATTTGTTACCCAAAGCAGCACATTTGAATTAACCTCTGTACCATGAAGCAGCCAAGGATAGATACTAACAATCAGAATGTTCCATGATATCCACTCTCTGTTGTGTATTTAGTTTGTTATTTATTAGCACCATCATACTTGAAAAAATGAATAGTGAAAGAATCATTAGAACAAAGGACAATTAATTTCTAATTCCATGTCTAGAACTAAATTGCTGTGTGACTTTCAGCAAGTAGAAACCTCTTTAATATTTGTATAACAAGGATAACACTTGTTACCATGTCTCCCTCAAAGGGGCCTTGTGATGCTTAATTGAGATATGTTTACAAACCTGTATTAAATTGCTAAACAAAAGACAGTGATTATGTGGTGAAAGAGCTCAAACTACCTCCGTAGGCATTTTCACAATATAAATTCAAAAAATTATTATTAAATAAAACATTGTTACTTACGTTAACATTCCTAATACCAAACAGAAACAGATGTTGAAGAGGCTTGACATTTTTATAATAGAAATAAAGGTAGCATAGTGTGTAGTGCATGACCTTTCAGGTAGAAGAGACAAAATGTTTTTTTTAATGGAGTAAAAAAATTTTTAATGCACTAAATCATTTTATTAAAATGAGGAACAGAAAACTGAGCTCTTTAAGTGCTTAAAACCTTCAAAAACCTTTTTGTTTTCCTAACAAAAAAAAAAAAAAGAAAGATGTCACTAATCAGGATGCTACATAGCTTACAGAGCACACAATTGCACATAGTTCACCACAACCAAACATGAGCTTATGCTAGAAAAACTTGGATAAACTAGAAAGGTAAGTGGGCTTTTCTCTTGGAACTAGTTTCTCAAATTCATGTTTATTAGTACTTATTTTATGTCTATAAGACCAAGGAGTCTGTTATCATCATAAAAGACCACTTCTAGAAATGTGTTATTAGAATGATGACTTGGTTCTGTCAATAAAAGACGTTAGTTTTATTTCTTGCTTGATTCTGCTGTGTGATTTTACCTTCAAATGTAAAAGAGAGGTTGATTCACTTATGGAAATTTCATATTGCTGTTTGTGATAGTTTACTGCCCTCTCATATGAGATGTACATAAATCATATAGATTCCATCTTGTTTTTACATTCCAAAGTAGGAAGTTCTTTTTTTTTTCCAGAAAGTAGGAAAATGGAACAAAATATTTAATGAGTCAAAAATAATATATAATGTTTTCAATGTTGCTTCATTTTTCTTTGGCATATGTTAAAGCTGAAATACAGTAACTCATCACTGTTTTATAAGCAATGTACTTCTTGAATTGGATTTCCAATACTGCAATAGTCAACATTGTATTAAACAGATTGTCAGAGTACAGTAAGGCTTTAGAATAGCTAAGTTTCAGGATTCACCAAGACACCTATGGCAGGAAAAGTTAATTTCAGTTGGTTTTTCCAATCCTAATTTCCTAATTTCCTTCTTATTTCCAATAAGAACTTACTGCACAAGATCTGTCCAGGTTTCTTTTGCTGACTAGTAAATAGATATGGTCACCTCAGGAAGTCAGGGAACTAGGAGACATACAGAATGACATCACCCACTTGACTTAATGCTAGCCTCAGATTCAAATGTACCTTCTGAAATATTTTTCAAAATTATTATGTGAATACAGCAGGTGCAAATATATTTGCAACTAAAGTTTAAAATAAATTCATTCTCACAGGCAGTTGCTGAGGACCGAATGTATCACTAATATTATAACATGACAACCTACACCAGGGATATAGATGACAAAGAATACAGGTCAGTCAATGAGAAGAGGTGGCACTTTCACCTTAATGTTAACTTTGGAAAGACAAGAAAAAGAAAGGCAGAAAAAAACCCACATTAAACTATCTTCAGTGACCAAGATGATGAAATGCAAGAGTGCATTCTTGGGCAGAATTCTTCCCAACCAATCATTTATGCATCCTCAGTAAAATTGTTCCAGAGGGTGGCTGAAAGGGAAAAATAAGCATTGTCAAATAGGATGAAAAATTAAGAAACAAGATACCATCTCTTTAGTTGTGAAATATGGCTCTCAAATCCTTCATGTAACTGGCCATCTGAAGATAGTTTAGGGTATGGAATATTTTGTTTAGATGTGACAGAGTGCCCCGTACCTCCTTTTTAAAGTTTTGGGTAGGGTAAGCACAGGTAATATAAATTCTTTTCCCTCCTTGAAAGGCAATCATAAACAGCTCCTTGGGAAGCATATGGCACTCTTCATCTCCTTTCCCCTTCCACCTTCAGTTACTTCACAGATGGGGAAGGTCCACAGTCTTATCTGAAGTGGAGAGAAAAACTGCATTTTATAAGATCTGACATTTGTTTAAGATCCAAGAAGTTAAAATGCCAGTTTCCCCATCAGGGAAGCAGCCCAATCCATTTCAAGGCATTCAGTATACATTCCTGTTTCTGCTGAGTCTTTGCTAAGAGACCAATTTAAATGACATTGGTCCAGAAGTGATATTGCTATGAGTGTGTAAGGTTCAAATTAATTGATATTTAATTGGTTGAGATGGCCTGATGCCCATGCTTTTTTACTGAAAGAATTGGGGATAAAATATTGTTGCCACTGCAGATCCATCTCTCAAGAAGGGAACATGACTAATAATTTTCAACCCTGCAATAAAGTGTCAGAGACAGAGTAATCCAGAAGCATTGTGTGTCTCTGAAAAGTTTGCTCATTTATAATGAAATATTCATCAAATAAACATCAATCTTACATGCATGTGTTCAGAATGAGAAATACATATTGGCTGATACCATGGGAATGAGTAGAAACATAGATAGATTTCCTTGATTAATGAGAGTAGTTGTATTGCCTCCCTTTTTCCTCAAGATTGGCTGCTCTGCATATTGCCTAATTTTCCATGGCAGTGTGCTTGTGGTTTTTCTGATCTTAGTTTTGTAAAAGCATGTTTAATCCACAAATGTGGATTAAACATCATTTAAATTTTACTTTTGTTCTCTAGTTACACTTAAGCATACAGATGAGATCTTGCATTTTCACTCTCCAGCAGTTTTTCAAGCTTTTTTTCCTCTTAATAATAAGCAAGATTAGTTCTAGATGGCTCTGACATTTTATGTAGGCAGAAAATGGAACATCTTTATTACCTCCTTGGGGATGTTTTCTTCTTCACATATGCTCTTCTACCTCCCATTAACTTTAATAGGATTTACTCCTGCCAATCCACATGAGAGCAAATACATCTCTAATGTATGTAATCCTTTGTTCAAGGACCACAAGCTTGAAGAAGAATTATTCAGGAGCACTTTCAGAGCATAAGCATATACAGTAGTAGATTCTTCAAACCTAAACATATGTATTTTGACACCTTTTTTTTACATGTCACAAAATCCTGGGGGGAGACAAGCTCAAACTGACAGTGAAGAAAAAAATTTAAAAAATAACCATACCAAAAAAAAAACAAAACCCAAAACAAAACAAAACAAAACCAAAAAAATTTCTATATCATTTTACAAATATTTTTTTCATTATAAATGTTAGAAATAAAAAGGGAAGATGTTTATCTGCCACTCTTCAGTACAGCAGTATTTCTCACTACATCTTTCTGTATAAGGAATCACAGCAAAATCAATGTGATACATCCAAACACTAACATGGAAACTGGTGGAAATTTACCATGGTTCCTCATAATTATTTTTAATACCTGTGAAAATAATGATTCATTCTTTTCCAGAATCCTACATCTAAGCACTCTAAGCATTAATTACATTAATTCTCACAGTCCATCACTGAAGTTCGTATGAACATATTCATTTTACAGAGGAAAGAAGGACATGCTTTTCTCCTCTTGAGCTACCTAAAAAGGGCACCTGAGTATTGAAAAACTCCCACAGGGATTCATTCAAATGCTCTTTCCCTGATTAATCTACTTGAGGTAGGACTGTATCTGCAGAATTTCTTCTACCTTCAGGAAAATGGGAAGACTTGTAGAGATTTTCTTGACAGAATAAAATTGAAGGCAGCTTTTCTTTGTGGGATAATGTGCTTACAAAGGGCACTCTCCCACTGTGTAAGGGAGCTATTGTGGCATTGATTAATCACAAGAGAACAAAATAGGTTTTTATCTCAAACTGTAGAGATTTCTTCTTTATAATACATGATTGCAAACCACTAAGGGAATAACAATTTTCCCCTTTTATATAAATTGGCTAAATACCATAATATTTTTTTTTGTAATTACATTACTAGAGAAAAATTGATCACTGGTATGTTAAATGTAGTTTTACTAAAGTTGCCTAAAAAGAATAGGGGATTGCTATCTAATTTAAAACTACATGACAGAATGACATCTCCTACAGCCAAAACAAAACCTCACAGGATAAATCTATAACATATTTTTAGACCAGATCTGTCAAGAAATAAAGATTTCACAATTGCAAAACTCTGTAGCACACTAAATAACAGAGCTCTCCAAACTGCACACACGAATTCTGAAAATATTTTAGTGCCTGTATTTTTCCACAAAGCACTCAGTACTCCCAGTATTTCAGTACTCAGAAAAACCCCTAGGCTTCTGAATTTTTTCAAAGAAAAAAGAAGCATTCTACTCTAACTAGTGGCTCAACAACAAATTGATACTCATGAAAACACTTCTGGAATTGTTAGTGCTAAGTTTGTTCTTAAAGACAGATTATGTTAATGGTATTGTGGAATTGTTATGAAATTTAGTCTTTTTTCCTTGATGATTTTCTGAACCAAGGCCACAATTCTTAATTCTACTAATAACGGAATTTTTAAAATACACTTTCCCTTATAGTCACTTTCCCTGAAGTGACTATTCTACAATAGTCACTTCAAATCAGTTATTCCCATCAATGCACTCACTGGTAAACTTAAATTGAAGCATTATTTTGAATGCACATCAAGGCTTTTGAATACAGTCATTGTAAATCTCGACTTTTAAGACTAGAATTGCATTCATGCAGAAACAAAATAAAAGATATAGTCAGAAACTAAATTGATTTCTATGGATGTAAAAGCATCAAGGAGCCAAAAAAAATACATCATCATGGCTTGATGAGCCCATACAGCAGGTGTTTTGAAACTCCACATGATTCTCAACTCTAATCCTGTGCAATGACAAGAAATCAATGGTATAATGTTAATGAGGCCAATCATATTGATATGGGAGGATAACCTTTGAATCAGTCAAAGCCATTTTGTACAGGGATAATGCTTAATCCTCTAAATTCAGACCATNGACCATAGCTCTACTGAAAACGTCAACATTTAGATAGACATCAAAATTATGATATCTCTAAATAGTGCCTCACTGTTACTGTTTGGAGAGAGTTTTAGGAACGAATTTTTTTGCATGTAAAAATATACATGCAAATTAAGAAGTAATAATTATAAACATTGGTAACAGTAGAAATTTAGCTACTAAAAGCCAGTTCTGATGGAAAATTACTCTCTGACTATATAAGTGCATTTTCCAGTTAATTCAAATGTTCTCACTGATTTCCTATTCCTGCTTGAATCCAATAATCAGTGTGAGAAATCCTAATGACATAAGTTGGTTTGCATTGATTCCTTTTTCTCGTGTTGTCTTAAAATGTTTAAGTTTCCTCTATCTCAATGACCTCTTTTCTGATCTGCTGTGGTACTTCAGGACAACAGCATTTTGACTTTATCATTATTTTATCCTTCCATAAAAAGGAAGATCTCCATCTGGATGTATACACATAGCAGTGTACTGGCATTTTCCTCAATGAATAGTGAAATTGCCACATCACCATCTGTCACGGATGGCAGAGGTTGACCTGACAGCTGGGTCCACAGAGAAGAGAACAATCATGACACATTAAAAGAAAAACTCAGGGTAGCAACAATGCATCCATGTGATTTCTCTCAGAAATGCACATGCTGAATGACGACTGATGCCATTCTACATGCTCAATGTCTGTGCCACCACACACCAGGGTTCCTCTGAATGGCTGGCCTGGCAGCTGACTAAAGCAAAAGCAGAAGTTTGTGTAGGCATAAACAAAGACAAAATAAGATTTTATTCTTGACTTTCCATCAGCATTCATTGTCTAGCCAATTCCTAGGAATCCCCCCCTTGCTCTTCCTTTTCTTAGCTTTTATATGTGAGTTGACACCCTGTGGTATGGAATTTGGGTCATCTGTCCTGCTTGTGTCCTCAAGGATCTTGCCCACCCCCATTCTATGGGGAAGGCAGTGAAGGGCATGGAAACTGTGGAGACAATGCTGGTGCTGCACCAGCTCTACTCACCTGCAGCCAAAACACTGCTGTGTTATCAGCACCTTTCAGCTACCAGTGCACTCCAACAGGGGCTACAACATACAAGGGTATTGAAATAAATAAATAAATTTTTCCTCAAAAACATAATTGGAATATTAAAAAGATTACAACCTGTTGTACTACGTATCCCTTCACTTCTTCACCTGAATTGATTCCCTGTTTGCTTTAGTTTTTCTCAAATGGTGCATAAAATACTAAGATTAGTACAATTTTCTTGGTAAGGTAGCAAGTACTTTTCCTCTCCAAAAAATTGATTGAATTGGGTGGCTAGCTCAGCTAGTCAATGAGAAATAAATACTGGAGGGTGTTTAAGGACAAGTTCCTTGTTTTCACTATAGTGGTAAATAAGGAGAGAGTTACAATTTTTCATATTTATCTAGGAGTCTTAAAATAACCTTAGGAAAGAGATTTATTAGCATGAATTTATGTGTTTTTCAGAAGTCAATTATGTAAACAATTTCCACGCACTATTTTTTTTTCTCATTTTAATCCACATCTCTGAATAAGCTTTCATGCTGTTTTGTACCATCTTTCACCCAAATTGCATGATGATAACACCACTGTGTGTTAAGTTAGGCAAGACCGCCTACCTTGGAAAACCTATTTAGTACTGATATGCAAATCCTTGTACCCTGCTTTCAGGCAAGCACTGTGTCAAATCCTTGTAATGTTGCCTGGGATAAAAATGTATGTAAAGACAGAGGTAGAAAATTAAATTTTTGGAGTGTATACACTTTAACAATACCCCCTCTCCCCAGTTAAAATTCTCTGTACTGCCCAATTTAAGAACTTTTGGATTTTTGCACTAGGCGAATATAAAAATTGTTTTAAAGCCCACAGTGTTCCGAAGGATTAATGTACTTTTTAAAAAAATTATTTCACTTTTACCCATTTAAGCTAATAACATGTTTTACAGAACAGGTCTCTTTTAGATACTAGGAGTCCCAACTGACATTTAGCTCGCTATTTCCCAGGGCAGTACAAAGTCCACATGCTTGGAATACAATCATGTTTCAGAAGGAGGGTGCACAAGAATCAGCTCAACAGAGAGCCGTCAAATGCTCTGTGTCTGCTGTGATTATTATTATTCCTTTGTTTTGATGGTTTCTAGGTGGTCAGAGATGCTCTGCCAACACCAGCACTGGCAGCAACCAGGAGCATCCCTCCCTGGATTCCCTCCCCAACCTACCGAAACATAGGAAAGAACCTTTCCACCTTGCCAAAAGCCAAAACACCTTGTAAAGACTAGGAGTGCAAAAGCTCACCTTTAACCAGAGCCTCTGATTATTTCTGATTAGCCCTCACTCTGGTATATGCACTGGCTACATCAAAGGTTGTCAGACCACAAGCATGTCTTAGGAGTGGCAGGATCTGAACATCTGCTGTGTTAGCCTAAAACAAATCTTGATTAACTTGAATGTTCTCATGTTAAAATAATCCCTAATCCACCAACACTTAGTTAAAGGACCCCTGCAACATGTTTGTCCCTGTAATGGGGCCCTATAATCAGCAGTTGTTTCAGTCCCTGTAGGCCCAGAAGCCTTTGTTTCCCCTCCAAGAAAAGGAAATTTCTCCTTCTCACATGATCCTGTTGAATAAGTGTATTATCTGTAGTATGTAATGTTCTATAAAATGGTCTGAAACGCTTATATCTCTTCTGAACTAGCTCTCTTTTGTCATTTCTATTCCTGGGTAGTAGAATTACTAAAACACCTATTTTCTCTCAAGGTTTTCAGCCAGAGACTTATCTGCCTTGGTGCCTTTTAGAGTACTTTGCTACATTTATCTTAGAGTTTGTTCTGCTTTACCGATTTGTCATAAATCCAGCTAATATCAAACTTTCTAAACTGTTGTGTGATTCATTTATTTATTTGTAATCCAGAATTCAAATATATTTGAATTTCAGAACTGAAAAGACACTCCATAGTTTCTAGGTTGTTTTCTTTTTTGTAGGTAGTTTGGTTTTTACAGATGGAAAACTTTTTAAAAAAATATTCATTATCACTGCTTTGCCTAAATATCATTTAGCCTTTTAATACTCCATAGTGTCTTTATATTTTTTTAAAAAAATTTACACATTCCCTAATGAAGAATATTTATTCCCTTTTATTCCCTAAGGAAGAATATACCATCATTCATTACATTTTGTCTCTGCAAGGACTGAAAGTTTTGATTCCCTGTATATTAGCACTAACTACACTACCAAGTTTTCAGACTGAATAATTCTAAGGACAGATGTAATTTATTTTCCTGAGTATTTGGTTTATAGGATAATCTTAGAATAAGTCATGATAAATCAACCCTTGAAGTTGGATCAAATGACACAGGTCAGTCAATATAGTCCATAACTTTTAGATATAATTCAGATATTCCCTTGCACTTGAACCAAGAATAATTTTTTTCCCAAAATTTTTCAAGAACCCTAAAATCAACAGAAGAATAAGTAAACAAACAAACAAAAAAAACCAATTGTCAATGTGTAAGATCAGCTTTGGGGTAGCAATTGATTTTAATTTTCACAGTGAATTATTCCAGGTTAAAATATGACTGCTCTCTTAATCTGTCTTTAAAAACAAAGTAAGTCTGCATAACTAAGAAAGCTACCATTTGACTGGCTTGGAGAACATTATGGTGTTTGAGTCTGTTATGTGCAGGCATTTTTCATCACCATTCCACAAGCAGTTTTTTGCAAGAGTTCATTCCAACACTTATCTTTCTTTACTGCTTTTAAAAAATTTTATTTTGACAGGGTCATTCAAGTATTTTAATAGTTGTAGAATACTTCCTATTGGTTCACTGATTTCAATCTACTTTACCAGTTCATATTCTTTACTTCTTTTTATTTTGGGAATATAATTCCATTCCTGTCAATATTCTCAGGTGCTGTGAGTATTTTCATGGGCTGCTAAGTACCTATTATCAGTTGCAATAATATGTTATTAACAATTTCTCTGCCTCTTGTTCAGGCTATATGCCTGCTTCAATGAGATTGTATTTCATGAGCCTTCTCATGAACACTTAGCCCTGTCTGTGTCTCAGCAATATAACACACAAGAGAACAAGGTCTAGCAGTATTCAGAAGAGAAAACTTTGTTTGATAAGGAGTTTTTCTCCCCAGTGAAATAACAAGTGAAATATTTTGAGATATTTCTGAAGTTCAAATGAGAAGGATTTTCAATTTCACTGGCATTAGACGATAGATCAAAAATCCACAGACATTTGAGATCAGAAAATGTTTCTTTTACTGTTAATGGTTTGTTCAATAGATTTATGGATCGTTATTAACTTTTTAAATGTACAATATTAAAAATGGTCTTTGTTTCCTACTTAAAGAATTTGTCATTCACTTTTTACATTGCAGTATTTTACTACCTACTGTGCTGTACAGAAAACAAAATTAAAACATGGATAATACTCGAATATGTCTTAAAACCTACTTTGCAGCTATGATTTTCCAAAGCCGAAGCAAGAAATTGTTTCTCAGCAGATTATATTTCTACCTTAGTCCCGGTGTTTGAGATCTGAACAATGGTGTTCTCCAATTACAAAGGCTTTTCTTTTGTCCAGTTTCTGTCGTGAATAGAATGGTTTTGAACATACGACTTTCTTGTAAAAGAAGATCACAATGTTATATCTAGGAGTTTAATTTCCCTTAAATGTCTAAAATTTGTGCTCTAGAGAGGCAAATGGAACATTTGATTTAGTATTTGCTCATTTGTAAATAAGATCATTTTATTAATGAACTGTTGCAATATCCTCGCCTTCTTCCAGTTGTCAGAGTGATAATACTTTTTTTAATTCTTAAGCCACACAAATAAACAAAATTTTATATTTGCATTGTTTAATATTTGAATGTTTCTATAACTCTTGTACTTAACACAAGTTCCAGCTCTTTGACTGTCATAAATACACCTTAAGCATACAAAATTATGGCAAGTTCACAACCTGCTAAGAAAGAGGATTTATAAAATGTACAACATTAGAAACATTTTCTTGCTTCCAGTGACAGTCCTGTTTACCTCATTAACAGATTTTTTGAAGAAGATCCCCATCAGACAATGTGGTTTCTTTGTGCTACCCACAGATATAAGAACTGAACTGTCCTAAACAGAAACAAAACTAAAACAACTTTGGTGAGGCTACTTTAAACACACACAAAAAAAGCCAAATTATTCTCCTCTATGAAAAGAAAACAAGTTAAGTAAAAATAAGTAGCCACAAAAAAAATTTCCTTACTTCCAGGATGGAAGTATGCTACTTCCAGGGTGGAAGAAACTGTATGTTGTGATTTATTTTAGAGCAAATGTATGCTATTCCTTCTGCTTTTTCCACAACACGCACTTTTGTCATATCAGGAATTTCCAATATTTTTTTCAAAATCCTTTATTTTTACAGGTATTTTACTTATTGAAATTCATGCCATACCACCTAAAATTTTGACAATTCATGTAAAGTTTTTGGCATTAAGGACAATATTTTCATCTATCAAAATGCGCAAGTTATACTATTTAACACAATCAAAAGTAATGTAAAACTTTAAATGCTCAGGATTTCAAGATTTTGTCTTCATGTCCAGAGTTGAAGTTTTGCTGATGCTTCTCCTTTTGTCAAGAGAGATTTTAAACTCAATCATTTTATGGTCCCTGTGGCCAAGATGGCCACCAGGCTCCCCATTTGTTCACAAGATCCTTCCTGTTGGCAAGCAGCAGATCAAGGAGGGATCTGTTCATCTCCCCTAGTACCTGCACCACAAAGTTATCATCCAGGTATTTCAGGAGTTTTATGGACCTGTTTGTGCCAGCTGTGTGGTGTTCCCAGCTAAGCTGAAATGTTCCCACTTAAGTGGTGTTCCCAGAAAGTTGAAGTCCCCTGTAAGAACAAGAATTGTTAATTTGGAGATCTCCTTAAGCTCCTTTGGGGATAGTTCATTGTTTAGACAAAACCAGATTTTATATCTTCGAAATTCATATAATATTTGAAAGAAAGGAAACCACATTGTGAAAGTCAAAATAAATATAAGTATCCAGCCAGAAGTTTTCTCCCAAGGCAATCATATATCTCAATGTCTCTGAACCGAAGTTCAGATTGAGTCTTTCCATCTCTTCACTTCTGTTCTCTCCTATGTATCTTCAAGTACAGCCAGCCCTTGACCCTAAATTCAGACAGATCTCCACTGTGAACCCAAGACATCACTGCTTCTTCCTCTGTTTACATGGAGACTTAAAATTTATCAATCCTGAGTTTTCAGAAGGATGGCCACATATTCTGGCCATCATTTTCACCATAAGCCATTACTATTTTCTCTTCTATGTGTCAAAACACAAAACTCAAAGGTTAACTGCAAAACTCATCCCAGCTCATATTGTCCTGCAGTGAGAGTGCAACGAAAAATACCACAAAACAGGGCTGTGTTACCCTGCTGTGAAGCAGGTCAGGTTCTTTCTTTCTTTCTTTCTTTCTTTCTTTCTTTCTTTCTTTCTTTCTTTCTTTCTTTCTTTCTTTCTTTCTTTCTTTCTTTCTTTCTTTCTTTCTCTTT